>LPNX010370349.1:0-30224 GCA_001517045.1 Pseudotsuga menziesii | reverse complement strand
GTTTTGAAGAAGAAGAAGATCAAGACAATATTTTGCCCTCCAAACTCCCTGAGAAATTTGCTAGACAAAGCAAAAGACCCCATCAACCCAAAACTAAAGAAATGTGTTTATTCGTTTCCATGCTCATGTGAAGACGTATACATAGGTGAGACAGGACGCTCAATTCAGACAAGGTTAAAGGAGCATTGTGCAGATGTTACCCATGGAAGAATTAAGAAATCAGCAGTAGCTGAGCACTCATCAAAGACTAACCACCATGTATGCATTGAAGAAGCAAAAGTCTTAGCAATTGAGGAGAATTACAACAAGAGACGCATAGGTGAAGCAATTGAGATTGAGAAACACCCAAAAAACTTCAATAGGGACGATGGCCTTACCATCGGTGACACATGGAAACCGATCATTCACTCCCTACAAAACATAAAAATTAAAAATTAAAAATAAAAAATTAAAAATTAAAATTAAAAAAAATTAAGAGATAAAAAAATTAAAAATTTTTTAATAAAATTTTTTTAATAAAAATAAATAACAATTATAAAAAGTTAAAATTTTTTTAGTAACAATTATAAAAATTTAAACTAAAAATTTAATTCTAAGTTCAAAATTCTTATAAAAAAAAATTTAATTCTAAGTTCAAAATTCTTATAAAAGTACAACTTTTAACTAGTAAACTATAATATTCTAAGAAATATTATTAACAAAATTTTAAATTATTTATTGAATATATTTTAAGAACATATTAAATTGTTATTTTACAACATAACAAAAACATAACTTTTAATTAAAATAAGGTTTAAATTCAAAATTAAAAATTTATGTAAAATTTTTTACATAATCACATTAATCTATTACTAGATAATACACATATATACATTTATTATTATTAATAAGACATTTAATTAATAAAATTCATGTGTACTTTTACACATTAATGAAATAATAGTCGGCTCTCAAAAATTAAACTGGAGATCATAACACAGCAATATAAATAGTAAAAATTCGTGCAGCTTTTAATTGAGATATGTTTTCTCCTGAAGATGGACTCAACTATGCAGTCCGAAACGCGTCGAGAACTAAAACTCTACACAGGTATCCAATCCCCCTTGAAGACATTTGTATTTTCTTTTGTTTTTTAAAGTTATATACAAATATTATTTAAATATTTACATTTTTTTTTTAATGTTATATACAAATGTTACTCGGAAATCGGGAGGCTGGAAAAGCTAAGATTTCTGAAGATTGTGGCACAAAAGAAAAATAGAGATTTTAATGGTTAAGATATTACTTATATCCAATTTCTGATTTTAATATTATATCCGATTTTTTATATTACTTATCTTAACCATTAAAGATTTTAGATTTAACAAGGAGGATATTTCGGATTTTAGAATCATAGGTTTAATGGTTAAGATATTACTTATATCTGATTTCCGATTTTTGAAGTTTTGCAAAGATTTCGGATTTTCAAGATCAAATATTTAGCATTTCAAATCATTTGAGCAAAAAATTTGTCTGCTTTGTTCGATATTGGAGATATTTGAAATTTAAAATCGTGAATGTGGAAAAGAACTGTCCTTTCAAAATTGAACCTTTTTGAGTTATATTTGATTGAAAATCGGAAATTGGCTATGGTGTTTTGCAAATGGAAAAATTAAAAATATTTTAAACAATAAGTTGAGTCTCACCTTTCCGATATGGAAAATATCAGAAATGATAAATCGCAAATAAGAGAAATAACCATAAGTAAAATTTGACTTTGCGGTTTCGATTTTGGATTAGGGAAATTGCATTTTATGTTTCAGAAATTGAAAAATAAAAATTTGAAAAAAAAAGGTATTGTTTATTTAAAGTTCATTTCAGGAAATAAGAGTTGACCTAAAAATTTTATACGTTAATAATTTCGTCATATATAATAACTGTCGTATTTCCTATAAAATTTGAAGTTAGAAATAAAAAGAGATGGATAAAAACAGACTGAAATAGATTTGGGGTATTCTGAATTTGTGATTTCCGATAGTTCGGATATCGAAAACGTGAGATTGACGTTTTTGTTGAAATAAATTGGTGGATTCCAAATTTCCAATATCTGAAATGTTGGGAATCGAAACGTGAAAATCAACAAATAATTTCAACAAAAAAATTAGTATCAGGTTTCGGATGTCTGAAATATCGAAAATCAAAAATAGCGGATACCCAAAATAACCTTAATAAAAAATTGATTTTATAGTTTGCGATAACCAATAATCAAAATTCGGAAATAGGAAATCGGCAATGTTTAAGGCAGAGAAAATTCATCTTCCATTGCTCCACTCAGTCTTGATGTTCTTGTTTTCAACTTACCAATTTCTTGTTGATACCTATTTTTTGCCTCGTATGTTTTCATTAAGAAATAAGATATTAGATTCCGAAATTCCAAGTCCAAAAATCCTATGTCGTATGTTTTCAACAGAAACATGAGCGTACAAGTGTTTGGTTTCCGATATTTTATTTGGTTTGTGGTTTTCCATATTTGATAATCGAAAATTGGAAATAGGAAATCGACAATCTTTAAGGAAGACAAAATGTCGAGCTGAGTAAACTCATTCAAAGCGGATGAAGTAGAGCTTCATAATGCAAGAGAAAAATATGGTAAGCATCTACAGCCATTTGAAACTAAATTGATGCAAGTAGAGCTTCACATTGCAGTAGAGAAATTTGCTAAGCATCTACAGCTATTCGAAGCACAGTTGATGGAGTATAGAATTTAGGTCGACACAGCTACAATGATGTTTTACATTAACAAGTGGTAAAAAAACAGTACATTTGTAGAGAAAATATTGAGAAGGTTCAACTACTATTTGCTTTTAAAGACTTTAAAGCAATTAAGTTTTCCTCTTGTTTCCTACGTTGGACAAATGGATTATCTTGCATTCAAGAGTATCTAGAAAAAGAGAAAACTGGAGAAATGTGAAGGCCTGAAAGATATGTAACTCTTGATATTCCAGTGAATGTGAGTCCTTGTCTATCAGGGTTTCCAATATCTATTGTAACATTTTGTAGGGTCATATGTTGGGATTTATGAATTGTTAAACTCCATGCCATCCGAAGTGGTAGTTGTCTACGGGATCCCATTGTTATAGGAGATATTGGAACATAAGTAGGATTTAAAACATCCCATAATGGTCTTTTGTAATAGAGGAATTCGACAACAACAAAAGATGGTAAGCTAGGAGGTTGTTCATTGGACTTGTAGACAATGTCAATGCCTTTTCCAAGTGAGCCGCTAACATGTCCTGCTTGAACCCATAAATTAGCAGTTAACATGACTTGTTGACTAATAGAAAGAAGTCCTTTAATGGCAACTTCTTGTCATCAATGGATCCCTAGCCATGTTTGTTCCTTTGTTCTGCAAAGCAATGTGCAATTGGCATATTAAGTTGTTTCAGCATGTGTCTATTGTGCAATGCAACAGAGATATTGGTGAGATATAAGTGGATAGATTATTGAAAAGATCATTTTTCCACATCTGAAAGGCATGAGCTTGTTCTTGACATTAGGAGTGCCCAGTCTTCAACAGTTGGTGTTCCATTCGCAGATTTAGCAAGAGTTTCCGAAAGGCTATTTGAGAAGGGCTATTTCCTTGTTGTCGAAAAATGATTTCTAGCGTGATAAAAGTATCAAATGTATGCCACAAAGTTGTTCCAATGGATGACCCTCCATACATTAGAATGTACTTTATAGGAGGTAATTGTCCAAGGTCACCAATGAGGATTATGGAACAACCTCCAAATGGAATTGTACAATTTGAGGGGAAAGCCTGACGTAATCGTGCATCCATTTAAGAACATCTTTGGTCCGATAAAGCTCATTTCATCTATGAGAATATAGCGAATATGTTGCAGTTCTTCTTGAAGTTTTGAAAGGGATTGGCCTTCAAGGGGTTTCATTTCACCAATGGGTATTCGAAGAGTAGAATGTATTGTAGATGCATGTATATTAAAAGCAACAAAACCAGTTAGAGCAAGGAGAAGAAGTACGCAGCCACTTTGTTTACATGGAGTTTGTAGTGCAGATTTTAAGCAAGATATCAGGTAATATTTTCCAGTTCCTGCATTACCTTGAATCACCATTTTTAGTGATGGAGCAGATGTAGTATTTCTAAAATGAGAAATGACAACATCAAAGGCCATGCATTGTGTGGGAGACAAGGAATCAGGTGAATTAGACAACGATAGGTTGTTTTCATGTAGTTGCGTGGACAAGCGATTGAGATCAATAAATGATGTTGTTGTATGATGCAAGTCGTTGGTTATATCATTATGTGTCCAATCGTTATTTTTGTCAAAATCATGATGTCCAAGCATTTCAATATCATCAATTTGAATTCAATTTCCTGGTCGCATTTGAGAGAGAAGTTCCCATTCATCTATGTTATTGGACAAGGGAAAGTTAATAGCATCGTAGTTTGAATCATCGGATAAAGGTGTACAGGGTTCTTCTTGTGCATGTTCAACATGCCAGATAGTATATGTGCCTTTAATTTGTTGCCAATGAGAAATAATTTCAGAAGTTGTTGTTCCAATATCTTGAGGGATGGAATGAAAAGGTTTGTATAGAAGAAGTTTGCTCCAACAAAAGGGTTCAAAAGATGAAGAGTCAAAGGCGAGAATTGAAAGGAATTGTGGATAGACTCTAACAATTTTGTGATGCAAGTTTTGTTTCCATGGATTTTTTTTCCTATTAGCATAAAAACACCAAGAATGAGCAGCTTCAAGTAGGGTTAGATGTTCAAGAGCTAGTGGTATTTGCATGTATGCAAATATAAAGGGTGGAGTTGGAGGTATGTTATTAGTCCCATTACAAACACATCGAAAGACACTTTGACTCACATTCAGCGAAAAGAACTGACGGCTACAAAGAATAAGTGGGATTTTTTGCAGCATGTGACATGTCTCTTGTGCACTGATGTCTCATTCTGCAACTGTTTGGGCAAGCAATTGTTTGATTGGCTGAAGAATCGGACCGTCACTTGGTGCTGCATGTGCAAGGAGAGAGAGAATTGCATGGTAGCTTTCTAATTTTGGCTCTACTTTTGATGCATACTTTGAGATGTATTTGAGGATAGCATGTTTACAAATAACAGGTTGGAAATCAACATTAGCCCTCCATATTGAGAGCATGGTAGGGTTGTGAATATTGAGAAGAGAATCATTTCTTGCACGATTGTATGTTTTACATCCATTTGCATCAATGAATAATGAAGAAGCAGCTTGCAGCTCATATGGAAAACCATAGTGACATTTGACAGATGTCCCTTTTTTTCGAAGGCAAGTTGATTCTAACCATCTAGTGTGTCTTTGAACAAAATTGACAAGTTCTTCATAGTCAACTGAGTAGTTTGATGCAAATATGGATGGTGATGCAAGAATGCATGGATCAGTTTCTGTAGAATGATGCAACCCCGATGTTGACAAGTGTGTATCATGAGGATTCCAAGCTGTAACATATGTGTCAAAAAAATTGCAGCTTCAACTGCAACAATATCTTCCCAATCTAAAGTGTCCATATTTGGTGCATCTACTAACCAAATAAAACCATGAATGTGTGTCGATCGTCTATGTTTCCATTCAAACCTGCATTGAAGGAAATTGAATATATTAGAAATCAAAATGTATAAAGTGAAAAATATGAAGAGAAGAATAAGCAGGAAGAGATGGTAAAATACCTGCAACAAGAATCTGTTATATGAAAACATTTTTGAAGCACCTCTTGAAGGAATGTCTTGAATCTATTATGCATGTATTGTGATGTAATATGTGGATTTGATATGATTTTGTGAACTTTTCATTGGTAGTCTTGAGATAAACTGGTAGAACGTGCAACAGGCATCAAAGCATGTAAATCTGGCCATTTTGTATCAGCTACACTAAGGGTAAAGAAGAAAGTTGGCATAACTTGTTGATTGATCATATTAGTTAGTTTAGCTATACTTTTGTTCCAATATGAGCGTGTTCCACGTAATGAAGATCCAAATCATGCGACCCGCTCACCAATTTTCTGATTAGGCATGTCTTGCAATCGGTTAACAAGTTCAAGTATTGTCGGAGGTAGTTTATCTTCAAGATTAGTTTTGACAAAAATAGAGGTTGTAGCATTACTCCAATGACACATAATTACATTCTATATGTAGTAGAGGAATCAAGGATGTTGCCCAAATCTGTTGTCATTATAGTGAATTAGGCGAAGTGCATATTCATGCATATCAACCTCATGAATGCGTGGTTGTTTAAGCATTGCTGCACCTGTGGGAAACAAAATTGGAAAAGCCATGGAAAGAAGTCCTTCTGTGTTGTACTCATTGATAGGTGAAATGCCTATAGGAGGCCAATCAATTGAAGGTGATAGTGGAGTATTTGGTATATGTAACAACTGTCTAAGTTTCAACTTTAGTTCTAACATTAGGTTGTGTTGAAATAAATGAGGAGGATTCAATTTCATAGGATTGAAATGAATTTGGTGGTTCAACTGTAGAGGACAAGCTTTGCTAATGAGATAATGTATCATTGCTATTAATATGCGGAATCCAAGGTGAAATGTCTATTGAGATAAGAGGTAGTGAAGATAATGCAATTAAGTTCACCTGTACATCCTTGTAGTATGGATCGTTTTCCATTTTGTATTCAAGGTCGGAAAGAACACATGTACGACTAACAAACAGTTCATATGGATTGTTCGTAGAGTTACATTTGCGAACACCAAGGATGTCAACTTTTGATATTAAATGTGGTAGGTATTTGGCAATGTTGGAAATGTCCTAGGGGAAGCAGATAGTATGTCCAGAATATTTATATTGACCACTATGAGCATGTGTAACTTGTAAAACTGGGTTAGCACGACTTATCATCATTTCTTCAACTTGTGTAAGTGCTGCGAGTATAGGTGGTTGGATGCCTGGATCCATATTGTTTTCTAATGAAAACCGATGGCCTTTTCTTTCTAGAATACAACGAGAACAAGTATATGCATCATGGATTTTTCTCATTACAATACCACGATAGAATTATTTGCAAATTGAGCAGACATGCATATCACACAGTTGGTCCATTTTTTTACAAAATCGTTGATGTGCATCATTGAGGCGGATGCTTGATGGATTTAGCATAGATGGTTGAAGCGAAGGTCTGTTGATAGGTTCGGGGAGAGAAATTGAACAATACATATCCACAGGTAGTCATGCAGCTCTGTAAAGAAGACGTTGCCATATCTTGTTGTTTTTATCTCTGTTCTCTGCATATACAATTATTCTTCATGCATTCGCTTGTTCATTGTCATGAGTTGGCATAATCCCTACAACCAAATGGTAAAATTGTTAACTACAAAGTTTATCGATAGAAATAAATATACAAAAAGAAAATATTAACTCATTGCATGTACGTAACCAAGAATAAAATAATAATAACCGAATCAACCATAATGTAATTTACATGGATCGATTGTAATTCTCTCAAAATATCGTGTATCGCAAATGGGGAAGCCAACAAATTATTTCAACAGAAACATGAGCGTACAAGTGTTTGGTTTCCAATATTTTATCTGGTTTGTGGCTTCCCATATTCGATAATCGAAAATTGGGAATAGGAAATCGACAATGTTTAAGGTAGACAAAATGTCAAGCTGAGTAGACTCATTGAAAGCGGATGAAGTAGCGCTTCACATTGCAGGAGAGAAATGTGATAAGCATCTAGAGCCATTCGAAACTAAATTGATGGATTATACAAGTTATGTCGACACAACTACAATAAAAAGCAAGAATTTTGATCGTGTAAACAATGCTGAAGTGAAAATAGTGGTTGAAAAACCTCATTGTGATGACTTGGCATAATGCCTACAACAAAATCATAAAATTGTTAATTGCAAAGTTTATGGATATAAAGAATGAACTTGGCGGAGCAAGAAGTTACATGGAAAGAGTACGAACAGACAAAATAAACGATGAGCATTTTCAGAACTTGTATTTAAGTGATCAACTTTATGTCGCTTCTTGGGTTTTGCCGAATCACGGGATATAATAATGGAAAACTGCTAAATTTAGAGGCAGAGAGATAAAATATTCAAAATATAATTTATTTGCTTCTCGATTTTTGATATCCGAAATATTGGGTATCGAAAATCACGAAGGCAACAAATTATTTCAACAGAAACATGAGTATTCGAGTATCTGGTTTCCGATCTCAGAAATCAAAAATAGCGAATACCCAAAATAACGTTAAACAAATCTCGATTTTGCAGTTTGTCATACTCGATAATTGAAATTTGGAAATAGGAAATTGGCAATCTTTAAGGAAGAAAAAAATTTGAAGTTTTTCGGCCATACAGTTGAAGTTTTTCATTACATGTCCTAAGGAGAAACACGAGTCTGTTTTCCTATTGGAAATTTGCTTAGTGTTCAAATACAAATACTCCTTGGAACTCAGTAACACTGAAAACCGTTTTCATTATATGCTCGTTCGGATTTAAGATCGAAAATTGGTGTTCAATAAGTTTTTTCAAAACTTTGCTCTTTCCTTTAGAAGGTAAAAGCCAAAGTCATAGTAATTTTACGAGTTTATATCCAATGAGCTAAGAACCGTTATCACATATTAGAAATTTATGTGTGAAAATAACGAATATGTTATGACCCTATTTCTGATTTCGCAACATATACAGAAATCCTGTGTGTTCAAATACGAACATGTCCATGTTCCTAGTTGCAATATTCCATACTTCGTATTTACGATATTTTCGTATTCGAAATTTTCATTTAAGTTATTCCTATGCTAAGTTTATGCCTATTTTAAATTCACTCTCTATTATTTTTCATTGGTCTCTCTGTAAATTTGGTAGAAATTTGGTGTCTAAACTTGGTTTTATTCTATATATCGAATTATTATTTATATATAAATGTAATTTCAAAAATTGGGCAATCGTAAATCGGGATATAGGGTGTTCCTTACTCGAAAACATAGTTATTAATTTTTGAGAAATTAATAACAACAAGCACATATTTCGCAAAATCAGAAGTTACGGTGTTCCTTATTGGAAAACATAGGATTTCTAGAATTCCAAATATGATTAATTTGCGGTGAACTTGTTGATCAGTTATTTTCAATAATGACAATTACAACTTTTAAGTGTCAAATTGATGTTTATTCAATTGAAATAAGTCTTAACACATGTATTTTCCTGAGATCATAAAAACATTTATTACAGACAAGTTGAACAAACTTATATATTTATGTATCAAGTGATATTGCTGATGATGTATTTTCAACCATCACAATTACAACTTTTAGGCGTTCATTTCCGAAGAACATCTCTGTTCTAATTGAAACAGTAAGAAGTAATTGTTTCTTGTAGATTCTCAGGACTATTTCAGCAATTGATGTTGATTCGGTTGCGAGAAGACACCAATATTTTGCTGAGATTCCCATTAGTTGGTTTGCAACATCATCAAAAGCAATCACACCATGAATATTTCCAGTTAGATCTTCCAATTCAACCTTTAGGATATATCGGTAGTCACATTTAGCAAACTCCCCATCACATTTACCACAATGCCAAATGAATCCAACTTTGTCGACAATCTTTTTCATGCATTGTATACCATTAACAAAAAGAGGGCATGCAAGGAAATAAAAGTCATCCATTTTAACATTTGTGATGGTTGCAACAAGAGAATACCAAACATCTTTTTCAGATGCTTGAAGAGTGTGTATCTCATTGATGGTAATGACTTTTCGACAAGCAGAATTCAAGGCATTGAATTTGCGACTCAAAGACGGAGATGTGGAACAAAATCCATTGTCATCAAACCATGTTTGAAGAACTAATCTTTGTTCAATATTTGGGTTTATAAATATAGTAGAGTTCGAAATAGTGCCAACATATTTTCCATTAAAATCTGTAACATGGTCGCCCTTGATCACTAATACTGGAGGAGTAGGTAAACCGTGAAGGTTGCCAAGCTCAGCTCCTTGAATTTGGAAATTTTCTCCCCAAAGTGTTGTGTCAATACTATATCCTGACATGTCATGAATTCCAATGGTTCGCTTAATAGTTTCAACACCATCTCATTTTCGAATCGTGGATGTAGGTGAAACTGAAATGACAAGTCCAAGAAGGTCAACCATGGAATTTACTAGTATAGTTTGAATCTCCTTAATAGTTTTAAAGTTAAAGCAACTTAAAGGTATTAAGGTATATTCATTTAAGCATGCTTGAATGGTTGAAGTGGAACCTAGAAAAATCTCATTATGACTTTTCAAATGGTTGAAAATTGGATTGGATGCTTTAACTGTGCAATTTGATACAATGTACACTATTCCAATTTCTATTTGGTCATACAAAGAGAGTTCCAATTCATTGATTGCAGATATATGTATTTCATTATGTGAAGCATCAACAAGGTCAAAACCAAACACTTTTCCAGATCCTCGTTGGTTCCCATATTCATGTATGTTTGTCTTGGCAGTAACTCGGCCTTGAATGTTCCAAATTTTGGTAGAAGAGGAGAGTGATGTGAATGGGATAGTCGATCTAGCTAAACCAAGGTTTTGATTTATTGAGCTAGTGTTTAGTGGAACAGAACAACTACTTTGAGAAGGAGAAGCTACAAGTAATTCATAAGGTGCAGGATCTCTAATAATTTCTACATCAACTATGACAACCTCGAGTGCAATCAATGCGATAGTCTTGTGAGATGAAGTATAATAGACATGAATGCAAGAAAAACATTGAATCCATGAACAATGTTAAACTGATTGGGAGGAAAAGAGAGAGGAAATTGAACGTATCTTATATTACGTACAATGTTGCATGAACATTGGGTAATTTTTATTATAGCTCCTTGTTTTAGTTGTCCATTTTCTACAAGATGACTATATATAACCGAAATAAGTAGCTCATGCTTGTGAAGGTCATTCGAAATAGAGATTCGGAACCGAGTAGATGATGAGTTGAGTGAATTCAATCGGTTTAATGCGTGGACCTGTACCAGCGGAGAAAGGTTGACAGCACCATGTAGCAATAGTGAAATAGAATCTTTAGTTACCATAGTCTCCATAACGTAATGGTTATTTTTTTTTGCCAAATGAAATAGAGAATGAAAATATATAAAAAAAATTGCAATGTAGCGTAATCATTTGTCCAGTATAAAGTGGATAAACCCTAAACAAAAGTATTTGGATTAACATATTTCATTGTTCTGGATGTTGTTATTCATTAACATATTTAATTATTTTGGTTTGAATCTGGTTGAGCTATAAACGTCGTATCAAGTGAAAATTGTATGTGTTGAAATACGAAGATGTCCATTTTCCTATTGCTGATTGTCGACATTTTGGAATGCGAAAATGGGAAAAGCATTTGTCTCATTTATTTTTATGTTATTTCCCAATTTCTGATCTATAGATACATTTGAATAAATAACATTTGAACTAAAATACATATTTAATTTGTTTACTTTTTGCGAACTCGGAAAAGCATATTTTTCGATTTTCCCACATTTACATTTGCAGAAATCGTATGTTCTATGTTTTCGAATAACCGATATTTCAAATTCTTGAAATTGTACATGTTCAAATACGAACAAGTCTATGTTCCTATGTTTTCCAATATGAAACATGCTATATTCCAATTTCCAATTTTGCAACATATCTAGAAATCCTATGTGTTGAAATACAAACATGTGGATGTTTCTATTTTCCATTTCCGACATTTAGAAATGAGAATGGTGAATTTTACCTAATATAAACTTAGGTTCAAAAAAATCAAATATCTTAAATGAAAAAACTCATACCATATTTTCTTGCAAGTATATCGCTCTGATTTTCGATTTTCGAATGCAGAAATCGGAAAAGCATTTGTCTCATTTATTTTTATGTTTTTTCCCGATTTCCGATCTGTAGATACATTTGAATAAATAACATTTGAACTGAAATACATATTTAATTTGTTTACATTTTGAGAACTTGGAAAATCATATTTTTCGATTTTTCAACATTTACGATTGCAGAAATCGTATGTTCTATGTTTTCGAATAACCGATATTTCAGATTCCGAAAAATGTACATGTTCAAATACGAACAAGTCTATGTTCTTATTGTAAATTTCTGACATTTCGTATTGTAAATTTAGGTCAATAAATCGTATGTGTTCAAATTGGAACATGTCACTATTCCTATTTCAGACATTTCGGATTTCCAAATTCTAATTTTCATGCTTTATTTTCACTGTTCTTATAATTGTCACAAAAGTTATTCCTCTGATAAGTTTATTCCTATTTTAACAATCAATTTAAACACATGAACGGTGTTTCACTATCTCATAAGCAACATTTTAAATTAGGAAAAAAACTAATAGGTAAGATTCTATTGACAGACATGACATAACCAATACATGCCACAATCTTTTTCCAACAAAGCAAGAGTCACATTCAGTTATAACGCAACAACGGTGTTTGACCATCTAATAAGTAGACTAAATGAACGAATGAACGAATACCAATACATTGCACAATACTTTTGCAACAAAGGGAGAGTCACATTCAATTAAAAAACAACAACGGTGTTTCACCATCTAATAAGGAGACTAAATGAAGAAGTAAGCAATAGCTGCAAATTTAGCAAGTTTCAAAATCTTCTGAATTTGCGACATATACATAAATCCTATGTGTTCAAATACAAATATGTCCATGTTTCTATTTCCAATTTCCGACACTTCGATGTTTAGAAATCTATCTCGTATTTTGTAGCAATAAGGAACATGCTATATTCTAATATCAAATTTTGCAACATATCAAGAAATTGTATGTGTTCAAATAGGAACATGTCGGTTTTCCTATTTCAGGCATTTCAAATCTCCAAGTCCTGATTTTCACGCTTTATTTTCACTGTTCTTATTATTTTGGCAAAAGTTATTCCTCCAAAAATTTTATGAGTATTTTAACAATCAATTCAAAGATAGGAACGGTGTTTCACTATCTCATAAGCAACATTTTAAATTAGGAAAAAAACCAATAGCTAAGATTTTATTGACAGGCATGACATAACCAATACATGCGACCAAGGATAATTTTAGGGGCGAATTTTAGCCCAGTGGGCTATTTTTCCATGTTTTTCTCACAAAAAAGATTCGCCATTTTGCATTTTTTGAAGCCTTGTTTCGCCCAATTTTGATGGGGTAAAATTTTTTCACCCTAAAAATCACCAAATTATTATGTAAACAATATAAAATCCTTGGAAATTAATTCTTTTTTTGAAAAATATCGCCAATCATTTTATACTTGGCGTTTTAAGAATTGGTAATATTCGCCAACATTTCTACACTTTTAAATAAGTATGGTTCCTTAAAATCATCCCTGCATGCGACAATCTTTTTGCAACAAAGCAATATTCACATTCAATTAAAACGCAGCAACGGTGTTTAACCATCTAACAAGCAAACTAAATGAAGAATGAACAAATACCTGCAAATTTAACAAATTTAATTAAACTTCAAAATATTCTCACAGAAATTCAGAGCGTAGATGGAACACAGCAAACAGTAACAAATAGTGATTACCTAAAGGCGTCTTTATATATGGAAATCAAAGGTGGTGTAGTAGCAAGTGCGATAAATGAAATATTGTAAGAAGATCTTGTATTTTGTCATTAGATGAGCAAAATTGAAGATACAGCCCCATGTTTATCAGTAATGACAAATTTTATTGCATTAATGGAACAACAATGCATTGATGAAGCATTAATGTGAATGAAGAGACATGGGCAAAGTGTCTTTAATCACCTAAACCAGCAATCAAACAAAACCATGGCCAAATTGACGCCAAACTGACATTTTAAATGCACAAAAGCACTGCAGTAAATAATAGCCTCAATTGAAAATAATTTCCAGCACCGGTTATTTAGGACAACATATCGAAGTGTAGTGAAAACATGAAAGCCACCTGTCGGAAAAACACGATAAACAACAACTGGAAAGAAGGATTCGCAATTGAAAATCAATCCACTAAGTTCATCAATCCATTCAGGGACAGCAAGAGATAGAAGTGTCATCAAAACACGCAATACACCTGGAGAAAAAAGACGGTATCGATCAAATCCATATGAATAGACAGAATAAAGCCTGAGCATTTTCAGAACATGTACCTAACCGATCAACTCAATGCCGCATTTTTCCGCACCTAAAGCCCATGATCCGTCCCTTCCCAATTACGAGATATAAGAACGACGAAATTTAACCACGACGCCAAATTTCCGATTCCGATGCAAAATTTCTGATTCCGCAAGATGCGATTTGTGACATTTCTGATTTTCGAAGTTTCCTATTTTCAACTAAAGAAATGTCGAATATAGTATTTCTGACTTTCGACATTGGCGTATCCAAAATCAGTGTGAAAACACTGTGTCAAATGCGTGAAAAAAAAATGAGGTCTAAATTTGACAATTTTTAATTTTCCTTGCAGTAAAAAAATTGTATATGTGAGTTTTGAATTTGGTACTTGCTGCAATAACCTGATTTTTCTCTCTAGTTATTTAATCTCTGTCAAATGTAGAGTCACCAAAAAAAAAAGCATAGCGAGTTTAAGATAAGCATGGACTTGGAAAAGGAAGAGCTTACACGGAAAGAATACGGATAGAGAGAATAAAGCCTAAAAAAACCCAATGGATCAACTCCATGCCGCCTTCTTCCATCCTTGTCAGATCACGGGATACAATAACCGGCAAGTGTAACAATTAAACTCGCCAATAACCAGGCGACACATGTCGAGATGTTAATGGCCAGGGAGATGAGGAATCTTTTGGGACAACTTCTTTCATTGAGAAAATTCCTACAACGTAATTAAAAAATGCCACATCATTTAAAACAAACATGTTTGGGAATATTGTTGTTACATCTGATTTTACAACACGTGGTTGATCACACATTTATGGCCTCCCCTGTCCCTCTGTAGACTCTTTGGACCCCATGGACCAATATTATACTTTGATGTTTCCAATTTCATCCCTTAAAACACTTGTTATTTGTTGTATGCAACTTTTAATCCCATTCTCGCATATATACATGGATATTAACCTCAAACCCGTGTACATCGGGATGTGTGCATAATTATAAATATTTTTGGAGTTTTCCTTGATGTGTGTCCAAACCACTTGTCTTTTGGCCTTCCATATGCCTCAATATCACTCGGATTTGACCCTCCATTACCCCTTTGGAGTACTATATAAGGAACCCCTTGGATACATTGAAGGAGAGGAATTGAAGAGAAAGAAAACTATAGTGCATTGTTGTCATATCTTGCTTATGCTTTAGGCTGCATCCCTTTGTCCCTTTGGAGCACTTTGTGTTCTTCCCAAGCTTTCCTTTACTTGTGAGCTTGCTATCAAGAGATGTAGGGTTGAGGTGGTGGAGGCCCAGGTGGAGGACTCAGTTTCTCCGATTCGCAAACGTGTCGACAAAGGTTGTCACTTGTGTAATCTCTGATTTAATTAATAGAAATATCTTTTCTTATCCATTTAATGTGCAATTGAATGAATATTGAATCCATGTATATGTTTAATTGTTTATACATTGATGAATATATATGTTAGAGTAGATCTAACACCATATTATATAGCATGCTTTCCTTGTTTACTGTTGTTGAGAGTGAATTGCTAAAGAAAGTGGGATTGGAAAAATTTCAATGGAGATCTACTTCAACCGTCTGGAATAAGGTATGACCCATGATCCCTTAGTGTTAGATATTTGGTTTCTCTTGCATATGGGAAATGATTGATTTCTATGGTTTATTTGTCTGTTGTGTTACACCCCAAGCCATAGGAAGTTTTCTCCGTAACAAAATTGGAGACCATACTGGGGAGGTTCCTAGTTGTTTCTCGTTGGAGGTTTTTCGGTATTCAATGTACTTGAATTGCTCTGATTTCTCTATTTCTATGTTGGGTCTAGGGGCATGTTTTCCCAGTAGTGTCTTGAGGGAGTAAATTTTGTATTAGCTTGTCTGTTTACCTTATTTTTCTCTTGTTTTCTTCTTGTACATGGGTTTAGCTTTCACAGTCGCATATGCAAATGAGTTTTCCTAGAATAGTCGCGTATGTGCACAGGTTTACTGAGAACAGACGCGTATGCCTTGATTTTTTTCTTTATTGGAGGATTAAGTGTTGCTGGGTGATTTTGGATGATTGCTGAGTCTTCTTCGATGCTTCTAGGGTATGTATCTACCCTCTGTTTCTGACCAAAGACTGTTTTCAATTTGATTTTTAGAAATGTTCTTGTCATTCATTTTCTAATTTTTATTTTGAGATTAGTACATTAGGTGTCTTTTACCTTGGTGCTTTGCTTGGCTGTTGTTTGTGAGTGGTTGTAGATTCTGAGGGTTGTAGAGTCATCTTTTTTTCTTTTATATCTCATTTAATTCAAAAATACAAAAACATTTTTCTTTTTGCATAGTTATGCATTTCTTGCATTTTGCATTAGCATGGTACTTGCATTAGGTTTGCTTGGTGAATTACAGTCAAATTTTCATATAGAAATGATTGCATATACATTTGAAGGAAAAATTTTGCACTTCACGTAGTAGCATACCTTGTTTTTCATTCTACACAGTGCATTTGCATTGATTGTTAGGTGTGCATTTTACTTCTTGTTGCAACATAACTTCATTAGTTACACATCCATTTACCCTTTGAGTAATACAACCAATTAAAATAAACGCATAATAAAATCAATTACACTCTTTTCTTTTCTAGGGTGCATCAACAAGATTAGGTTTTAGGGTCTTGGAATAGTTCATTGTGAGTTAATTCTCCGAGACCACTAAACAAAAAAATTAGGTATCTGTCCAAGTGAGAGTGTGAAACACTTGGTATAATTAGTGTTTCTTAGGATCCTCCTCTTACACAGGAGCTAAGCACGAGGTAGTGTGAGAAATTATGATTGGGATGACCCCTGATTGTGATTGATTAGCACCGAAGATATTTCTAGGATTGTATTCGTATCTAGGGGCCTTTGAGGTATTGGTTGGTGCACCCTTGGGGTACCAATTGTGCTTTCAGGCTTCAGGCTTTTCTACCATACCCATACAGTCAATACCACCTGTGATTGTCTTCCTGAGAATTTATTATATCAAGGAAACCTTAGTTTCCTTACCTAGGTTATCGAGGGGGTATTTGTAGAGGTTATTCTGCAGGTGTCCTGGCCAAGTAGGGGTCGGACAACACAGTCGCTATATGCGTTGAAGCTGAGGGCCACTATAATTGGTTATGAACCTCCACTTGTTGTGTATGGGAGTCTCAAGCCTCTCCTAGGCAAGACATACCTGCTTCATTCGGGAGATCACATATCCTACCCTTGGTTTGCTAGTGATTTGGCTTTACATTTTTTAGGTGTATGCTCTATGCACACTAGTTTGCCTAGGGTTGCGTAATTAGATTGAGTCTTTTATTTTTATTGTGTCATTATGGATTCGGGTGTGGCACCTCTCCATTCTCATCATTTGGTAGGAATTCTGCCTTCCACGTCTCCTCCTCCTTTGGGAGAAAGAACCAGACAGTCCGGGCAGACTACTTCTCACATTGATTCACACACCATGGTAGATCATGAGGATGAGATTCCAGAGATGTCCTCTCTACCTCATGAAGTTGGGGAGGGTGATCCTACTAGCACATATGATCGACCACATTAACAGCCTTCATAATCTGGTTATGATCCCTCATTCACAAGTTGTCGGTATTGGTTTTCGGGCGAAGAGACTCACTATGAACCCACAAGCACTAGTAATGTTAGATATAGCATACATGATATCCCTGAGTTTGATCCGGCATATCATGCCGAGTCGAAAGTCGACCTTGGCACTATGCCTGGGGGCACTTCAATTCCTTTCCATGCAGAGAGGTTTGGGGGCACTAGTCACATTGCACCTTCCATCCCTGTGGTGGAGGCATCTTCACATTCTCATCCTAGGCCTAGTGTTAGTAACCCTATTAGGATACCAGAACCAAGACATGTGAACATTGGGAACACCACTTACATTCCTTCACATGTCCCATCGTCTTCGAACCCTGTTCCTTTGAATGATTTTCTAACAACCCATCCTCCCCCTAATTCGTGTGGGCCTTCAAGCCGGAATACTAATACTAGCCATGTTCATCCTGTGACTGCTAACACTGTAGTATCACAAATCCAAGTGCCTCCTGTTGTGTCAGCAGGTCATGTACCGGTTTCTGGATCATCTCATGGTCCAACTCATGGAGCTCCCCATATACCTAACTATGGACCATCTCATGGAACATCCCATGGAACACCTTATGGAGATTCCCATGAACATTCTTATGGACCACGGTACTGACAAAACTATCAACCATATGGGTACGGGTATCAACAGCCCGCTTACTCTTCTAATTATGGCTTTGTATCACCTCATAATCAAGTTACTCTGCATCACAATGCTTCCATGCAGTCCTTCATGGGTCAAATGGGAGGAGGTTATTACCCCACTGGCCAAGGCCATGGTATTTATAGCAATCAACCTTACATGAATCAACACTACCAGGGAGCGTGGCATCGACTGGATCAACCTAGGCTCCCTTTCCTTGCGACATTGAACCTACCTGATTTGTCAAGATTGATGAATGATCATGTGTCTCACAACCCGGCATGGCCGGCAGTCCCTACCAATATTCCTTCCGAAATTCCCAAGTTCGAAGGTAAGGCTGGTGAATATCTTGGTGATCATGTCACCACTTTCCACCTTTGGTGCTCTTCTAATTCCTTACACAACGATTCCATCCGTTTGATGCTATTTCAACGCACCCTCACGGGTCCTGTGACGAAATGGTATATAGAGTTACCGGGGAGGGATTATGCTACATTCAATGATCTTGCCATGACTTTTCTTAATCATTTCCTTCTACTCGCACGTTACAACATTGGTACCAAACTCTTGTAGACCTTTCAGCAAGACAAAGCCACGCACATTTTGGATCATATTCAAGATTGGCATAGATGGAAACGATTAACTAAATCCTTTATACCACCCGAGTTTCTTCTAGAATGGTTTCTCAAGTCATTGTTACCTTACATCGCGAAGGATGTTTCTACATTTGGAGTTAAAAATGAGGACCAAGCTATATTTAGGGCTCAAGAGTTGGATTTGATCTATGCTCAATCCGAACTCTTGTATGAGATTATCCCGAATGCTCCAAGATCCAATTTCAACCCCAAGATCAAACCTAGGACACATGTCGATGGTACTGTTGGCTCCACAAGTACCAAACCTGCAGACTCAGTTATGAAACAAGTGAGCTATTTATCGATTAACCAGCCTACGTCGGGACAAGCTATGACCTTGTCTCAACCTACCCAATCGACGAGTGTACTCTCCATGCAAACATCAAACCCAAAAGGAAACCAGCAACCTGGAAGGAATAAGAAGAAAGGAAAAAATAATCATAAGGGAATAAAAATGAAAAATTCTAATAAAAATGAAAAATTCTAATAATGATGACAAGACACAAATAATGCTGGGGGTGACAAGCAGACTAACATAAGGTGAATTTTCCTTGTAAGTTGTGTAAGGACGATCACCTCACTCACTTATGCACTCATATGGAGGATGCTTCGAAGTTCATAGCACATGGCCCAACTTTGTTTACTAATCCTTTACCTAATAATCAAAATATGAACTCGAGGACCGTTCATCTTGGTTGTGCGTCAGGTGGAACTCAAAACCCACCATAGGTCGCTTGTGGTCATGGTTGTATCAACATGGTGAAAGATTCCAAAGTTGTGACATGTGCGAAATATTATGGTTCGTCACAACCAGACCTTGGGAAAGAACCTTCCCCACCAGAGAGCCCTTTTGCGAATTGAAAAGCCTATGGATAAACCCGAAGCTCCACCTCGCATTCCTAAGGGAGTATTAATCCGTTCGAGGCACAATCCTAATGCCCGAGTTGCCCAAAAATATTCAGTTGTCAAGGATTTGGGCCAGACTCCTTGTGCGATGTTTGCGTTAGAAGTGCTTCAGACTTGTCCTCCACAGAGGAAATCCTTGTTGTATGCTCTTGGAGTTAGTGATGATAGCTCTTCTTCCATTATCAAATTTGAAACCATGCGAGTATAGCCTCTCTTTCCTTACTACGTGTCTCTTTTTATTCATGTAAAGTGTCTCAACAACACCATCATGCATACTGCCATTGATGAAGGTGTTGCTGCTTCCATGATGCCTTTGTCTTGTTGGAAGGGATTAGGTTCTCCCAGGTTGTCTCAGTCTGACAACATGTTGACGGCTTTCGATGGTATATCATTTTGGTCACACAGTATACTTCCTTCTCTAGAGGTCCAATTGGATGGGAAGACTATCACTATCGAGGTCGAGGTGGTTGATGCGCCCCTTGACTACAATCTTTTGTTAGGTAGGAATTAGATGTACAATATGCAAGCCATATATTCTTCCCTATTTTGAGTGGTTTTCTTTCTGTTTAATGGGAATATTGTTACTATTGATCAAAATTCGTTCCATAATTCGAGTATCAATGCATCATCGGGAGCTTCTATCCCGATTATCGATCATTCTCAGCCAGCAACTGAGAATGTGGGTTTAGGTATGTATCCTTCTCTTATGGGAACCTTTATTTGTCTTGCACCCGTTCTTATGATTGGGTCTAATCTTGGCAGGGATTCATCCTCGTCGAATTCGGTATCTTTTTGCACTACTCATATGGAAGATATTTGGATTCTTCCTTCACCAAGTACTTCGAGTGTGCTAGTAGAGACAGACGTATCATTGCCTGCAACAATGGTGGCATATCAAGTGATTCTTGATCATGTTGTAGAGCCTAGTCCTTCCTCTTCACGGATTGAGGAGGAGGACCCTTATGTGTTTCTTGCATGGGCAGTAGAGTCATCTCACTCTCATGACTGCCTTGATGATTTTTTTCCATCAGATGAAGCTATTCTTGAGGCCATGTCTGGGATTGAGCAACCTTGGGAAGAGTTGCACCATAGATTGTATTTCCTTCCTAAGATTGATCGCTTGGAGTGTGATGACTTTAGGGAGATTCTTAGCGAGAAAATTGGTAGCCCCATGGTCCCATTAAGCTCTCCTGGTCAGATGGCTAAAGGGAACATGGATAACTTGACACCAATGATTCCTATCAATATTTCTCGCGATCCTGGTAAGATTGAGAACGTCTACATTAGGGCGGGTTGTTCCCTCGATGAGATCAAAGAGTATACCGATTTGTTTAAGGAGTTTCGTGATATTTTCTCTTGGTCATATGAAGAAATTCCAGGTATAGACGCTCGTATTGTTGAACATGAAATCAAGACCTATCCGGATGCAAAACCGATTCGACAATGTTTGCGTGTCATGAATCCTAGAAAAGACCCTGCCATTAAAGCTAAGATAGAGAAACTGCTCAAATCTGGTTTTATCTATCCCATTCCCTTGATGGAGTGGGTTTTAAATCCCGTTTTGGTGGATAAGAAGCAGGGAACGATCCGAATATGCACTGATTTCCATGACTTAAATCAAGCCTGTCCTAAGGATAATTTCCCCACACCATTTATTGACCAAATTTTGGATGAGTGTGGGAGAAGTGAGGTATTTTCTTTTATGGATGGACTTTCTGGATATAATCAAATACAAATTAATACCAAGGATCAACACAAGACCGCATTTATTTTTCCTTGGGTTAATTTTACATATCGGAAGATGCCCTTCGGCCTTAAAAACGTTGGAGCTACATTTCAGCGGGCCATGACCTTAATCTTTCACGATCTTAAAACGATTATCGAAGTATATTTGGATGATCTTGGAGGGGTATGTGGTGGTCATTTATCTGGGCTTTCTACAACCCAAAAAATATTGAGAGTGGACTATTTTTTGCTGTCTATCTTCAAAGATTGCATTAATGCGGTCAAGAAGTGCAACCCTTTCCAGGTGTTTGCACGTAATATGCACTCACGTCCTACCCCATTGCATCCTATTATCACCGTTGGTCCCTTCACCAAGTGGGAGCTTGATTTTATGGATTGCAACCTAGCTTCAGCTGGGGGGCACCATCATATTATTGTGGCTATCAATTACTTCACAAAATGGGCAGAGGCCATGCCCACAGTTAAATTCGATGGTGAGACTGCCACACATTTCATTTTCAACCAGATTATCACCCGGTTCGGCATTCCAAAAGAGCTTGTCACTGACCATGGTAGGCACTTTCAGAACAAAATGATGGAAGAGTTGGCTTCCAAGTTAGGGTATAAGCAAGAGCACTCCTCTTCTTATTATCCTCAAGCGAATGGACAGGTTGAAGCAGTGAACAAGTCACTTAAGTCTATTCTCCAACAAACCATTGCACAAAGCAAGAATAATTGGCATATCATGTTGTATCATGCTTTGTGGGCCTATCGAACCGCGTTTAAGACTGCCACCGGTTTTTCTCCCTATCATATTGTGCATGGGGTGGAGTCAGTATTACCGGTTAAATGCAAAATCCCTTCTCTGAAGCTAGCTGTAGAGCTTTTACTAGACACTTCCACATTGGAAGAGAGTTTGGTCCACTTAGAGCAGCTTGATGAGAAGCACCGAGATGCCTTAGTGGCTCTATAGGTTAACAAACATCGTTTTAAGGTCCAATATGATAAGTCTATCCATCCAAGGAAGTTTAGTGAAGGTGACTTGGTCCTTTTGTGGGATCAAGCTAAGGAACCCTTGGGGGTAGGAAAGTTTAAACCCATGTGGCATGGTCCTTACATGGTTAAACTTGTATTAGAGAAAGGTTCCTTTGAGCTAGTTGATTATGAAGGGACAACCTTGGTGGAGATTAGAAATGAGCTCTATCTCAAAAAATAATATGCATGATTGTCAGCTAGGGCTGATTTTTGTATATTATTGTACAGTTTTGCATTGCATAGTTAGGTTTTGTTATGGTGATCGGGTTTGTTGATTAGCTTTTGTTTCTTATGGAAGATGTCGATGGAATCTTCTGTTTACATAGGATTCGCTAATGGTGCTAGCCACCACACTCAAAACTCAGCTTCGGTTGCTTGCGTGATCTATGCTCCTACGAATCAAGAATTGTCTTCAAGAGGCATATGTTTACGGTCTTCGTCAAACACTGTTGCTGAATATAGTGTCATTATTGATTTATTGCGTGATGCCATTTCGCATGGTGTTCATTCTCTTGAGGTACGTCTTGATTTACAGTTAGTGGTTTCACAACTTAATGGCTTGTATCGTATTAGGGATCTTACATTATTATGAAGATTCTTACGTGTTAGATTGCTAGAACGGCAATTTGAGAGTATAACATACATTGATGTTCCAAGAATTTTTAATCAAGTCGCTGACTCATATGCTAACTATGTGTTAGATTGGCATTTGTTTCATAGACCAAAAGCATATCACAAACACATTTTACACATGTAAATAAAATAAAAACCAATCATCATAAAAAAAAATTCATTAAGTTCAAAAAGTGACGTCATAATACATAAGTGTCATATACAAAGTTGGGGCTTCCGAGCCACCACAATATACTACACGGTCATACAAAAATGAATACACTCAGGTCTGTAAGCCTGAGGTGGAGGAAGGTGTTGATCATGATAGCACACTACGTCTCTAGCTAGCTGACGAAACAGTCGAACCCATGCTCGTGCTACTCCAACCACCTGGTGTTGCATGGCCTCAGGCAAGTCCTCGACTTCTACCATGGGTACTCTATGTGTCAAATGAACAAAGTTTGTGTGGATGCTTTGGAGTGTCCACTCCGCATCTGCACCCATAATATTGTCACCCCTTCGCCTCCATCGATGACGAGGAAAGCCATCTAGCCATCGTGGTCCTACATCTGCATATACATAATAGATTTTCCCTATGTGTCATCAAAAACATGTCTTTTGAGTTCATATATGAAAAAACACAAAAAAATTAAATAATTCAAAAATTGAAAGTGGGTTTGGGATTCTTTACCTATGTCTCCATAAGCCCCTCCTGGTGGCAGGGGCATATCTGGGTCTCCATGGAATTCTATCCCTGCATAGAGGTAGTCATCTATGGCCACAATTTGTCTTTGCCACCATGGAAAAAACTCTGCTGGGTAGGGGTTAGCCACCCTGCCACCTCCCAGTTTGCACATGACGTTATCCCAACACTGCTGAGATGGATCCCGAACTCCATGTGGAACAATGTCTACCCTAGGGCTTATCCCTAGCACCCGCTCAAGGAAGAATGTGCTCAGTATGCTGCCAAACCCGAAGTTTCGCACCTGACTCATCTTGCAATCATTGCGCTGTTGTTTGATGTTGCTCAGTAGCATAGTACTCTAGTCATATACTGTAGGTCGCATACACTCTACTGCATAGAACATCATTGGTCGTGAGGCTTGGTGGAGTGAAGCCAAACCTACAATCCTGCCTAAGGCCAAAACTATGGCTTTCAGCCCCAGAATCTAAATAGAGTTTGTCGGGATTTGATTCCCAACCTTCTCTGTATCTGGAAGGAAATACACAGCTATGTACTCATCTATGGTCAATCCGCCTCCTAGCCCACGGGATCGGAGGTTCACCACCTCCCCTCATCGGGACAAACCTGTGATGAAATATATGTCCTCAACCTCAATGCTGAGCGACATCCATCTATCTGAAATATTTCAGAATCTGGATCCCAATAATCTACCAACAGCTGGAGTAGTATTGGTTTGTCCCTCAGGCTGCTAAGACACCAAAACTTGTATAATCCACATTCCTGTAATGCTTGTTGAGCCATGAGATCAACTTGAATAGCTTCCTCAACGTCACCATGTTCTCTCTCTCACCACTCTAGTATCATCCTGCACAAGAAACCAAGTTTTTTATTAGTATTTACCCATTAAATCCTTGTTCGCGGCCCTGTACGCGACTATTTTCAAAACATCTGTGTATGTATGCGGGTTTCGGGGCATTTTCCGGGTATGGTCATCCATATACGCGAAAAAAATCCTGATTTCGACGTGGACCGAAACACCCAAGTTGGGATGGCCCAAAAAATTAATTTGACCATGAAATTTGAAAAAAATTATATCAAAATGCAAGAGAGAGGCAAGGGAATCTACTTGGATCAAATGGGGATGGATTCCTCCATATGATGCTCCCAGAATTCGCTTCTAAAGTTTTGAGCTCAAATGCACTATGTTGGGTAAAAAATTCAAATCGTATGAAAAATTTTAAATTTTTCACTATTTATAGATTTTTTTTGAAATTTGTACCCACTTTCTATAGTTTTTTACTGTTTCTGATCATTTTGGACTGTTTGAACTAATTTGATGTTGTAGGAGCTCGTTTTGAGTGCGGTTTGACCGTGGCTTTGACCCGTTCGTGCCTATTTCAAGTATTAGGTCTAAACTGGCATTTAGGTTAGGGTTCACATCCATTTGCGCTTTGCATAACCTTATGACCATTTCATCTTAACCTTAGGTACGAACCCATTCTATCTTGTCATGGAACCTTCTTGCTGCTTTTAGAAGAGACATGTTGTGAATGGTAGATCTTTCCCATACATGGGTACCCTAGTTAGATCATGCTTTGCATTTGGTGCCCATGCCGACATTTCTCCTTTATGGTGTGGGATTCCTTTGTATAGTACCACCATGACTTTGAGCAAGAGCTTCATACTCCTCTTGAACTTTATGCTGGCCATTTCCCCGGGACTCCCTTGTATATGTCAAGTTGTAATTGCATTATCATGAGTTTTTCTTACCTTCTGCCAGCTTCCTTGACTTTGATTATCATCCATATAGCCCGAGCTTGTCTCATGTCTAACCAAGCAGAGCCTTTTTACATATCTTTTGCAGCTTGATACCCCATTTTTTACCGGGATGGGACTTTCCCCCGGGTGTCATTATCCTGCACATGTTGTCCTTGCATTGAGCATAGGTATATTCTGCTGCTTGGAACTAGGCTTGTTTGACCCCTGACACTCGTCTCCTCCTAGATTTGTAACTATAAAGCACTTTTATTCTTTTTCAAGCTTTTCAAAATATCTGAAAAATGTCCAAAAAAATCAAAAAACCAAAAAGCCGGACAGGAAAAGATGTTATATTTGGCAGCAGTTGAGTCATGTCACCTTCAAACAGAGCACTGTATATCACATTCGTTGGTTGGGTTAGTATTTTGACTTTAGGATCTGTAATCGTTTCTCTGAGTTTATCTCCACCGACTAGTTAAGCTTCCAGTCCCTATGGAGCCTCTGTTGATGCCTCATGTGTCGTAGAGATGTCCTAGTTTTGCATATCAAGTCTATGCTTCCTGCATTTAGCCACCATTTTCCTTTATGCTCTTGTTCGAATGAAGTTGAAGCCTGAGTCGGCCATTCCTTAGTTGTCTTGACTTTGCATGTCGACCATTCCTGGTACTGTTATTGGTTTGTGCACATATTGTTCGATTCCTTCCACATTATACAGCTTTGCTGAGTACCTCATGTTGGTTGATGGGGGATGCCTTAATGCCCTCCTTCTAGCGGATTCCATCCCATCGACTTCAGATCATTTATTTTGGGATAGGAGTCTAGAGTCATTTGAGTGCCTTGAGACTTACAGTCGTCAGTGGTAGGTTCTCTCGTCATCGATAGTTTTGGGAATACATAAATGTCCCTTGATCGATGGATTCTTTCAAGTGTTCGACCTCAACAAATCTATTCACACTTGTTAGATTGCACTTTAGTACCTTGATTCCCATTTTCATTATCGATGGGTGATCTCACGTATGTTAACGGTATACATCAATGACCGGTAATCAGACGATGGACTACTATGTTTGACCTCGACAACTCTATTCACATAGTAGGACATGTACTCATAGCAGTTTGTGTAGAATACTTTCCAGATTGGTGGCATTCCACATATGGTACCTCCTTGATCGTGCTAGTGTTCATGAGATTTCAACTCTCGTGACTTGATTCCAGTATATGTTAGATATCTTCAGCCATTATGGAGATCTTGATCCATTGTATATCTTCAGCTTCTATGGAGATCTTGATCCTTTGTATATATTCATCATGGAGATTCTGATCTATTATATATTGTACGTGGCTATGAGCACACATGTCACATTTTGTATATCATGCATATTCATGGCCATTGTACTCGTATGTGTCTAGGACTGCTATATGTATTTGCAGTCATATGCAGAGATTGATTATTGTATTATGCAGATGGATGGCTAGTTCTTCCACCTGGTTCTTCATCACTCCACTTCTGGGATGGATTTATAATGTATTTCGGCCATCATGTTACCCCTCTGACCTCACACATTAGGGGGCATCTGTTGCAGTTGATTTTAGCACACATGGTTGATCACACATTTATGGCCTTCCATGTCCCTCTGCCAACTCTTTGGACCCCATGGACCAATATTATACTTGGATGTTTCCAATTTCATCCCTTAAAGCACCTGTTATTTGCTGTGCGTGACTTTTAATCTCATTCTCGCGTATATACGCGGATATTGACCTCAAACTTGCGTACGTCAGGATGTGTGCATAAGTCCATATATTTTTGGAGTTTTTCTTGATGTGTGTCCGAACCACTTGTCTCTTGGCCTTCCATATGCCTCGAGATCGCTCGGATTTGACCCTCCATCACCCCTTTGGAGCACTATATAAGGAACCCCTTGGATACATTGAAGGAGAGGAATTGAAGAGCAAGAAAACTATAGTCCATTGTTATCGTAGCTTGCTTATACTTGAGTCTACATCCCTTTGTCCCTTTAGATCACTTTGTGTTCTTCCCAAGCTTGCCTTTGCTTGCGAGATTTCTATCGAGAAATGGAGGATTGAGGTGGTGGAGGACTCAGTTTCTCCGGTTCGCAAATGTGCCGACAGAGGTTGTCACTTGTGTAATCTCTGATTTAATTAATAGAAATATATTTTCCTGTCCATTTAATGTGCAATTGAATGAATATTGAATCCATGGATATGTTTAATTGTTTATACATTGATGAATATACATACTAGAGTAGATCTAACACCATATTATATAGCATGCTTTCCTTGTTTACTATTGTTGAGAGTGAATTGCTGAAGCAAGCGGGATTGGAAAAAGCTCAATGGGGATCTACTTCAACCATCTGGAATAAGGTATGACCCATGATCCCTTAGTGTTAGATATTTGGTTTCTCTTGCATATGGGAAATGATTGATTTCTGTGGTTTATCTGTCTGTTGTGGTACACCCCAAGCCATAGGAAGTTTTCTCCGTAACAATTGTCTTACCTAATCTTTTAAATAAATGTTTAAGTAAAGCACATTACTTAATCAATATTAAAAAAATTATACATTAATGACATGAGACCATACTGATTACATATTAAACTCTAAACTCCATTTTGAGATTAAGTACCACAAATGATAGGTTATCATATGCATGTCAACTCTCTCTCACATTCGTCTAGTTACCTACCATAAAGAATTGGTTATCCATTCATCACCTACGAGTTATCCATGCATCAGCGATGGGTTATCCATTCATTATTTAGATTGATTTTCAAAATTGGAAATAAACAATTATATATATATATATATATATATATATAATAATTGTTTATTTCCAATTTTGAAAATCAATGAATATTACACTTGTGCCATCTTTATCAATAAATAAAAAACATAAATAATACACTACTCCAAAAATCTAAGATATTAACACCCATCTACATAAATATCCACAAATTTATCAAATTCACTTTTTTCAAACGATCTCTTCAAAAAGTACATCATTATAATAGTGCATTATTGCAAAACTCTATTACTAAAACCAGAATGGGTACTTCCGTTTTGCTGAGTAGATGGCGTAAAAACTAGGACGGGACTAAAAACGCCGTTTTCAAAGGACGCTCTCATTTCCAAAGTAAAATAACAGTTTTTCATTAAACGCCTCATTTTGAGGGCTAGTTACTAAATTTATAGTTAATTAGGAATGGACATATAAAGACCACTTTTATAAAATCGTGTTGGTTTTACACTTTGAAAGGTTCTTCCTTAAATTTAATAATCTAGACATATTTTTGTCCTCAAATTTATTAAATATAGTATTATGAAATTTATCAAATACAACACTAATGTAAAAATATATAAAAATATTTAATTATAATTGTAATATAAATAACAAGTGGAAGTAGCAACATAGTTGCTAAGTACCTGCCTCTTAAGAAAAGTTTCAAGAAAATAGTAATAGGTTGAATATAAAAAAAAAAGTAACAATAGATGTAGCAAAAAGATGTTTTTTTTTTTGTTTTTTTGTTTTTTTACAAGAACACCCCTTGATATTTTGGACGGAGTCGGGGACTTATATTTTGATCACTCCTGGGATAGATGTCACTCTGAGGACTCCCCTTTGGGAATCGAACCTGGGCCAGTGATGGAAACTCCCACCAATATAACCGCTAGACCACAGCTCAGCACCAAAAACATCATGACATCTTACTACAAACCTTTTACTAGAAGTTTTCCAAAGTTAGAATAGCACATTTTTTATAATCAATTCCAAAAAATATTTCCTTTTTTCCAAGGAAAAAAAAGCTACAATACCACATTTTTTATAATCATGTCCAATAGGTAT
Organism: Pseudotsuga menziesii; assembly: GCA_001517045.1. Classification (NCBI taxonomy): domain Eukaryota; kingdom Viridiplantae; phylum Streptophyta; class Pinopsida; order Pinales; family Pinaceae; genus Pseudotsuga; species Pseudotsuga menziesii. The sequence goes on along the minus strand of LPNX010370349.1, from coordinate 616 downwards.
TGCCTTTTTTTTCAATGAAAAAGACCAATATATATCCTATTGAAACTAGCATCCATAACTTCAAAATTGAACTCAAAAAACTACTTCAACTCCTTCTGTGATAAGAAAACCATCCACCTATTTCTGAAAATGGATAAAACCCTCTCAAGACACAACAACCTATTTAGAAAGACTATCATTTATGATATTGAAATTTCTTGAGATGTGTGGATTGATTTTACCAAAACAACTATAAAGGACCAAAAAAAGACTATAAAGGGATTGAATCTTGTAAAATTAATGCTTGAGCTTGAGTTGTTGAGTTGTATCAGGTAAAGATTACTCTTACTCAAAGTCCATACTATAATTATCTTTCAGCCACCATATATATTAATTATCTTTAAGTCACCATATATATGAACAGTATTGATTCTATTAACAACTGAAAAATGTAGCATAACTCTTAAGGTGAGATGTTATTTCCTTGTATTACTCTTCTTCTCAATGTTATCCATAACTTGTAAAAATGATCTTTGTTTATAATAAAAAGCATACTCTTCTTCTCACTGTTTATCCATAACTTGTAAAAATGATCTTTGTTTATAACAAAAAGCATAAGATATGAATCCAAAATTAA
>LPNX010370344.1:2374-32374 GCA_001517045.1 Pseudotsuga menziesii | reverse complement strand
GTTTTGTTTCACCGTAGAGGTTTAGTTCGGGTTCGGTTCTCAACTGGCATTGTGTGTGTGAAAATGAGCGGGAAAGATTCCTTCTCAGCCCCGTGGGCATACTAGGCAGCCATTTACGAGAGCGATGGACATGGCCATAGTTACAAGGTGTGTATATTTATCGTTTCTTTAATAGCATGAGAATTCACATAATTTTATTTGAGATGGAAATTCATTGATCTTTATTTGAGATGGAGATTTAGAGAACTTATTTGATATTGAAATCCACAGGTCATGCAGAAGAGGAGGCTATGTACAGACAGAGGAGGGTTTGTAGCGGTCTGATGGTTTGTAGAGAGAGGGTTTGCAGAGGCCGACAAAATGCCCCAAATCGGTGAGTACCCTGTCACGTCCCCATTCCTCCGGCCGTCGAAGAGGACGCGATCTCAATGGCTTAAACCACCTGGGCTAAGTGCCCCATGAACATGTACATGCATAAAAATTACGGAAACGGAATGCTGCAGGGAAATGCAATAAGTAAAACATGCACAGTTACCATTGTCTATTATACACAACTATAGTTAATTATCATGCACAGCGGAATCAACATGCATCCACACAAGCATTCATTCATTTAACATGTTCATCATCTCTATTAACAGAAAATAAGTTGCAGAAGTAAAAATGGACAAGATCACTTATCTTATGATGAAATCCTTCCGCAACTAGCTACGTCGCTGCAATGTTCCACCCAACCATAGGCCAGCGTGCTCCTTAATCTCTTAGCAGCGCTGCCACTCCCAAGCTGGGCATGATTCTCCAAGGAATAAGGGAACAAGCAGGCTTACACATAGCCAAGGATACACAAAACACATCCAAGCCAACACAGTTGGGTTTATTAGGCCATCCAGGAGTTGGGAAAGGCTAATTGCTAAGCTGGTGAGCTCATTACAGAGCCAAGAACACCTACACCAGAACTAACCTGACCTCTAAGACACCCAAACACACCCAACAAAAGGAATCAGTCCCTTCTCTGCTACACAATCCCTCAGGCCCTGCATTCCCTTCCAGTGCTATTCAGGGGTGATGGAGAAGAAGGCCAACCCTCTAGCCCTGTCTGTGTGGTTTCCAGCCACCGGGTTTATCAAGCAAAACTAAGCCCCCATCCCTACTCCCCTCACAGTCCGAAGACCAACCATTGCACTCAGGCAATTAATTTAGCTGTCACAGCTTAAACAGGGAAAAATGGCTCCCAAGCGATTATACAGTCCCATTGAACGTATCAGTGCACCAATTTACAACACGGGGGGGGAACAACAGTTCTAAAATGTAATCAGCATACATTACCAACATACACAGGGAAGACAGCAGTTCATTTTTCACAATCGAGGCCGCTGAGGAAAAACGTACACAGACCACACTTGGGGACGAATTTACAGTATCCCGACCGGTGCGTGAACAATTACAATGCAAAACCCACAAATCAGCCTCTGAGCAAAGGACGGAGCCACACCATTCTCCAATTCGCAGAGGAAAAACTGCGTGGGTGAAACCAGGAAAATTCCTGTGCATGAAAACAATGAGCAGAAAATTGGAAGTGAGTGAAGGTGAACAACTACAGGGAGGACGCGAAATTGCAGTGCATGGGTGTTCAGCAAACTCGTGGAGCCAAGAAAAATGTCTGCGTGAGACCAAACCCCAAGAGCCTGTGCGTGAGGAATGATTAGCAAAATCGTGAGGTCCCCATTGGGGAGCGCGTGAAGGTTTTTCCTTTGCCATGGTGAAGTCAAATGTTGTGGGTGGAGTGTGTGTGTGGGTGAGGACTGACAGTCCTGCCACCCCACTCCCAAAGGTCATAACTGCCTCAACCACCAGCATCCTTTCTTAATGAAAGTGGTTGGAATAAAACAAAGGGAAGAAGACACATGGGTATTTTTCTCATTGGACTAGGTTGACAATTTCCCCCACATCCTTATCCTTGGGAAAATCATGCCCCTTTCTTATTTTAGTTGCTGCAATCGTAGCTGGTCGGGTTCATTTTTAATTAATTATAGATGCATATTTACATGATGACCGTCGTAATATATGCCACATACCCCGATATACCATCGGTGACAATTCAAATCCAAACATATCATAACCGATCAATGGTGGGGCCTTGGCCTTTAGCTCCACACCATGATCATTTAAAATATTTACATCATATACATCTATTGTAACGGGGTCAAAACCAGGGTGTTACATACCCTAGAATGACTGAGCATGCTCCAGTTTTATTGATATTATACCCTCCATTAATTTCTTAATTTCTACCTAATGCAGGTGTTTATTAGTTCGGGTTGGGAGGAAGGAACTCACTGCTAGTGGCTGGGAGAAGAGAAGATGGGATGCTATGAGATTAATAAATGCTGCACTGTTTACACCAACCCTATTTGCACAGTTAAAAAGCACCCGCCCTTAAGTAAGCTCATCAATGGTCTTAGGTTTAAAGAAAATAATTTCCCTCCTTAAATGAATTTTCCTCCTTAAACAATTTTGTAGACCCTAGGTGAATAAACTACATCTAGGTATGCTCTTGGATATTAAAATTAATCAGTCTGATCAACTCTTAAATAGGTGTTTCAATGGGATATGAAACTAAATACTGCAAAATTCCCACTTCATGGCATTTGTCAAATGCATAGTCTGTACGCCACAAACACACCAGAATTAAAGAAAGACATGACATAAGAGGTATTTAACGTTGAGATGGATGATATTCATTAATTAATATACGTGCCAGCAGGCACATAGGAGAATTCAATGCTACTTATGTCCTTTCCAACCTTTAATCTTTCAGCTATTGCTTTTCTTATATTTTGACAGCCAAAGTATTCAAACAAGCACAAACTAACTTCTGGAAAATCTTTGTTGTCGCTGCAATTTGGAAATTACCATTTGCATGGAATGGAATTCCCTATGCTGAGATGTTTTTTGATTCCTTTCCATGTTTCATCATACCATCCTTTCTGAATACAACTTCAAAGAGAAAATCATGAATACCATTATTTACTATAATATCATGAGGGAATGCAACAAAACTAGGGATGAAGATTTACTAGATCTACACATTTAGGTGTACATAACAATTAAGGACCTCTAAAAGATGGACATCCCTCCCTCCTTTGAATGTCCAGTGTCTTCAATGAGAATAATACATTATCCATTCATGCTAATAAAATTCATGGAAGGTGTCTCTCTATAATGGAAAAGCCTCCTCAAAACTCTTTAAATAATAACTTCCCCAAGCTTTGGAACATGAGCTGATTGTTAGATTCTTTCCCTAAAGCTAGGACATTCCTTGAATCAAGGGGTTAATCCAACTAAATCCTTAAATGGTTGATTCGGTATGGATACATGTGCAAGATAGTATTTGATCCATGTACCAAGTAACCATATTTCCTTAAAATATGCCAAAACAATGGAATGCTCCTCCTAAATCAGCCTCAATTTCCATCATAGATACTTCAATAAGTGGAACTTTTTTTCTCCTCTTGATGCATCAAGGGCTTAGACTTTCTCTTTTTCACTTTTTTCTCTTTTTCTCTTCTTGATGCATTGATGCATTGATGATGAGTGATCCTCCCTTTTGCTGAAGATGACTGAGGTGCACTCTACTAACAGAGAGAGCTTGGGTAAGAGTGATGAGAGTTTGCCCCACCGTTGGATCATTATTTCTCTCTAAATACTGGTTCTCCTGTTAATGTTTAAATTCCTTTAAAATTGGTAGGATTAGAATTTAATCTTTTAACTTTGTTGTTGTTGTTGTTGTTCAAAGATCTGAATATTTGGAAAAAAAATTTAAGTTATTTTCAAAGTATTTTCCCCAAAATTTGGTTAAAATGGTTGGAATGGTAGATATAAGAATCGTAGAAATAAAGTGTTATGAACCAACCAAAAGCTGGCATTATTGGTGGATAATGGTTGAAAAGGTTAAAATCAACTAATCTTTAGACAAATCTATGTTGTGTAAATGGAGAAAGTAGTAAAATGGTAGTTATATGCCGACCATTTTCCCCCAAAATCCGGTGGTCATGGTTAAAATTGTAGATATAAAATGTTATGAGTAGGACCAAAAAAAGACAGGATTGTTAGGTAATGGTTGAAAAATTCAAAATCATCTATTTTTTTTTAGAGAGCTCCATGTTGATAATTGAGGAAAAGTAGTTGAATGGAGTAGGAAAATGCTTTAGTTGTTATTTGTATTTAGACACTTGGATTTGGTTCGATATGAGAGGATTTGGACTTCTTTTTTAATTATTTTCAAATCATTTTTTCCCAAAATTCAGTTTGAATTGTTGGATTTCTAGTATAAAGTGTTATAAACTGACCAAAAGATGGTGCTATTTATGGATAATAATTGAAAAAATCAAAATAATCTAATCTTTAGACAACTCCATGTTGTGTGAATGGGGAAAATAGTGAAATGGTAATTATATTCTGACCATTCTCCCCCCAAAACACGTGAAAATAGTGAAATGGTCATTATATTATGACCCTTTTCCCCCAAAATCAAGTGAAAAATAGTGAAATGGTAATTATATTATGTCCATTTTTCCTGAAAATCGGGTGCAAATTGTTGGAATTGTAGGTATAATGTTATGAACCAACAAAAATATGGCACTATAGGTGGGTAATGGTTGGAAAAGTCAAAATCATCTAATATTTAGAGGGTTCCATGCTATGTAAATGGGGAAAATTAGTGAAATGGAGTAACAAAGTTCTTTATTAGTTGTTATTTGTATTTAGAGACTTGATGTTTTATTAAATTTTGGTGGATAGGAAGAAACCTAAATGGCACCTTCTTTTCAGCTATTTAAATGACATTTTCTTTTCAGTTACATTTGTTTTCATTTACGTTTATGTTTTGTGGTTTTCTATTTGAACTTTTGAAAGTCTTAGCGAGACTTGGACTAGCATGTATCATAACTTAGTACTTCAAGATCATTGAAACATTTTGTATGTGATTTCATAAACCTAAAATTTAATATAAGTGTTGGATGTGGAAATGTGTTCATCCATATATATGTTTGTCTCTTTTAAGAAACTTGTGTTTCATAGGAGTATGCTAAATGATAGACGACTTGCATTTTTTCAACAATTTTTCCCAAAATCCAACAACACAATTTTTACTGAAATTGCAATTTTCATTGTTCAAATTTCAATTTTGATTGTAGAAATGCATTCATAGACCTTGATTGCCTAAAGGGAACCCTACGTACATGCAATTCCAACAACTTAACACTGGAATTTCATCAAAATTTGCCAAATTTTTAATTGGAAATATCGTTGGAAAACATGTGCAACTCATCAACCGTTTAACTTACACCATTTTTATATATTGTGTGCTATGAGTTTGATATTAATAGGCTTGTTCATTGTTGTTGTTGTTTGAGTGTCAATGATGTGTTGCATTAGTTTTGTTATAAGGGCTAGATTGGGGCTTGTATCCACGTCTAAGAATAATTTCAACTAAGGACAACTTGTTGAGCAAAACCATTCTAGGAGAAAGTTAGTTCCAATGAAGTGAATATGTTGGGTAAAATTATAATTAGAAGAATCACCATATAGAGTAGTAGTATAACAAACAAAAGGGAATAATGAATATAAGCGTGAGGCAGAGGGAGGAATAATTGAGATGCAAATGAAATCAAATGTTGATGGAAATTTTAATTATAGTAGATTCCATGGTTGCATCTCAGAGAAGAGCAGATGCAACAAATGGTCATGATCTGAAAAATAAGTGAAATTCTCAAATGTATCAGAAATTACCGTGATTTGAAGTTTAACCTGGTCTTAGATCATGTTCACTAAAATCTTCTAGGACTCTCTATATGGAAATTTTACAGATCAATTCACTGTGAGAGGGATATGTTGGAGACTTTCACCAGGGGTGATCTCAAGTGTCTTGGCCTTGTGAGAGGCGATTTGAAGCTATGATAGGTTGTTGCAGGACTTGCTGAACCAGGAAGATAGGTGCAATATGGGCCTTATATTACTCCATTAAGTTCATGGGAAATACTTTGTCAAAGTCATGGTTCACTTAGACCATTTTTCACAAGATTTGGGAAAGAGTGATGAAGCGGCGTAATAAATCCATGCTCTTAGACCAAAGCACTTTCTTTTTCACTGTCACAGGGGTTGAACTATTGTAGGTTTGGTCCTACTAGATAAAAAAAACTCATTTATATGCCTTTTTAACTACAATATATAGCTAATCACACCATAAATTCACAGTTAATTTTTCTACCATTACGAAGAATATTATCTTGAAAGAAGATATTCCTTGGAGGAATGTGTAAAGGTCATAAAAAAAATTGTCTGGCATGGTCATGTACTTCAAAACCACAAAATTTGTTAATATACAAAATCTCAGTTCATCTTCTTGTTTTGTCAAAATGTCATAATAAAAAAGCATTTAGACAGAGTCCCATGCTTAAAAGACTCAATTAGTAAAATAAATACATGTAAACTATATGTTCTTCTATTCCATATGAGAATCTCAGAATTGAACCAAGTTAAATCAAGGAATATTTTCCCACTCCTCTTTGCGACTTGCTCGGAGGGCCTTGGAAAATAATCTTGTCAGAAACTAGCCCTCGTTCAAAAGGGATCCTAATGTGATGTAAAGGTATAATAGAATAAGGGGTACATATGTGCCACATACCTTTGATCTATCCCCTGCTCATCTCGATATGGTGTTTTATAACATCATGACTGAGGTTAGAACAAAGTATGATTTATGGCCAATATCGAATGCATCAAATTTATGAAGGGAGGAGAAAAGAAGTTAAGAATGTGAGAAAACATGCATCTATTGGTACTGAAGGTTCAAGGAACTAGGAAGGTTTCAAGGCCTCTAACTTTCAAAGAATTGTTGCCGCTTATCTTTTGCAACCTCAACAACTTTGGTAATTGATGCTTCCAATATATCAATCTTATCAACTCTGCTTTCAATATCTTTGTTTTTCCTTTTCAATTTTGGTATTAATGCCAAATTTTTATCCTAAAGTTGTTTATTTTTTTCTAAATGCCACTTTCAAATGATTTAATTTTTTTCTTGTAAATATGAAATTTGTTTCTCATGATGAGGTAGAGAAAATTATGTTCTTGTACCTTCTATTTACTTTCTAGATTCTTTGAATTTTTTCCATATGTGGAGTGTACTTATTCTAGTTGAGTAATAATGTCCTTAGTATTGAATTCACTTTTATTTGTGTGTTCTACCGCATTATTTTATTCAAATTTTTTTGTTGGGATAGAAGGGATGGATTTTTCTACACTGTCTGTGGTAGGAATTTGTGGAACAATTGCTAGTTTCTTTACCACTTGGGATTTGGATCTATATCTTTGTCCAATGATTTGATCCTTCTTATCTTTTGAGGGGATACATACTTGAGGTTTGAGAGGAATTTTCTTTTGTTTCCCATTTTTACTAGGGTAGCAACAACCTCCCTTTTCTCATCCTATATTTTTTTCTTCTGGGTTATTATTTTCTTACTAGCACTTGCCTTAAAGGATTTTCCTTTAAGTTTGTAACAACTCCAGTATATAGGGATCATAATTCTTGTTGACTGCTAAAAACATGTCCCAATGGAGTTGGTAAGGATGCCTTCTTAGGGCATCAAAAAACAATCAATTTTATTATCCCATGGTGTGGGCTAGTGCATCATCTTTTCCTTTCTATACTTTTAAACTTATATCTTTCAAGGATTACAGCAAGAAGTAAGGGGCACTTTCATTTTCCTCTGGATTTTAGTTATTGGAGTACCTCAATTGATAGAGTAATATAAAATTCTAAGCGTATACCATGCTAAATCTCCATTCACAAGTGATGTACTTGATTAGGTGAAATGCCACCTCATCCCCAACTATATATGTACGTGTGTATAATTCAAATGGACTATGCAAGGAGCCTAAAGGATATATCTATGACTAATCTCCACACTCTACCTTGTACCTCTACAAGCTGGTGCATTGTCATTGACAATCTGTACATATTAGAAGCTTTAGCCTTCTCTACAACATTAATGAGAACTTGGGAAATAAGAAATTTCTCCTCCTCAAAGACCAATAAGATTATGAAGCAATGCTATATGGTACATAATAACAACCTACATACAATATCCATCCACCCATAAGATATAATAGTAAATATTGAACTCCTCCAAAGAGTAATGAATAGGTTTTAAACACCTCTCTACCAATACCCCTTCAGGAAACGTGATGATTCATCGTTTTCCCATAGAGTGAATAGTTTGCATTGCATCTCTTGTTCTAAATTGACAAGGTATGTGGGTATAGGAATAGGTTTTGGGATGGGGTTAGGTACCTCACATATATAATTTTTTATTTTGTATATGTGAAACAAATTGAATTTTTTGAAAGCACAACTGAAGTTTATGCAAAACATTAAAGCTTAAAACATGAAAGAATATAATTCATTCACCATATAATAATATTTGAGAGTTAGGACTCAACATTGAATATTAAATTTAAAAAATGATTCAGATTCATTAATTGAAAATGCTCGAAAATGAGAAATGACAAATCTGAAGCTATAAATTGAATTCTCTTAAATAACTACTTTTGGCCACCACCAACAAAACCCTGCAAAAAATCAGAACTGTATACACCAATTTTATTTTCCTCTGTTGCTCACAAGAGAGAAATGACTGAAAAAGTGAGAGGGATTTAGGGTTTTGCATAGATATAATAGGTCTAGCTGACAGTCTAGTGTATCCTGCTGGGTCCACATGATGTTTTTATTTATCTTCCTTTTCTCCAAACATTTAAGCAAAAAGCATTATTAAAAAATATTATTTTTTGAATTTCATGGAAGATGTCCGCTGAATTAGAAACCTTGGTTGGGCATGTTTCTTTCCCCATTTTGGCTTTGGGAAATGAATACCAATATTGGGAATGTGTCCCCATGCAATGCAGCTCTTCTTCTATATAAATTTAAAGTTATGTACTAGGGTGTGAGGAAACAAGTCCATAACAACAATTGCATTCTTTACTCAGTGAACTTAGATTTATTCTTGCAGCAAATGCCTTGCAACTTGTAATCACTTCTCTATCTTAACGGATTATTCATCATATAACTGGTGCCTCTAGCTGTTGATACCCTAGGGCCGAGTAGAGGGAATTTTACCTTCAGTCACTCTTTCTAGTACATGATTTAAATGACAATATAATATAGTTTTCCACAAGGAAACATAGATACCATTGTTTTACCACTGTTTCTTGACCATTGGAAATGAAAATTTTCTTAGAATCTATGGTGTCTAAATCATTATTTAAAAAAAAAATACAGCTCCATCGCTATAGCGACGCCATGCCATAGCAAGTTCTGACGAACTTGCTATACTAGCGATAGACATTTATGTCGCTAGTATAGCAAGTTCGTGAGAACTCGCTATGACTTGGCGTCGTTATAGCAACAACACCTCGTCACTACACCAATAAGGGTTCGTCACAACATTGTTTTTTTATTTTTTAAATATTAACAACCGTTGCTCTAGCAATGAATGGTTCATCGCTACAACAACCACATTTTGTCACTACAGCAACGCCGTTTCGTCGCAACCATTGTTTTTTTTCCAAAGTTGCATACTTTCATATCTTTACCGACAGATTTTCATTGCAAACACTTCGTTATTTTCGTCGCTATAGAAACAGTATTTTCGTCGCAAATAGATTCGTCGCTAAATATTTGTCACAAAAGCGACATAATTTTGTTGGAATAGAATCTATTTGTTTCTTCGCAAGAGTAACACGTTCCATTCATTGCAATAACGACGAAGTTAGAAAAATGTTGCTTTAGCGACGAAAGTTTTCCCATGAAATGAAGGGGCCATTTTCATTGCTAAAGCAACACACAAGTGTTGCAATAAGAACGAAAGTCCGTGGGAAAAATGTCCACATGTACTAGTGCATGATGATGTTGTTCTCATAATTCTACTTTATGTGAATGATCTTATTATTATTGGCAATCAACTAACATTTATATAGGAAATGAAGGATAATATTACAAGTGAATTCGAAATGATCGATTTAGGCCTATTACATTATTTATTTGGTGTATAGATTTGACATATGGAATATGGTATTTTACTCTCTCAACCTAATCATGTGACATATTTTATTTCTAGGTTTCGTATGAGTGATTGTAAGCCATCCTATACACCATTCCAGTTCAGTGTAAAGTTATCTGTTGATTGTGATAATCCTCTTGTTGATGTGATAGTATATCATTTGCTTGTGGGAAGTTCAATACATTTGACACACAACAGACCAAATATCTCTTTTGTAGTTAGCATAGCTTTGAGCTTTATGCAAAATCCTCATGAAAGTAATTAGACAACAACAAAGAGAATTCTTAGATATTTACAGAGGACATTGCATTATGGTGTGTTCTATTCTAGCAGGGCTAGAGTCTCACTAAGTTTCTTATACAAATTTATGATTGGGTGGGTGATACTCAAGATAAAATGTCTACTGCAAGATATATCTTTAATCTTGTTTCAGGTTTGATTTCATGGTCTAGTACGAAGTTGAGAACTCTTTTGATTTCTTCTTGTGAAGTAGAGTACATGCAAATTAAGGAAGCAACTAAAGGAACCGATGTGGATTTGGGATGTTTTGACAAAGCTTGGACTAGTACATAAGTCTCCTATTGAGTTGAGATATGAGAAATAGTGTTCAATAAGCTTGCATACAATTTAGTGTATCACTCCGAAACTAAACACATTGACTTGGATACTCTTTAAATTGAGACTTTGTTGCAGATGGATTTATTTGTTTGGAGTATTGTCCTATAGAAAAGCAAGAAGATGATATCTTCACCAAATACATGACATAAGAAAATTTCATGTATCTTTGTTGGGAACGCGAGAATTTGTCATCAAAGGGGATAGTTGATGTAACAACATCTTCCTCCTTTTATGTTTTTTTCTCCCAATCATCATTAAGGGGGAGTGTTGGAATGTGTAATTTTAATAATTACATGTGTAATGATGTCTAGTTGATTTCATAACTAGCATTGGAAGGAAAAATCAAACAAAATAACTCTAATTATTATAATATTGAGTTATCCCACAATTATACTAGAGAAAATACTCATTTTACCATTCGTTATATAAAGAGGTGGAAAATAATTTATCCCACACATGTATTTGGGGATGTTATTCTTCCATACCTCTTGGTATATAATAGAGGTGAGGGGGAGTCTTTGGAGGCATATTGTAAATGCATTGTGATGTCTTTGTAATACTCTAGGATAGCATATGTGGAGTGGAGCTCAAGTTGCAATGGATATATTTTGAGGAATACGACTATTTTTCCCTTCCAATGGATGTTTCCCCATTTGGGTTTTTACCACGCATATCTGATGTTCTCTTGTCTATTCTCTTTTCTTCATTTTTATTTATGTTCTTTGTTGTTTGGTTGGATAGAAGGTTATAATAGCTAATGTTAAGCCTTGAAATGAAGATGAAATTATTCTCAAAGAACAACACTTTGATTTGATAGTATGTCCAATCATGGTATCTATATACAATTAGTCTAGATGCCCCTTGTCATAGTTCCCTGGATTAAGCCCCTCCCAACATATCTCACACTGTTGAAGGGGTCATAGGGGTTGTTTCTCATCAAGGGAATACTCCTAATCCATGCAACTCTTTTCTATACAATATGTCACATTAAATCCCACCTACACCTCAAGCCACAATGGCCCCTCCAAACATTCCAAAATCTACTTTTGGACAAATAACACATTATACAATCTAATGAGAACTCTAAATAGTTCTCATTTTTTAATATATTGCATTTAGTGGTTATTTTTACCTCGAATAAAAAAGTGGCGTTACCAGTAGCACCACTTTTTTTGGGGGGGCTAAAATTATAGCCTTTTCTATTTGATTCAGGGGTTTTTATAGGGAATCACTCGTGGGAAGCGCCCCCATGGGGTGGCACCTTTGTCTATGGAGGGATGGCAAGTCGATTATGAGAATCGATTTGCCCCCTCCATAGCCAAAATCATTAGAGGAAATTTCAACTCAAAATGGGCCTTTTAACTTTTATTCAAATTCCATGTCATCATGTGTTAGCCAATGAAATTGATTTAAATTTGAAGTATCGTATAGGTCTTAAACACTTTTTTAATATAAATTTGGGGATAGGTATCATAAAAAAAATGACTTTTTTTGTTTGTATTTTTGACATATCTCCCCGTGTTTTCACTCAAATTTCGATCGGGAGAGCTCGTTGGATGCGGAATTAAATTCCGCATCCAACGAGTACCCACTCAGCATACTTTTGACGGACCCCGCTACCCCAAAAACAAGAAATACCTGGAAAAACGGAATGTTCCCGAACTTTGGGAGTCCTTGGACAAACATGGCCCTTCCAACCTGGAAAGAATTCTTGAAAATATAAAGCATTTGGCCAGTAATGCTCCTCCCATCTCTTTCATTGTTGCAGATGGTTCCTTTTGCTTTACACAGCAGATCGCCGACAAATATGGTATTCCGACGGTTGCCTTCTGGATAGCTAGTGCTTGCGCTTCCTCTGCCTATTTCCATATGCCTTTACTCGTAGATGAAGGTTACATTCCCATTAAAGGTACGCAGTTTTAGTCGAATTTTCAATTATAAAGTTGATAAAGATCAAATGGTTAAAAGGTAGTTATGGAATAAATAGATAACATGAAGAATCTAACATGTAGGTATACATCAATAACTTAAGGTTGAATCTATTTAACTAAAATAATATTAGTAATAAATAAAATATTTCTAAAATATTTTTGTTACATCATTATCACTCAACCATTTGATCCCTATCTGTTTCTAATTCAGCCATAAATTATACAAACTATATACAAACTATATAGGTATACTAATTATAATAAATCGTATGTATCTATAAAAACAAAATATAACATTGTGTTTCCAAGTTGTAACTACACAACCAATGTGTTGTAAACAGATAACCGATTGATAACTGTAACTAGTATTGTAATTTTTATGTGCTAATCGTTGGTGCTTTTAACTGTTTGAATAGACCAGAAAAATATCCACGATCAATCCAATGAGGACCTCATCTCTTGTATTCCAGGAATGGCAGCACTGCGCCTCAAAGATCTGCCCACCTTCCTGACAGTAGCAGACTCCTCCGATTTCTTGTTTCAGTATGTCCTGAAAGCAGCACATAACTCTTTACAGGCTTCTCTGATTTTGCTGAACAACTACGACGATTTAGAAGGGCCAGTTCTGAGGGCCCTTAACACTAAATTCTCAGGAAAAGTACTCTCCATCGGTCCGCTTTTACTCTCGGCGGGGGATTCAACAGTGAACACCAACATATGGAAAGAGGAAACTCAGTGCCTTGAATGGCTCGATGAGCAGCGAATATCGTCAGTGATATATGTATGCTTTGGGAGTATTGCAGTTCTATCATACGAGAAGTTTGCATGGGGTTTGGAAGCGAGCAATCAACCCTTCCTGTGGTCTATCCGACCGGACCTCGTTCAGGGCCAGTCTGCTGCACTGCCTCGGGATTTCATGGAAAGTACCAAGGGTCGTGGCTTCTTTGTTAGTTGGGCACCACAATCTAAAGTCCTGTCTCACCCCTCAGTTGGGGGATTTTTGACTCACAGCGGATGGAACTCAACGATTGAGAGCATATGCGCGGGAGTTCCCATGATCTGCTGGCCCTTCTTTGCCGATCAACAGACAAATAGGAGGTTTATTGATAATGTCTGGAAGGTTGGATTCGAGATGTCCGAGGAGGCTTCCAGAGAAAATGTGGAGACATTGGTCACGAAACTCATGAATCCGGAAGATAAGCAAGTAAAGATGATAAGGAAAAATATATTGAAGCTGAAAGAGAGCGCAATTCTAGCAACTGAGATTGGCGGATCGTCGCACAACAACATATTGAAGTTTGTTAATGAGATGTTGCACAAAAACATATAGCGACACTCCCTCGTGCAATAAGTTAAATTTTAGACTTTTTGCACTTAAAATTTGGAGATTTTTTTGGTTAAAATCTGGCTGAAATTGTTAAAAGGGTAGTTTTCAGTGATTAGAATAGAATTGCATAGTCTGGATGGCCCATGGATGGCCCAAGGATAATCGATGGTCCTGAATCCATTTCTGCAATAAAAATTGCAATTTTAACATTAAAAATATCATTTTCAAAAACAAATCTTGTTACCGGATTCTGGCCAAACTTCCCTGAAAAGGTGCAAATGGTCTAAAGATTAGCCACCTTGTAAACCCAACAACAAACTAAATAGAGTTGCAATTATGTGGTAGAAAACTAAATAGAGTTGCAATTATGTGGTAGCAGTTATTTTAGGTTCACATTAGAACTATTATTTGTAAATTACTTGGGAATTCTCAATTTTCAAATAGTGATGCAAAAATGGTGTTTGTAAACAAGTTGATTTTGGTGCTAAATGAATATGTGGCATTACATGATGTAAGATGCTAAACACAAAAATAAAATTTAAGTGGATTTAAATTTTATGTTGCTAAACACTAATATTAATAATAATTATTATGCCGTGCAAAACACCATTAAATAATAAATGATGCAAAAAGTAAACACATATATATAGGAGTGCAAAGCACAATAAAATAATAAATAAAAGAAAAACATATAAATTATATATATATATACTCAAAACACTATAAAATAATAAAATGTAAAAAAAATTATATATAATATATTATATTTTTTTAATATTATATATTAATAAAGCTAAAATATGCTTTGGTTTTAATCCATCACTTCAAAATATATAACTCAATACATTATATCAACATAATAAAAATTATAACCTTATTTCAACAAAATTTATAATTTATAATTATAAAGCAATAATTTTCATTAAATTAATATAATGGAAGTCTATTTTAAAATTTGATTTTAAAGAAGAATTATAATATATGAAATCTTTTTTTGAAATTTGGCTTTCAAGAAAATATATTATTTATATTTCATTTATATATATAAAATGTTTATTAAAACATTTCAATATAGTTTAATTGGTTTAATTTATTATTTAGAAAATGAATAATTCAATACATTAAATAAACATAATAAAAATCATAGTGTTGTTCCAATAAAAAATATAAATGATAATTATAAAATAATGATTCCCATAATAATAATATAATGGAAGACTTTTAAAATTTGGCTTTTAAGAAAAATGAAAAAGAAAACAAATAATTCATTTGAAGCCTCATATTGTTCATCCATAATTTTTTCACAAATCTTGTCACCACCTGCATTGCCAAAATCTTAAAGAAAATTATAAATATGATGACTTCTATTTGTAAACAATTAAAATACAAGGAGCTTAGAGATTACCTTAAGGACCTGGGGATATCCAATCTTGCATAGGCTCAGAATATGGATGATTGCGATCATGATGGTTTCAACTGGTATACTGCATCAGATCTGTACTTGGGGGTGATTGGGTTGATTGGGTTGTACATGGGGGGTGATTGGGTTGTACATGGTCTGCATCCTCCCACAACACCACTTAATCCTCCCACTAAGGCTCAAAATTAATGCATACGCGACTGTTCTCAGTAAACCAACGTACATACACAAATGTTCAAGGAAAACCCACGTGTATACGCGACTGTGAAAGCTAAACCTGTGTACATAAAGAAAAATGAAGAAAATAGGGAAAACATACAAGCCAAGACAAAATTTACTCCTTCAGGACCCTACTGGGAAAACATGCCTCCAGACCCGACACAGAAATAGAGAAATTAGAGCAATTCAAGTACATTGAATACCAAAAACCCCAATCAGAAACAACTAGGAACCTCCCCAGTATGGTCACCAATTTTGTTATAGAGAGAAACTTCCTATGGCTTCCGGTGTACCACACCAGATAGCTAGACACGAGAAATCAATCCTTTCCCAATATGCAAGAGAAACCAAACATATAACACTAAGGGACCTCGAATCATACCTTATTCCAGATGGTTGAAGCAGATCCCTGTTGAGCTTTTTCCAATCCCTCTTGCACTAACAATTTGCTCTCAACAACAATAAACAAGACAAGCATGCTATATAATATGGTGTTATATCTCCTCTAGCATATATAATCAACAATTTATAAGCAATTAAACATATCAATGGATTCAATATTCATTCAAATGCACATAATTGGACAGGAAAAGTTATTTCTATTAATTAAATCAGAGATTACACAAGTGACAACCTCTATCGGCAGGTCTGTGAATCGGAGAAACCGAGTCCTCCACCACCTTAATCTTCCATCTCTCGATAGCAAGCTCACAAGCAAAGGCAAGCTTGGGAAGAACACAAAGTGCTCCAAAGGGACAAAGGGATGCATAATCAAGTATATGCAAGCTATGGAAACAATGGACTATAGTTTCGTTGCTCTTCAATTCCTCCTCTTCAATGTATCCAAGGGGTTCCTTATATAGCACTCCAAAGTGGTAATGGAGGGTCAAATTTGAGTGATCTCAAGGCATATGGAAGGCCAAGAGCCAAGTGCTTTAGACACACATGAAGGAAAACTCCAAAATTATTTGGATTTATGCACACATCCCGATGTACACGGGTTTGAGGTCAAAAGTCACGTGTACATGTGAGTATGAGATTAAAAGTTGTGTAAAACAATAAACAGGGGTTTTTAGGGATGAAATTGGAAACATCAAAGTATAATATTAGTCCATGGGGTCTAAAGAGTCTACAGAGGGATAGGGAAGGCCATAAATATGTGATCAACCATGTGTTGTAAAATCAGATATAACAACATTCATGCTACTGAGCTGGAGAAATTTAGTCAAACAATCCATGCAGTGGATGAAGTTGTTTAGGATGGGCAACATGTGAGTGTTGGGGCCCTATTGGGCATAAATTATTTTGGATCAATTGTGAAGAAGTTTTGGTGTGAGTGGGATCGTGCCACAAAGTGGTCAAATTGAGCACACCCACAAAATAAGGAAGGACACCGATGTAGTGGTAGAAAAGAAGGGAAAGAAAGTGGTCAATCACATCAACCAAGAAATTTGATAGAAGTTTGTTAGATTTGTGTGTCCACTTAGTGGACTATGGGGTTCATGGGATCGATATAAATATGTAAAAGGTTGGGTAGATTAGGATGACGAAGAATTTATTATCTTTTTGTTGGTAAATATGGTGATGATCTTGTTTTGTAATTGAAGGAGATTAAGTGGGAGGATTAAGTGTTGTTGGGTTGTACAGATCTGATGTACTGCACCAGATCTGTACTTGGGGGGTGATTGGGTTGTACATGGTCTAAAAATGCAGTATATATGGAACCGACAAAACCGGTCGGTCTGACCGGTTCACAGGGTTGACTGGTTTGGTCAACTAAAAAAATTTAAAAAACCAGAATTGGGACCAAACTGAGCACTGAACCGGCCGGTTCTGTACGGAACCGGCCGGTTCGTACTCTGTCGTACGACCGCGTGCCAGGGACCCACGTTTTTGAAATTAAAAAAAACAAAAACAAAAAAACAACCTAACTACTACTCCTAACCTAACCCTAAGCCTATCCTAACACTATTTAAAGACCTCCCCACCCCCTACATTTCTCACACGACTCATTGCTATTAGTTTGGCAATCTTGAGAGCACGGTTCGTTGGGTAGTTGTGTAGTCTTTTGCAGCTGAGTTTTACCGGTGGTTTCCAAGAACTTGTTGGGCATAGTCAAGTGTGTATTGCAACAAGGATTTGGAGGATATTAGAAGCATCATTTTTTGCAGCACATTTGGAGCTATTACGTGGACTGTTTTGGAGGTTATTGAAGGATTTTGTGCAGAATTTGTGGATTGTTATCACAAATCAGCATCCTCTTTTTCTCTTTGCAGCTTTTCTTCATTTCTTCTTCTCTCTCAAAGGTATGTCAAGTGACAAGTCTCAAGACTTTTCTCTTTAATTTTTTTTTTTCCTTAGTTAAGAAGTTATTAATAAATTATAGGGTTTTATTTCCAGCTTTTGTTTGAAGTTTCAACTTTGCCATGGCTCCAAAAGAGAGGAAGGATGCGCCATGGGTTCATTTCCAATTGGATGATGGTGGGAAAAAAATATGCAATTATTGTGGGAAGAAAATAGCCGGGGGAGGTATCCATAGGTTAAAACAACACTTAGCTGGTGCTAGAGGCAATGTTGAACCTTGTAGGAAAGTCTCTGATGATCTTAGAGCAGAGATGCTAAGTAGTATTGAAGCCTACCAAGAAGAAAAATCCAAGGCAAAGAAGATTCAAGAAGACATAGGGAGAATTTCAATGCCATTTGAGGATGAGATTGACTATGATCCTAAGGGTGGTGATTGTGAAACCCCTCAAGGTCATTTGACTAGTTTTGAAGAATCCTCCAGTTTTCCTATTAGGGGGAGAGGTTGACATAGAGCATCCAATTCGAACCTGAAGAGGCCACGTAGTACCCCGGGTACTACCCCCATCAGCAATAGAGGTCTTGAGTCTTTCTTTCTGCCTTGCACTACCCCTGGTGCTCAACCCACCATTGATGCTAAATGGAAGAAGATGGAGAAGGAGGCTGCTTGGGAATGCATAGCTAGATGTTGGTATGATGCAAACATACCCATCAATGCAACTAATTCTTCTTATTATCAACCTATGATAGATGCTATAGCTTCATGTGGTCCAGGCTTCAAAGGCCCTAGTTTTCATGATATCAGAGGACCCCATTTACGAAATGAAGTTCAAAGAATAGATGAATATTTGAAGGAGTTCAAGCAGTCCTGGAGTAAAACAGGGTGCACAATAATGTTTGATGGATGGACTGATGGAAAATCCCGCACTATTATCCATTTCCTGATTGCTTGCCCAAAAGGAACCATGTTTCTTAAATTTGTGGATGCCTCTGATCAGGTGAAGGATGCACAATTATTATTTCATCTTTTGGATGGAGTAGTTATGGAGGTCAGACTAGAGAATGTTGTACAGATCATCACTGACAATGCCTCAAACTATGTTGTAGCCGGAAGGATGTTAGAGGAAAAACACCCCACCATTTGGTGGACACCATGTGCAGCCCATTGTTTGGACATCATGCTGGAGGATATTGGCAAAATTGAGTGGGTGAAGAAGTGTGTGGAGCAGGCAAAAACAATAACCAGGTACATCTACAACCACTCATGGGTTTTGAGTCTTATGAGGAAGAAAACTGGGGGTAAATATCTTGTTAGATCAGCCATTACACGATTTGCAACAAACTTTCTTTCGTTGCAATCCCTTGTTGATCAAAAAGCCAAGTTGCGGAAGATGTTTTCCTGCGATGAGTGGAATGAATGTCAATGGAGTCAAAAGGATGAAGGGAAAGATATTGCTGACAAAGTGTTTGAGAAAACATTTTGGAAAAAGGAAGAAGAGATAGTTTTATTTAGTGAGCCTCTTGTGAGAGTGTTGCAGATGGTAGATGGTGATAAACCCGCTATGGGTTTTATTTATGAGGCCATGGATCAGGCCAAAGAAGCAATAAAGAAAGCATATGGTGATAAAAGGTAGAAGTATTTTCCTATTTGGAATATCATTGATGATAGATGGAACAGACAACTCCATCGTCCTTTGCATGCAGCTGGCTATTACTTAAACCCAAGGTAATAAATCTCAAAATTCCTATTCAAAGTTATAAGTTTTCTTTTAATTTCAAACTTTCAAAGTTATAAGTTACAATTTCAAATTCATTGATGAATTTTGTCTTTTGAACTTTGAATGAACTTTTGAAGGTACCACTATACAAAAGACTTTGAAGCCAATGATGATGGGGAGGTAAAAGGCGGATTGTATAGATGCATTGAGCGCATGGTTCCTGATCCCAGGATACATAACAAAGTAAGCTACTGCAATTCAATGAAAGTATGGGTATCTTTGGCATGAGCATGGCCATACGAGGCAGATCCAAGGATCCTCCGGGTAAGAATTTTCAAAGTTTTATAGTTTTTTAACCCATTGTAAAGAATGAGTAAAATTTCCAAAGCCATTTGTTGAAACTTGTTTGCATTCAACTCTTATTGCAGCCTATTGGTGGGGGCAGTTTGGTGGGAGCTGCACTGATTTGAAAATTTTTGCAATTCGAATATTGAGCCAGCCATGCAGTGCTTCGGGATGTGAACGCAATTGGAGTGTATTTGAGCGTATACACACCAAGAAACAAAACCATTTGGAACACAAACAGTTGAATGATATGGTCTATGTCCAGTACAATCTTAGGTTGAGGCATAACCAGTTGTTGAACAAGACACCAGCATTAGGAAACATAACCTTGGATGACTTTGATCCATCATCAGAGTGGGTTGTGGAGACTCAAGCACCAATATTTGATAATGAAGACCTTTCTTGGTTGGATTTGGACCCACCTCCAAAGGTTCCATCTTCAGGTCCAGCGGAATCAAGTGGGGCTCAGAATCCCACTCCTGAAGAGGATGAAGAGGATGAGGATGACGAGGAGGAGGATGATAATGAGTAGTATACTACTAGACACTGGACTCTAGTAGTAGTGGCTAGTAGGGTAGTGCCATATGATCACTTTATTGTTATTCATTAGTACTATGGTTTATTTTTGGATTGTAGGGGCCATTTAGAGCCTCTTTGTTGATGTACTTTGGTTCAGAACCTCACAGATGTATTGCACTAGGTGCTATTTTGGATATTTGCACCCATATTTGCTATATATATGAGAAACTTTGCATATTTGTGTATTAATGGTTTGTATTCATATGTATGCACATGAATATATATTTTTTTTTACAAAATATGAATATTTTATGTATTTTTTAGTCAGCCGGTTTTTTACCCGGTTTTTTGCCGGTTCCGGTCTGGTTCACATTTTGGGCTTTGCCGGTTCGATGACCGGTCCGGTTCCGATAACATTGGTATGGTGATAGCCAAAAGAGCATACGATCTTATTGTCTCTGAACATCGAACAATCATGGCCAATGATTTCCTTTTAAAGATTTGGCACCTAAATATTCCTCAAAAAATGAAGTGTTTTATCTGGCTAACTTGTAATTTGAAAATTAACGCTTGGGATACTCTGTGCAAGAAAGGTTAGCACGGTCCCAATAGGTGTTTTTTATGAAAAGGGGATGCTGAAATGGTTGAACACCTTTTTGTTGGCTTCCCCTTCATGAAGAAGCTGATACGGGGTCTCAATAGTCTTTTTGATGTTCATCTACTTTGGTTTGCTCCATCCCTTATGGAAAATCTCATTAACTGGGTATCAAAGGGTGGAAAACTCCAGTACTTGCCTCTTTTTTTCAGCTGGAATATTTGGAAGGCTAGGAACCGTAATTTATTTAAAGATATGATTCCTAACATTGCCAGTCTCTCTCATAATATCCTTGATGAAGTAAAATCATACAAGGTACTGCAGAAATCAAGGCATAAAACTCGTGACATTGGTGAGCCTCTTGCTGCAAAATTTCCTATGGTTTTCTTTGATGGTGCTATGGCAAACTTCATTGGAGGAGCAGGTATTTGTATTTGGTTAAATGATCACCATTTTTTTTCTATTAAGCTTGGATGTGGGAGAAGTACAAATACTAGAGCAGAACTTTTAGCACTCTAGGCATCTTTACTAGTCGTCAAAGATATTGGGATGCCATACCTAGATATCTTTGGTGACTCCTCGGTGATTATAAATTGGGCAAAAGGTGAATCCACCCTTGACATGGTGAACCTTGAGGCTTGGTGCTACAACACCAGATTACTCATGTCCTCATTCACATGGGTGGATTTCAGTCATGTCTATAGGGAACATAACAAGAGGGCAGACACCTTATCCAAGGAGGGGTTTTGTATGGCTCCTGGTCATCTCTTGCTTACTGAATCTTATGATGATGAGTTTATTGGGGAAGTATCACTCCAACTTTTTTAGAATTTGCTCATTAAATCTTAGATATTTATCTCAAGGACTTTTTTGAGTTATTTCTGGTTATGCTGAGCAGTAATAACAAGAATTTTGAGAGTCACTTGCCTGCTTTGGATAAGGTTTATGGGTTCTTGTTGTGTTCTTTATGGACATTCTCTTACTAATGATTATACTGCTCACTTATGAGAGGTCCTTTTCATGTATTGACACCCAGATGCTGATTGTCATGTCCCCGACCCTCCGACCGGCGAAGAGGACGTGACCCATGGCGTTAACCATCTGGGCTGAAAGCCCCATGAACATGTACATGCATAAAAATTGCTAAAACAGAATGCTAAAACAAATGTATGGAACTAGAAACATGCACACATGAACATTTATCATGCACAGATGTAATTATCTATCAGACACAACAGAAACATCATCCATTCATACAAGCATTCATTCAACATGTCCGTCATAATCATTAACAGTAAATATAGTTGCGGAAGTAGAAATGGACAAGAGCACTTATCTTATGAAGAACTCAATCTGCAACCAGCTACGTCGCTGCAACGTTCCACCCAACCATAGGCCAGCGTGCTCCTTAATCTCTCAGCAGCGCTGCCACCCCCGAGCTGGGCATGATTCTCCAAGTAATAAGGGAACAAGTAGGCTTACACATAGCCAAGGATATACAAAACACAGCCAAGCAACCGCAGTTGGGTTTATCAGGCCATCAAGGAGTTGGGGAAAGGATCAATGCTAAGCCGGTGAGATCATTACAGAGCCAAGAACACCTACACCAAAACTAGCCCAACCTATAAGACACCCACACACACCCAACACAAGGATTAGTCCCTTCTCTGCTACACAGTCCCTCAGGCCCTGCATTCCCTTCCAGTGCTATTCAGGGGTGGTGGAGAAGAAGGGAAACCCTCTAGCTCTGTTTGTGTGGTTTCCAGCCACCAGGTTTGTCAAGCAAAACTAATCCCCCATCCCCGCTCCTTACATAGTCCGAAGATCTACCATTGTACGCATGCAAACAAATCAGTTGTTCACAACTTAAATAGGAAAAACGAGTCCCAAACAAATTCCACAGTCACAATAGGAGGAAAAATAGCAGTCCGTCCTGGACAACTAAGCAGCGGAGAAGACTTACACACAGTCCCTCACTAGGGAAGAAACTACACACTCTCATCCTATGCATGAGGGAAACCTGCACCCGACCCCAAAACACAAGGGACCAACATATGCACATCCTCAAATCGGTAAGGGAGACCCCAGCAACACAGCAAGTAGATGAAAACGTGAATGGTCCCTTCACAGCAAATCGTGGATGAAGGAGCACAACTCCCAGCCCACTGAGTGAACCAAAACCAAGACAAATCCTGTGCGTGCGATTAATGAACAAACAATGGTCCCTGCATGAGGAGGAACAGCTCTGCTCATGCACGCGGATGGACAAAACAACAGGCAATGGCCGCTGCGTGAGGAGGAACAAACAACAGTGAGGAACGAGCAGACTATGTGGACAACATGCAGTGGAGAGGATGAATGAATGAATGAAGGGTGTGAGTGGTTCAACACTATCATGGAGAGAGTAGTGTGTCTACGGGAGTGATGGCGGTGGTATCTTTTGCCATTGTGAAGCCAACAGTGGTGGAGTGTGCGTGTGGGTGAGGACTGACAGTCCTGCCACCCCACTCCCAAAACTGTAACTGCCTCAACCACCACCAGCAATTATTAATGGAGGTGGTTGGGTAAACAAAGAAAGGTGACACATGGGTATTTTCCCTCATTGGCCCAAGGTTTGACAATTTCCCACACCCTTATCCTTGTGAAAATCATGCCCCTTCTTTTTTTAGTTGCCGCGAACGTAGTTGGTCGGGTTCATTTTAATTAAAGATGCATGTTTACATGATGATGAACTTGATATGTATGCCGCATGCCCCGATATACCATCGGTGACAAATTTAAATCCAAAACATAGCTTAACCGATCAGTGGTGGGGCGTTTGCCTTTAGCTCCACACCATGATCATTTACAATATATACATCATGTACATCTAATGCAACAGGTCAAAACCGGGGCGTTACATTACCCTCCCCCTTCAATAGCACTGTCCTCAGTGCTTTACAAAATTGAACAAAATGATACACTGGTATCTCCTCAGTGTTCCGCAGAATTGAACAAAAATGGATGTGCCAATCGCATGGAATCCTCCAGCTCCCAAGTAGCCTCTTTAGGTTTGTAGTGCTCCCATTGCACCTTTACCTACCCTATGGCCTGGTTCTGGAGCATTGTGACTTTCCTGTTAAGGATGCGCGTTGGATTGATTCGGAACTCTCCCTCGGGTTCCACCTGAATCACATCCCAATTTATCACATGGTTAGGATCATGTACATATCTCTTAAGCAAAGAAACATGAAAAACATTATGAGACCTAGTGCTAGCAGGCAATGCAAGTCTATATGCAACTGGCCCTATTCTTTCCAGCACTTCAAACGGCCCACAATATCTTGGTGACAACTTGGCACAACTTCCAAGCTTAAAGGAACTCTTCCTTGCCCTCACTCTGAGGTAAACATGATCCCCAACACTGAACTCCCTATTCACCCTATGCTTATCTGCATAGCTTTTCTGTCTATCCTGCTTTCAGCTTCTGCCTGATCTTTACAACCTCTTGCTCCATCTCCTTGAGCAATTCTGGTCCAAGCACAATCCTGTTCACTGGATTATCCCAAGTCACTGGTGTACTACACCTTCTTCCATACAAAGCTTCATACGGACTCATCCCCAAGGATGCCTGCTGTTAGCACTCAGAATGTACCCAGGTTGTGAAAAGTTAGATTCCAAGGTAACAACAAAAACCACTTTAGAATGTATTTCTGACCTAATACAATCAGAGATAGATCTCTCACTATTTACAAAGTTTTTATACTCAATATATTCAATCAAAGACACTCAGAAGGTCAGATTTATGATGGGAAAAATATGACAAGTTTGTTTTAAAGATTTGGTAGGACAGTCATGGAGGAGACCATTGGGAAATGGAGTCAACAATAAGATCTAAAATAGGTTGCAGGAGGTAAGATTTTGAAGGTTTATGAACAGAGGCAAGGTAGGGACCATTTCCTCAGTCTTGAGGTATTAGCAGGTTGATTAGTAGACAAAGGGAGACATTCCATCAAACAGAGCACCTAACTATGGTGAATTCTGCAAGACTTTAGAAGAAAATATTTTGAAAATGCTTGAATAATGGACCTAGAGCATGCATGATGAATTATATCTCATAAAAACTAATGCTCAAGCATGAAAGCAAATACAAAATGGAGTGGGAAATAGGATAAACAGTCATATAAAGAAATTACTTACTGAAGAAAAAGATGGCACAAGAATCTCTGACATGAAAACGATTTTACATTCCTCCTCTGGAAATTTCATTCATTTACTGAAAACGTGAAGCCATTACAATGTAGAGTCTCTCTTCTCTTGAAAATCCTCTCTAAAACTATCAATTACATTTTAATTTATATAAGAATAATCTTTACCTAACTTTGAATTCAAAACCTAACTGAACTCTAAAAATAGAAACAGTTACAACAAAGTTTCTCCTGCATATCTCCAATGGTGACAACTGTGTGAAATATGGGAGAGGTTTTTATAACTGGACATGTGCATGAAAAAACCCATGTCTTCATTTCTCCAAAATCATCTCAATATCCTCGAAATATTCCTTTGAAGCTGATGACTCAAATAATAAAATTGTAGGATTTCTGGAAAAATGACTTGTGAAGATATTTTAAATTCTCCCAACCTGTGATTAATGTGTAAAAACTGAAGGAGGTTTTTTATTATAGGCATGTTAGGAATAAAAAAATCTTTCAGTTTTGTCAAATTAAATTCCATTTGTCCAAAAAAATTCTTTGAATTTGATGGCTGAAATAGTCCTTTGGAAAACATGAAAATTGGCCTGTACAACTGATTTTGTTGCGGCTGAACCGTAGCACTTGTGTGAAAAATGAAAGAGGTTATCATGGATAGTTATGTTTTGAAGAAAAGCCTCTCCCAGTTTCACAAAATTCATCTTCATTTGATGTAAACAATTATTTTAATTGGATGACTAGAACGGTCATTTTGAAATCTGAACATTGTCCCTCTGAAGATGAATTTTCTGCTCCCAATATGTACCAACTGGGTAAACAATAAGAGAGGTTATTGTATATCCCGATGTTATTATGAAAAACCTCTTTCAGTTTTTGAAATTGCTTCTTAGTTTGCTGAAAACAGGTCGTTGAATAAAATGACTAAAACAGTCATTTTCAGAAAAATATGCTATGTTGCTTTTGAATCTTGAATTGTTTAACTTCATGAATGCTCTCATTGTATATATTTATACAACTCTTTTGGGCTGATTTTATTTTTGGGCTTCCCTTATGCATTGTTGAATGGTGGCTTCCCTTCTCTTGTTCTATAAAAATCAATTTCCAGCTGACTCTTTATCTCCGCCATTTTCCCTGTGATTGAAAACAAGTAAAAGTTTGAGTTTGGAAATATGGAGGACTATCTCTTCCCTTCAGCACGCAGCACACAAATGAAATTATTTTTAAAAACCAAGTCATCTTTATTTTTAAATAATGGTCTATTCCGGAGCCTCCTTTCGGCGGTTTTTTCCAAACTGCTTTTGCCCGCGGAATTTACCAAAAGTTACCACGTGGACATTCCGCTGCCACCTTTCCAATTTAACCATTGTGCAACTTTCTGCTCCGGATCCATCCATGATCGTTGATGTGACTTGCCTTTATTTCCCCGCCGTCAGATCAAGTGACACGTACTCAATTTCGCCAGGCTCCTTTGTTTTATCAAACGTGCAAGTTCACTCTCCAGAAACCATAATACCCGTTGATGATTTTTCACTTTATACATCAGCCGTCGGATTATTTTATGTGCTAGTGTTTTGATTATACCTTAATAAAGGTAATAAACCTTGTTTAGCGGGTAAACCTTCATTAAAACTTGGTTTGGTGAATAAAGGCCACTTTTTGACTTTGGAAAAATATTCAAAACTATTAATTTTTGAATATAAATAAAATAAAATCTTTATAAAACCCATTTTGTAGATTTCATTCAAAAATTAATAGAATTTTTTGCCCCATTTGTGAAGAAATTATTTCTAAAATTCCTTTAACTCCTCTTCTTTGCCAACCTTGAAATAGCTTAATGAGAAAACTTTGGAAACCAACTCAATCACCCATGAGAACTTAAAATTTTGAAGGCAATAGGACCAATTCCGACAAAAATAAATTCAGTGCTAACACCTGTTGTCCATTGTTATAAGCAAACTCTACCAAGTGTAAGTAATCTTCCCACTTGGTTGGTTTGTCCATCACGTACATGTGAAGCATATCTTCAAGCACCTGATTAACTCTCTCTGTCTGCCCATCTGTCTGAGGATGGTATGCAGTGCTAAAGTTTAGCTTTGTACCCAAGTCTACAAATAACCCTTTCCAAAAGTTGGAAGTGAACTTGACATCTCTGTCAGAGACTATTGCCTTAGGAAATCCATGCAATTTGAATATCTCCTTCATGAAGATCTTTACAATGTCGCCAATCTCATACGTAGACTTAACCGGTATAAAATGTGTTTCCTTAGTCAACTTTTCTACCACAACCATGATGGAATCATGTTGTCTCCAAGTCATCGGCAATCCTGTAATAAAATCCATGGAAATAACTTCCCATTTCCATTCCGGAACTGGCAAAGGCTGCAACAAACCTGCCGAATGTTGATGCTCAACCTTTACCTGCTGACATTTCATACACCTTGAAATGTACTCAGCCATATCCCTTTTCATTCTTGGCCAAAAGTACTGCTTCCTAGCTATAGCAATTGTCTTCTGGTATCTTGGATGACCAGAATACGGAGCTTGATGGATTTCATCCATAACAACTCTCCTCAAATCTGCTACATTCGGAATATAAATTCTACCTTTATAAGTGAGAAGCCCATCTCCTTCCAATTTATATCCTTCATACCTCCTCTCAAGACTTTGCTGCTGCAATTTGTCTTTTACCTGCCCATACAATTCATCTCCAGCAACATGATTAACAATCTGCTGCCTCAAATCTGATTGGCAAATACTAAGAGATGCCACATGCATTTCCCGTACCTTCTTAGAATAAACAAGAATGTCATCTCTTCCTCATTCTTAGAATAAACAATAATGTCATCAAGGAAAACAAGAACAAACTTGTCCAAATACTTGTTGAAGACATTATTCATAAGGCACATAAATGTAGCTGGTGCATTTGTGAGACCAAATGGTACCACTACAAACTCATAATGCCCATACCTTGTCCTGAAGGCTATCTTATGAATGTCTTCATCCTTGATTCTGACCTAATGGTAACTAGACCTCAAGTCAATCTTGGAAAATACCTTTGCTCCTCTCATTTGATCAAAGAGGTCATCAATCCTGGGCAAAGGATACTTATTCTTCACGGTAACCTTGTTCAATTGTCTGTAGTCAATACATAACCTGAGTGTACCATCTTTCTTCTTTACAAACAAAACTGGTGCTCCTCAAGGAGACACACTCAGTCGGATATACTTCTTTTCCAACAACTCTTGCAGTTGCATCTTCAATTCTAGCATCTCTAGTGTACTCATCCTGTAGGGTGCCTTGGACACTGGTGCTCCTCCTGGCACAAGTTCAATTGTGAAGTCAATGTCCCTCTTTATAGGAAGTCCCGGAATCCCATCAGGGAACACGTACCTGAATTCCTGTAACACCTAATAGTATTCCAACCTAGGAGTTTCATCTCTTGTTTCCTCCAAAATATGAGTTGCATACAATTGGAAACCCTCCCTATAGAACTTCTTTAGCTGCATTGCTGAAACCTGCCTCACTGAAATCACCTTTGGAATGCCTTTCACAACTACTAGGTTTCCTTCTTCATTCATTCATTCAAAATTCTTATTGTAACAATCAAGCTTCACCCTGTGAGCTTCTAACCAATCCATTCCAATGAGAACATCATAGGAACCAAGCGGTAGAACATTCAGATCTGCACAAGTGGCTAATCCATTCATGACCAATGGACATTTCTCTACCACTTCACTAACCTTTCTCTTAGTTCTAGTGGCTAGCTGAACTAACCAAGACTTCCTATGCTTTAATTTCTTAAAATCACAAATCTCCACTACTCTAGGAGTAATGTAACTGTGAGTAGAACCAGGGTCAATCAAAATAGAAACAGATTGCTCAACAATCTTACCTGCAACTTCGACCACAGTTGACTAGTGATCTTCCTGGCGGTCCTCCAGTGCTGCATAAATCCTAGGGACTGCCCTTGCTACTTGAACCACTGTTTCTGCTTCCTGAATGTTATAAGCTGGTATTGCACTCTCATTCTCGAGTGGACAATTCCTGCGCATGTGGGGTCCTCCACATTTCCAACATTGAAGTGGCCCTCTACTCTACTGTGGATCTTTAGGCTTTTCTCCTATCACTCCAACTGGTTTACTCGTAGCTTGATATGGCTGCTTCCACTTGTGGAAATTGAACCCAGTGATAGATTAATTTTACTCACAACAATTAATAATTGATCATGCAAAATCACTCACAAAAGAGACTGAAATTGGAGCTGAACACTAAACTGTATTAACTCAGTGTACAATAGCCAACACTGTAAAATAATAGGCTTCTGTATAAATAAAATACATCAGGGATTCGAATGCATGAGGAGCAATTAGAATCTAGCATAAAGCAGGCTTACTAAAATTAAGCAAATCCCCCATAGGTGCAAAAAGCTGATCCCAAATCAGTCATGGAGCTCACGAATTAGAAAAAGGGTTAAGCAAGCTAAAGAGTGATGGAATGGAAACTAATACATGCTTTTACAAGGAGAAAAGAGTGGAGGATGAAGAGGACAAAAAACTAGTTCACCTCACCTAGTCAAACTTTCCCTATTGCCTTAAAACACTGAAAAAGCAGGCAATAAAGCAGAAAAAGCAGAAGGGCGCCTAGGAGGCCAGAAATAAAGCAAAATTGATTCCTTGAGGTTTCCCAAGTGCTACATGGATCA
>LPNX010370291.1:29740-40044 GCA_001517045.1 Pseudotsuga menziesii | reverse complement strand
TAATCAAGCATTCAAGCAAGGGTTCCCTAAGCCTTGGACTCAGAGCCTCATTATCCCCATTTTTAAAAGCAGGGATACAAATAACCCCTCAAATTATCGGACTATTATGACTAGCCCCCTCTTAGGCAAGTTATATGGTATTATTTTGGAAAAGAAGATCAGCATTTGGCTTGAAAGTGAAGGTAAGCGGGCTAAAGGTCAAGCAGGTTTTATATGGCATCACTAAACAATGGACCACCTTATTACGCTTAGGATCATTATGGAGGAGTGCTGCAATGACAAATCCAATCTCTTTTGCTGCTTTGTGGACTTTAGAAAGGATTTCGATACGATACCTAGAAATAACCTTTGGAATAGGTTAGAAGAGCTTAAGGTTCCTTTCGAGCTAAGAGCTGCTGCGTTAAGGCTCTACAAGAATGTAATTGCCAAGTTTAAAAGCAATGAGGGGTGGTCGAAAGATATTAAGTGTAATATCAGAGTTGAACAAGGTTGCCCCCTCTTGCCTACCCTTTTCGGCATTTACATTGATAAGTTAGAGGGTTGTTTAGAAGAAGCAGGCTGTGCTGGTATGATCCTAGCTGGAATAGTCATCATCCTTCTTCTTTATGCTGATGATATTGTCCTTATGGCAAGGTGTTCTTCTGATCTTGATAAACAACTTCGTCTTCTTAAATATTTCTGCTCTACAATGGGTATGACTGTTAACACTAACAAAACAAAATTTATGATTATCAAAACCAAGAAGGACACATACGTTAATTTTGTGTATGACAATAGCAACTCAGAGGAAGTGTCTTCTTACAAGTACCTAGGAATTGATATTCATCACAAGCTCAACTAGAACTATAGCATTGAGAAAAGGATTAACGTAGGGTGGAAAGCTTACTTTGGTCTTGAAAATAACGGTAAAGCTACAAACCTCGTGATGTGGGATAAAAAGAAGCTCCTCTTTGAAACTCTAGTCACTCCTGTTATCTTATATGGGTGTGAGGATTGGCGTTGCAGCATCTCTAGAGAATCTTGGAGAAAGATCGAGCAAATCCAGAAGCGTTTTATAACTTACAACCTCAAAATAAAAAACAATACACCTTATCCTATTCTCCTTATAGAAGTGGGTATTTCCCCCATCGAGAGCCTAGCCATGACTAGACTCCTGTTGTACAAGAACAAAATCAATAACATGGGAGACCATAGACTCCCTAAGTTAGCTTTAAAATCCAGCCAAAATCACCTAAGGCTCAAGCGTGGGTGGTATAAAGATACCAGGTCTTGGTTAAATCACTGGAAGATCGATGAAAATGTTGCATTGCAAAATATTAATAACTTTAAAAATATTATTGCTTCTAAGTTTAAAGAAAAATTGTGGTGTGAGAAAGATTTAGAGGCCAAAAGAAAATTAAGATATTATAAGGAGGTCATCAACCCTACTCTTGAAGATCAAAACTATCTCTCTGTGTTAATTAGACCTAAGAAAAAAATTAATATAGCTAAGATATGAACGAACTCGCATGAGCTCCACAGCGAAACTGGGCATTGAACAGTCCCTAAAACTCCTTGGGTAGAAAGGATCTGCCACCTTTGTGAGAGTAAGAACATTGAAGATGAAAATCACTTCCTCTTAGAGTGCCCTGCATACACCCACATTAGATCCCAGTTTCATAATCTTTGTTGCAATACCGACATTCCTAGCCTTTTAGCTTGTCAAAATTATAGTAAGCTCAGGACGCTTCTCTCCAAGCTCTTTGAGAATAGAAATATCACTTTAAAACAAACTAGTTAATTTTCTTCTTGAGGGTCCGATAGACCAAATTTTGGTCTCAAGGGACGTTAACCATCATCATCATCATCATCATCATCATCATCATATATATATATATATATATATATATATATGTATGTATGTATGTATGTATGTATGTATGTATGTATGTATGTATGTATGTATGTATGTATGTATGTATGTATGTATGTATGTATGTATGTATGTATGTATGTATGTATATGTATATGTATATGTATATATATACATATACATATACATATACATATATATGTATATATATGTATGTATATGTATATATATATATATATATGTATATATATATATGTATATGTATATATATATATGTATATATATATATATATATATGTATATGTATATGTATATGTATATGTATATGTATATGTATATGTATATGTATATGTATATGTATATACATATATATATATATATATATATATATACATATACATATACATATACATATACATATACATATACATATATATATACATATACATACATACATACATACATACATACACATATATATATATCATCCATTGGGCGTAGCTCGGGTGGTTGGGAGATTTAGTTGTTGCACTACCCACTCGGATTCGAATCTCGCCGGGAACATTTGCTCCTTGGGAGCCCTTGTATGTAATGAAATATTAGGCTAGTGAGTCGTTTATAGTAATTAATGATGCCCAAGTTCATGTATACCTGCCTAGCGAGTATAAGATATTTTCCCAGGTGGAAGTTGGTGTATCATTAACTAACCACAACAGGGCCTGCAAACATTTTGGTGTTTCATCTTCTGGGGTTAGTTTTTTAGACATTTAGGGTCTTCTAATTGATTTTCTATATTAAAAGGCCTTTGGCCTCATTATAACTCACTTCTTGGAAATGCACATAGTCGTCACATCTCTTCTCAGAGACAAGTTGACACCATTCTAAAGAGTTCATTTCACTCTACATTTTGTTACAGTTCTTGCATATTTCTTTCATTAATATAAATTGACTATTGCTATGCCTTTGGGTTTTCAAAATATTTTTTTGTTTCATTCTATTCTCTCATAAACCTAAATCAATAACTTCAACTCCTTTCTAGGTAGGATTTGATAGACCCCCCAACTCCGCCATGCTCTCCTTTCCCATTTCCCATCTCAAAATAGTTCCATATATGTGGCACCTTGTATCTTTTGTGCAATGAAATCAACAATTGAAATATGCGGGAATATTTGAACTGACCAACACAATTATCAAACCAAATCCAATGTCACTCCATATGCATATTTTTATCTTTCAATTGATCATAGAACAACAAGAAGCAATTATGTATATATAATGGAAGTCATGGAACCTATCATCACTTATGTAGAAGTGAATTCCTTTAGTATTACTCAATTGCCTCCATTGTTATCTGGGCCATTCCTATATGTGGTATGGACCATTAAGGAAACCTGCTGTGAATGATGATATTGAATTTGTTTCTGATATTGTGAGTGGAGTTTGTAGTTCTCAATTAAATAAACAACTAAAAGAATAGTACAAAGCGGAAATGTATCTCTGCAAATTCTAAACTACTCATCTTGTCGTCAAGCCACATGGACATGCATAACATATTGTTGGATATTTTCCAATAAATATTCAATGAAGTTGCAGACTTGCACCTATTGGCACAAAGATATCTCTACATTATTTATATTTCTAAATAACATTTGAAAGAAAATAAATTATAGGTTAGAGAAAGGTGATTTCCTCATACATCACCAACTTTATCGTTTTTCTTTCTTTCCCAAGGCCTGTCATAAGTGATATATTTGAAGCTTTGTATTTCTTCTATTGTATTCCTAAATTCATGATATTCAATCTCATGAATGCATTGGCTCAATAATGTCATTGCACAAAACTTGTGGCATGTACCATCTAAACAAGATTTTTCATAATATGTTTGTCCCTCCCGCCGATTACACATTGCCTTGAACAATGTCTCTTGATGCATTTGGTAGTATTATCACTGAGCATTCCTACACATGGTTAGAATTAAAAACACAATGAATGTATACATATGTGTCATAATAATAGAAAAACTCTATGTGGTACCTACAACAAGGTGTGTTGCAGTGTGTGTATATTCTAACATACCAAGGCTTGCATTTCTCAAACATTCTTTGTCCCAAATTCAATGGTGTGCATTCATTCTTGAATCTCTCATATAGTCCTATTTGTGTTGTGTCTAGAAAGTGTTTAATGTGGGGTTCACACTCCTTAGAGACCATTCTTGATTCTAGTACATCCTTCTGGTTTGAAGAAGGCCTTGTGTTATTGTGCCAAAAACATTTCATTCCTCCCTTAAGTACTTCAATTGACTTGATGTCAAAACAAGGCAGTCTACCAAAGAGAGCTAAAAAATATGTCTATCTAGTTATATCAAGATATTATATTATAATAAAATAGTTACAAAGGGTTTTGACATTCACTTTAACAAACTTAGTTGTTGGATTGAGGGAATGGATATTTCTTGTGTTTTTTTTACTGTTGCTTGTGACAATACATGATAAGGTTCATTACTAACTATCAAACGGGTTTTCTTACCAATTGTTTTTAAAGCATCATTCAAGATTATAACAATATGATTACTTATTTCTAACGTATTTATCAACTTTATGTTTAATTGATTTCTAATAACATCGAAACACCTAGCTTTTAACAAAGATAAAAATAAGTGACATATGTATTCATAACATCTCAATTCAAGTAATTTTTAATTATTTCTCAACTAGGATAAGAAATATATCATTTAGATAAATTACCTTCAAGGGATACTATGAGACTTTCAGCCACCTGGATATTTTTTGGAGTTCTTTGATGCACTTTGCACAATGGAGATAAGGAAGATGAATATCTAGTATGTGACACATGACCATGCATTTGTGGTGACCCAACATGAACTTGTATCTCTCCATTCCCTTATTGGTTAAAAAATGTTTGGGAATGGACATGCTCATGCACAGTATCAAGATCATGTACTTGTTCTAAAAGAGGTTGGTCCCTTAGAATGTCTTCAACAAAAGGTTCTATAGGAATTACCCTTGTAATTTGTTGTCTGAATAATTAGCATCAGTCATAACTGATCATATTTCCTCTTTTAACATTATTTGAGGTTAACTTGATGTTGGAGTTGAAATAAGCCCTATTAAGCACCTATCCTTCACTTGTTGATTAGGGATTTGAGGTGATTTTTCATCCATTGTTGTAGAAGATGAAATTCCCTATGTTGAATGCTTGCACTTTTCCTATTGTGAATTGTTAGGAAGATCTATGGCACCAATTATGTGGAATTGAATTAGTGTCCATTGAATTCCTCCAATTTTCCATGTCTAACATTTCCTTTTCTCCAATTCCTTGAGGTGTTTCAAGAGGCTTATTTTTCTTTGCAGGTTTTCTTTCTCGATTATGTAAGTTTCCTATTATCCCAAGGTTTGATGTTGATGAACTATAAAAAAAATCCTTCAAGCATGCCCTAAACGATTGAATACTTTGTATTAGAAATATTATCGATAGTTCGGTGTACACAACTCTGTGATTTTTGACAGGTTTTCATCTGGAAGTGATGTTGAAATTTGATGAATACATTTTGATATACCAAATACATCCACACTTTTTTGCATTCACAAAACACACGTGTTTTTTCATTCAGAAAATGTGCACTTGTTTGTGAAGTCATGAAACACACATGTGTTATGGATATTTAAGAGCATCCAATATTAAAGTATACTACTAAGGTGATCATTTAGCCATTGTTAGAATATTTTTGTGGAACCTTATTACCTATAGGGATTTATGAACCTTGACATGGATAAGGGAATACATGGATTAGGTTCAAAGTTTAGGTATTACAGGTGAAATTGTATACAGGGATCTCTATTCCCCAACGCTCCTAGGAAAGGGACTATGTCATTGTTTCTAGGTGTTGATCATGGTGCTTGAACTCAAGAAGGTTATCTTAAGGCATAAGATCAATATTTTATATCTGACCAATTCTTCATCCTTCACACCCATTTACAATGTATAAGAACTAGTCTTGGCACATGTATCCCACTTGAAGACCAATGAACACCTACAAAGTTCTCATGTGTTGTTTGAAGGACCTGTACAAAGCTTTTGAGCTTAAGAATCTTTGAAAAGATCCTAAGGCACAAGTTTTTACTCTTTAATGATGGTCAAAATTCCATGTGACCAATACATGGTCTATAAAACATTCTAATGGAATCCATATTCAACTTGAATCCTAAACAACCAATCAAGAGGTGTGGTTCCATGTTGTTTTTCAAGGTGCTTGACATGAAGAATTTTTTTTTAAGCCTAGGGCTCTTATTTTTGTCCATTAAATTTATGTATACATCAAGAACCATTCACGGTGCTCAAGATACAAATGCATTATTCCCATTTCCCCCTAGTATGCCAAAGATTCCTTACATGAGTCCCATGTGGTTGTTTAATAATGTGTGTATGTTTCTTGGGCTTGTTAAGCTATCTTTAGTGCATGTACTGGTCATTGTTTCCCTCCCGAGACTATGGTGAAGTGATTAAGGATATTCTTTTTTTATCCGGGAGGATCTCCCAATAGACCAAAAATCAAAATATTCAAATGTTGTACAGAAGCACACAATTGTATAGATCTCGCTGATATATTTCCAGTGATACTCATTTTTATCAAAAATGGACTCTGGACATAGAATTTATTGGCAAAACAAGTTGGTAGTGACAGGGGCCTAGTGTCAACTTTCAACTTCCAACGTCAGGATTAGAAATTCAAAAGAGTCGTTAATATTGTTTGGATAGCTCCAAATTCTAATTTCTAAAGTCAGGATCGGTAAAATATGGATCGACAAGTTGGAAGATTAGTGATGTTTTTTTAACAGTTCTAACTTCTAATGTTGGAACAGTCGGGGTCAACACAGTTGAGGTCAGCAAGTCAGAACCAGAAAAATGGATAAGTTAGCATCAAAATACTCGGGATCGACATAGTCGGGATCCTGGCCACAGATTACAGATCGACAGCCCAACATAACTACCAGTGGATCTACATCAACAACTAAGAATGAATATGGAAGTTACGCCTGCAGATTTGGTTTTTCAATCTGAAAGAGGTAATTTCTAGGATTTCTAGTTTCTGATCTGCACTAAGCCTATGCCTTCGATATTGGGATTGATCATAAAGGATAATTTGGGTATGGGATCATATTTCATACCCAATTGGATGTGGCACCTGCGGATCAAGAAACCAATCAAGTTTGTTATTTAAACATGCAATTTGGAAGTGGATTGGGAGGGGCAACAGAGATATGAACAGAGAAATAATTCATTGAGAAACTGAGTTCAAATAGACCGTTCAAGCTAATAAATTTCAAAATTGACAGTGAGAAGGTTGAATGTTATAGTCAATGTGGCCGTTTCCAGTGTGTTATGCAACCAAGTCCTAGAAATAGCATAAAACAAGGAGAAATAGACAATAAGAGAGTAATGCATGCCTTAACAATGAATAACGGAGATATATATCAATCCTATTCAAGGGAGGAACCTCCTTACACAATTTAATGAGTACACAAGACAAGATAAGATACAATGATGACTAAAATGAGAACATACCCTTCCTATATATAGGAGACAAAGGTGTACAATAACAACTAATATACCCACTGCTAAACCCAAGACGACATAAATAATATGTAATGCACCACAATATAGGGGGTAATGCGCCACACTATATGGGGTAATGTGTCATAATTAAGGGCTTAACGTGCCCCTCCCCTTCAAAAAGTGTTGTCCTCAATGCTGAAGTAGTTCTGGATGATGTTGTATAAAGGACTCATCTTCCCATGTTGAATCGTCCATGGGTAGGTTCTTCCATTTAATGAGATACTCCTGAATTGATCGATTTCAAAGCTGTCTAGTTCTTATTTTAGTGATTTCTTCAGGATCCAAGTTGATTTTTCCTTCCTCATCAAGTTCTGGCAATATCGTTTGAACCGGTAGCTTGTCACTGATTACCTTCTTTGAACAAGAAACATGGAAAATTGGATGGACTCGTGAAGATGCAGGTAGTTCCAATTTGTAGGCCATACTAACAATATTTTGTAAGGGACTGTATTACTTAGGTGATAATTTATTATCCTTCTTGGTGTTCTTCAAGGACATTTATCTATATGGTTGTAGTCTTAAAAACACCCAATCACCCACATTAAAGTTTCGTTCATTGCGGTGTTGATCGACTTGTTGTTTCATTCGATTTTGTGCTAGATTCGGGTTGTCCTTTAAGAGTTGAATAAATTGTTGTTGATGCTTCATGTGGTCTTCCACTGCTTGAACCTTAGAGGAGTCTCTTAGTGAATATGTGATGGATGGTGGAAGATAGCCATAAAGTGACATAAATTGGGGTAATTTTGCTCATGTATGGAAGGAAGTGTTATACCACCATTTTGCCAAGGGTAGCCACTTAACCCATTATGTTTGTTTATCAGCTGCATAACATCAAAGATACCCTTCCAAACATTTGTTTGTGATCTCTATTTTCCCATCATATTGAGGATGATAAGATGAACTATGAGCCAATTGAGTACCCAAACAAGAAAATAATTCGGTCAAAATATTTCCAGTGAAAATGGGATCCCTGTCACATACTATAATATTTGGAGTACCATGTAATTTTTTTATTTTCTCCATAAAAGAATTGGCAACCGTGCTTGCTTTGAAGGGGTGACATAGTGCATAGAAGTGTATTTAGTAAGTCTATCAACAACCACCATGATGACACTCTTTCCGTTAGAGTTTGGTAAACCTATGATAAAAACCACTT
The DNA here is from genome assembly GCA_001517045.1 of Pseudotsuga menziesii. NCBI lineage: Eukaryota > Viridiplantae > Streptophyta > Pinopsida > Pinales > Pinaceae > Pseudotsuga > Pseudotsuga menziesii. The sequence goes on along the minus strand of LPNX010370291.1, from coordinate 31,402 downwards.
ATACTATGAAATGAGAACTTTATACTAAGAACGAGGACTCTAGGCATAAAAATGATGATTTTTGCAAAAATACACCCCCAAATAGAAAAGTGTTGATACCAGTATACATGGTTTTTTTTCGGGGTTGAAAATAGAGCCATGGCCTAAACATCCCATACTGTTGTTTACAAAAACTTTAAAATTAACCCCTAAATTGGAAAAAGATTTTTTTCTCCAAAAGATAAATTGCAACTTTTTTGAAACTTGCACATTATACAAACAAAAATATTTCTTAAATAATTTCACCACTCACCATATAAAATCAAAGAAATTATGATGTGATTCAGAATGAAATCATATATTAGACCATACAAGAACAAATGATTCATATAAATAATCAAAATCTCCTTCAAAGTTTCAATTACAAACATCATACTAACAAAAAACATCTAAAATGTTTCATTTGAAATTATTCAAATTCATTCATGGATTCTGACACCCCATTAGAATCTACATTTTCTACAGATCAAGGACTAGATGAAGATGTAGATGACCCATGTTCTTCTCTATTATCAATGGGTGCACCATCTTAGTCGACCTCTATGCCCATAATTTGAGCTGTCATATTCCTTCTGGATCTAGATTCCCATCTTGAAACCTTTTTTTGTGAAGGGGTGTAGTGTTAATTGAAGGAAGACCTACCCCCTATCCCACGATGTGTAGTTTTGATTATTTTTTATATTTTTAATTTTAATTTTTAACCTACTTGAATGTCATCTAGCCTTCCTAAACCCCCTAACTCACCCAACATTAAAATAAAAAATTTAAAAATAAATTTAAACCCCTCCTATCCCCCTTGACCTCTCTATAACAATACATTTAAAAAATAAATAAAACATATAAACCACCATCCCCCCTACTAACCTCTCTACAACAATACATTTACAAAATAAAATAAAAAATTATTAAACACCCCTCCTCGTTTCTAAACCCCAAAACCCTAACAACATTGTATTTAAAAATTAAAATCTAAACCCTCCCAACCCATATATCCCCTAATAAAACATTATACAAAATGAATTTAAAAAAAAACATTATACTAAAAAATTTAGAAATTAAGATACTATAAGGAAGTAGTTAATCCTAACTTGGAAGAAAATTAATATAGGCAAGATTAAAATGAACTCTCATGAACGCCATAGTGCAACACAGTGTTGGTCTATTCCTAAAACTCCATGGATGATGAAAATCAATTTCTCTTGAAGTGCCTTGCTTACACCCACATTTGATCTTCCTTTATCCTTGTAACTTGCCAAAACTATAGTGAGCTTGGAAAGCTTCTTGGCAAGCTTTTTGACAAGTAAACCAAGTATTGTCCTTCTTAAGTTTTGATAGACCAAAGTTGGTTTGAGTGGACCTTAATCATCATCATCATCATCAAAGAGTCATATAACTCATTATGGATAATCTTTGTGTTAAATTATAACTATAACCTTCAATATGGACAAGTTTCTTATTACATAGAATCCATTTTCAGAAAAAATAGATTGTAAGATAAGAGTTAATTTTTTTTTTATAACTTTTTTTATTATTTTAAACTATTTTCCATTTTTATCATCATTATTCAACAAAGATCATTTAAATTTTCATTTTTATGGCCATTATTTATGTGTAAATCATTTA
>LPNX010370291.1:6598-19908 GCA_001517045.1 Pseudotsuga menziesii | reverse complement strand
TGAAATATTCTTTTATGGATCTTGAATGATTACATAGCCTTGAAATGTAAATGATTTATTATTATGTTGAAATGAGTGAGCTTCTTCACATTTTCAATTGATTATGAATTTATATTAGATAAATTATTAACTTGCTAGCTGACCTTGTTCTGTCTACAAGTTAGTATATGATTGTATTCGTTATGTTTCAGGACTTTGTTTGATTCATTTGATAACGGGTTTTAATTTTTGTTCGAATTATTTTGTAATGAAATATCATCTTATTGTGAGTTAATTCAGATTTAATTCTGTTTATTGTAGACTTTTCTAACAGTTCAGAATTATGGATCATCTTATGCTTTAATACCTCTTGTCAAACCAATAATTCATGCTCTCGGCTAAGATAGGTAGTCTGCATTTAGGTCATCATAGAATAGAATTAGGAGCTACTCTTTTCTGCACTTAGCTTAAGATAATTTTAGCATTAGTTAGTTAGTAGGTTAAATTTCTCTGATTTGTCAGAAGATAGGGTTAAGCAAATATTTACACATATACCTAGAGAGACTCTCTATTTTAAGAGCACATCATACAGGCAGCAGGGCCTTGATCCTGTGAAGGACAGTTACTTCAAACACATACAAGATTGCATTAAGTCAAGTGTGTGGGTTGTCTTTCCATAAGTTGGCCTAGGTTAGTTTATGAGGCCAACAAGGGGGTAATGCGCCACAGTATATGGGGTAATGTGTCATCATTAAGGGCTTAACACAGTGCATTAAAGTTGTAGCACGGTTTTGAGGTGATTATGTTTAGTATAGGTGACAAGTTCTCATACAACGTGTCAAGGGAGGTCCTTGGCAAAGATAATTAGGATTGGTGTAGTATGTAAGTAACAAACATAATCTCTGAGATTTCTCTTTATTGATGTAAGTTTACAATACTTGAAGAAATTAATTAAAACAGTCCCATTGGAAGCCAAGACTTGCAAACGTAGGCCTTTAGGGCTAAACTCCATTATCAAGTTTCTTTCTTTAGTTTGTGGTTTTCATTTGTGTATATTTGCATTCTCGTCATTTCCGCGTTTTGTTTTAATAATTTCCATTTTAAAATCTTGCTCAATATCACTCTTTTTCCAAATGATGTTTTAAGTCATATAATGATTTTAAACAAACAATACTGAAACTTAAACAAGACAGAGCTTGATGTTACCTTCCCTACATTCACCACCTATAGCAAACAAGAAATGGCTTAAAGGCCTTTCCCATGTAGAACCTTACTGTTAAATCGAGTTCTAAGTATTTTGAAAACGAGACAACTTACCATGCATGTATTTTCTCACGGGTACCAGGGTTTTCTTCAATGAACACAACCGTCGCAAATCTTGTGTAAAAACACATAGTATTAGCCTTTTGAATATGATAAACCTTTATGAAAAACTGTAAACAATAGTCATGTTTACTTGTAGTAGTGATAACCTCCTTGCATAGAAACTCCAAGATTATCAATATCAAACCACAGAAGCAAAGCCACCAACTCTTCCACAAAAAGGAAGCAGAGGAAGCTTTTACGTAAATTGCAAAGCTAGAAAAGGAGAGACAGATCTTAGCTTTGTTAGTCTTCCAGACCATTCTACTTAAAAAAAATCTTACGCAGAGTGCAAAGTACAGATCTCAAGTGAGTAGTATTTCTTTCATTGTTAGGGAGGAAAGCCATGTGTCCACACTAGGGAGAAACATAGTGTCCACACTAAGGAGATACCCTCGCTGGGGTGGCTTGTGAAACCCACAATGAACTAAACCAGCAAAAAAACTTCAACTGTATCCAAGATCGAGTGTATGAACAGAGTTATGGTTCACACTTTCCAATATTAATCAAGCCCAAGAATATCCCATCCAATGGTGGAGATCAATCTCAGAGTCCAGTTGGAGAGATGTTGTGCATGCATGAGGATCGAGGTCTATCAAGGAGTTAATGGAGTCACATGGGAAACCAAAACCATAGAGAGTTGGAATAACCTTAAACCCTTGTTTGAAACTTTAAATCTAACTTCAATCAATTTGCATGGCCAAGCCTCTTAGCTAAAGCATGTTTTCAAGTCAATTATCTCGATTATCCAAACTAATATTTGGATTAAACTTTAACACATCAATTTTAAAAACATGAAATCAATAACGAATAAGCTATGGTATAGTTAAGGCACGGTTTCGACATCCCAAATATGATTCCAACCATAGTATAAAATATAACATAGTTACAAGGTTTTATACATAAGTCTCATGTCTAGGACCAAGGTCAACCTTTAGGACTTGAAGTGATAAAAATGAATTAAGCTTACTTTGGTTGATATGGGATCCCAAGAAGTAAGTGTGTACATCGCTATACATTCACATAAACTTTGAGCTAATATTCAAAATAGATGGAAGCATATTTTAAGTGAAACACAGAGCAAGTAAAAATGAATTTTGCTACTACACTATTAAATAAAGGAGTATATATATATATATATTTAAGGTATTTTGGGGTTGTGGCAAAATGGTATCAAAGCATAGTTACAACACTCGGATTAAAAAGGCCCAACAACTAAACATAAATAAACAAGAAACTAACTTGTGTTACGGTTTGATTCTCTTTGTATTCATGAAGAGAAGAAGTTGGAATGCCCACTGAAGAAGAATCCCATCCTAAAGAAAAAGAAAACATAGAAGAAGAAATTATTAAAGATGACAATTTATGGGTGAATTTAAATGAAAGTAGGAATGATAATCAATCTGAACTCCTACAAACAGTAAAAGATTTGAAAGCATAATTTTAAAGTGTTATAGAATTTTATGAACGCATTTTAAAAGAACAATAAGAACTAAATAATGTCTTATTAACTAAAATACATAATCATGAAGAATAGAAGAATAAAGGACCTGAATTAGAAATAGCAAGAACTGCGTCTTATAAATGTAAAGTAAAAAAATTAAAAATTTTCAATAATGAGACCAAGTCCTCAAGTGAAAAATCAGCTAATCAGAGTAAAAGAAAATACAAAGATTCTAGTGAAAGTAGTGATGTTAACTAACAGAAAAATAAATATAAGCCATATGAAGAAATTATTGGTGAATTTAAAAAGATTAATCCTCCTATGTTCAATGGATAAATTGAAATAGGAGAAGAAGCAGAGGCTTGGCTTTCAGGAATGAAAAAGTCTTTTCATATCTATAATTATTTATATGTCTTAAAAGAAAAAATGGAAATTTACAATATGACTGGAAAAGTTGATATCTGGTGGTAAGACATAAAAAATGTAAAGAACATTAAAGAACGTTATGTAAGATGGAAAATTTTCAAGAAATACTTTAAAAGAAAATATTTATCGGAGCAATATTTTGAGGAAAATGATGAATAATTTTATGATTTGAGATTACGTACAATGAGAATGAAATAATTGTGCAATGAGTTTCTAAGTTTATTACGTTATGTACCTTATATTATTGATGAAAAACAAAAAAATCAACGTTTTCTTAGTTGTTTACCTCCTATGTTTAAAGAAAATTGAATATGATAATCCAAAAACTTTAGAAGAGGCTATGAGAAAATAACATTTCTGTTATGACCAAAATAAAAACAAAAGAGATAATATGCCAAACTGGAAAATAAAAGAGGTGAAAGTTTTCAACAAAAAAGAAAGGCACAAAATTTTATAAAAAATTTGGAAATAATTACAAGGGTTATCAAGGAATTAATTTTAAGGTTAATAAACAAAAAAATACTACCGAAATAAAAGAAAGAGAAGTTTCTACTACTTATAATAAGAATATTGCTCAGAGAGAACCATTAAAATGTTAGGAATAAAGATTGTCCCGTAAGAAGGAAACATCTTAACAATGTGCATATAATTCAAGAAGATACTACTATGGGAGATATAGCAAGGAGTGTGCCTAGAATTAGCGCATCAATGGAGAACAAGAAAACATATCATCAAACATCTATGGTGGAAATCCAAGGTATGTTAAAAGATAAACTAATCCCTATATTAATTGATCCTAGTGCAAATTTAAGTTATGTTTCACGAGGGATTGCAGAACTATGTAAATTACAACAAAACATGTTTGAAAAATCTTGGCTAATTCAACTTGTTACTAGAAGGAAGCGAAAAATAACTAGTTTTGTGAAAGAATGTGAATTTAATATGAATGGTTTTAGGACACAAGATGATTTAAATATTCTTCCTTTAGGATCTTATGATATGTTGATAGGAATGGATTGGTTAGAGAAGCATAGAGTAATTTGAAAATGTTATGTTAAAACATTCTCACGCATAGATGAAGAAAGTAATACTATTGTAGTAAAAAGGGCTCCAAAGAAAATTACTATTAGAGAAATATTAACTTTACAAATTAAAATATATGATCGTAAAGGATGAAAGGTATTTGTAGTTCATACAATGGATGACAAAGAAGGAAATAATCAAATAAATTAGATGACATACCAATTTTAAAAGATTTTAAGGATCATATTTCTAGAAGAGATTCATGGATTACCTGCAAAGCGAGAGATGAATTTTACTATTGATTTGGTACCGGGAGTGGTACTAGCATCAAAAGCTCCATATAGTATCAATATTTTGGAACTTAATGAATTAAAATCACAAATACAAGAGTTGATTGCATAAAAAGTACATTCGACCAAGTGTTTCCCTATGGGGAGCACCGGCATTGTTCATAAAGAAAATGGATGGTATTGTATGAATATGTATAGATTATAGACAACTAGATAAAATGACCATTAAAAACATATATTCTCTACCTCGTATCGATGACCTATTTGATTAGTTTTGAGGAGCAACAATGATTTTCTAAAATGGACTTGAGATTTGGATATCATCAAGTACAAATTAAAGACAAAGATATTTTTAAAACATATTTTAGAACCAAATATGGTCATTATGAATTTGTTGTAATTCCCTTCGAGTTGACAAATGCTTCGACAACCTTTATGTGTTTAATGACTAGTATATTAAGTAAGTACTTAGATAAATTTGCAGTCGTCTTTATCGACAACATATTAATCTATTATAAGAATAAAAAATAACACGAGGAACAATTAATAATAGTTTTAAAAGTGTTAAGAGAACAAAAATTATTTTCTAAGTTTAGCAAATGTGACTTCTTTAAGGATATAATCCAATATTTAGGACATGTGGTGTCTAAAGAAGGTATATCAGTGGAGCCTGACAAAATTAAAGCTATCAAAGAATGGCATGTTTCTAAAAACATAACTAATATAAGATCTTTTATGGATAACTAACGATTATCGTAAATTCATTGAAGGATTTTCTAAAATTGCATATCCTATAACCTCATTACAAAAGAAAAGTAATAAATTTGATTGGAATGAAAAATGTGAAGAATTTTTTAACAAATTAAAATACTTGTCAACGACAACTCCTATCCTGAAAATCATTGATCCATACAAAGATTTTCTCGTGTGTACGAATGTATGCAAAGAAAATGTATTAATTCAAAAAAAAAATGTAATAGCTTATGAGTCTAGAAAACTTAAAGAACATGAAAATAGTTATGCTACATCTCATGATCTAGAATTAGCTATTATCATTCATGCCCTTAAGATGTGGTGATGTTAACTTATAGGAAGATTTTTTTTCTAATGTATGATAATATTAGTTTAAAACATTTATTCGACCAACAAAATCTTAATGCTAGACGGGCTAGGTGGTCATACTTTTTAAATGAATATGATTTTGAGATAAAAACATATTAAATGAAAAGAAAATAAAGTAGTAGGCACTTTAAGTTGTCATGCAAATATGTTATATGTAACTGCAAGTAGTAGGTATGAAACAGATTTGGAGGATAAAATTGAAAACGCAGCAAAATTTGATAAATATTATCAAAAAATAAAATAAAAGATAATAGAAAACGAAACTAATCATGTAAAAACAAAATTCAATTTGAACAGAAAAGGGTTGCTATTACATAAAATAAGATTGTATATACCTAATTTAGAATAAACTAAACTAATCATTATGAATGAATTACATAAAATACCATATTAAGGACATCCTAGATATCAAAAAATGATTACTATGATAAGAAAAAATCTCTTTTGGCCCAATATGAAAAATGAAGTTGCAGAATACTGAGTTAGTTGTATTGAATGTCAACAAATAAAAGCTGAACATTAACATCCAACTGGATGGCTACAACCGTTACCCATTCCAGAATGGAAATGGGAGATTATTAGTATGAATTTTATAACAGGTTTACCTAAAAAAATGCTAAGCAAAATTATTCAATTATGATTGTGGTGGATAAGCATATTAAAGAAGCACATTTTAATCCGGTTAAGTCTACTTATAAAGCCATTAAAATTGTTGATATTTTTATGAAGGATATTTTTATACTGCATGGTGTACCTAAGGTAGCAATTTCTGATAGGGATGCAAAGTTTATGGGAAATTTTTGGAAATCTTTATTTAAAGGTTTAGATACTCAATTAAATTTCAGTATTGAATGTCATCCTCAGACCGATGGTCAAACTGAAAGGGTGAATTAGATTTTAGAATATATGCTTAGAATGTACGTAATGGATAAACCAGGTAAATGGGAAGAGTACTTACATCTTGTAGAGTTTGCATATAACAATCATTTTCAAGCTTCAACTAAATTGATTCCATTTGAAATACTTTATGGACCAAAATGTAACACTCCAATTACTTGGAGTAGTCCATTTGATAGACTAATGTTATGTCCTGAAGTGTTGAAAGATCTGGAACTAACAGTGAAACAAGTACACCATCACTTGAAGATAGCTCAAGAAAGGAAAAAATGTTATGGTGTTTTGAAAAGAACTTCAAGAGATTTCCAGGTAGGAGATCATGTTTATGTGAAAATGAAACCCAGAAAAAGTTCCCTAAGATTGGGAAAATGTGAAAAATTGGCACCCAGGTATTGTGAACATTTTGAAATATTAGCAAAGGTTGGACCAGTATCTTTTCAACTAGCACTACCACCTACAATAAAATTGCATAATGTTTTTCATGTTTCGATTTTAAACATATATGTTCATGTTGCTACTCATGTGGTTAACTGGAATGTAATTCAGGTGGAACCCGAAGGAGAATTTCAAGTGGAAATTGAATGTATTCTTGATAGGAGAGAAATTTTACTTCGGAACCATACCATCGGACAAGTCAAGGAGGAATGGAAGCACCTTAGTCTGGAAGAGGTTACTTGGAAATCGAAAAGCAATATGTGAGAAGCATATCCAATTATGTTTTAGAATGATTTCGAAGAAGTTTAAAAGTAATACGAGGATGGTGTCAATTTTTAAGGGGGGGTGTATGTAATACACCAAAGAACCCAAATATTTATAGTTTTAAATACCTTAAGTTATTATTTTATTTTGATATTTGGACCAAGAGAGGTCAAAATAAATGTAAAAGAATAAATAATTAATTAAAAAATTGAGAGAATCAAAACAAAAGTAGTTGTTATAAAGTCTTTGTTGATCCACAAGGAGGAATGACAAGTGTCAAAATAAAATCCCAAGTGGCAAGACTGCTTAATCAAAATCTCAAATGATGCAGGAGGCATCCTCCCTAAAAATCAGGCTGACACTCATTGTGGAGTATTAATAGAGCTAGTGGCTCATAAATGACCAAGTCCTAGGAAAATATTATAATTATTGAACCCATCGAATGAGTAGAAGGCTTGTGATGGAGGGGAATATTATCTAGCTTATGCAAAGAAAGTATTGTGACCAGTCTTTGTCCTTGTGGTTCAACGAAAAATATCGGTGGTTTCAGAGAAAGTAACTTGGATGATCTGGAAGTTGGTTGGGAGGAATAATGACCTTTAGTTTTTATTTCCCATCAGTTGGTATCATGTGTCCATTCTACTTAATCCTATTCTGGATTTTATTAGTTACATTCATGTTATTGTTTATTAAATTTATACTAGCTTCTTTATTTAGTCTTATATTCAGAACTTTATATTTATGCATCAATTAAATTATCAATTATTGTTTTGTCATGTACTTTTTATAGACAAATTTATGTACAATGCTTATAAGAATTGGAATTATAGTATGGAAATGCGTTATATTTTGTATAAATTTACATACATACATATATATAGGCTTTTTAACGTAACTTAATATCATGCTAGATAAGTTTTTTAGTACAAACTGAACTATTATAAACATAGTCAATAACTATTATATATATAATATATACTAATAATGTATAGAGTTAACTAAAGAGCTAAGAGGCTTCTTAGTGCACTAAAACAAGAATATTTTAATTATAATTGATAAACTATGAATATGTCGATAAGGCCAGATTAAAAACTCTCAAAGCAAGGAATTATAAAGTACACAGAGTAAAGTATTCAAACCCTAGATGATATTGAGTATCAAATTGTAAATGTTTCCAAGTTATTAACTGAGTCGAGAGGGAAAGCGAACATCGCATAAAAATTTACATAGTATAAAATTACATCAACAATCTAAATTTCTCGAATTTAAATGTTAAATTGAGACTCTAAACGAGACAAACTAACAAGATTCGAACAAATGTCATAGTTGAATCTAGAATCATCAAACTAGGCGCATCTCAAACTTAACTTAGAATCTATCCATAGGATTCAAGAGGCTGAGAAACCTTCTTTCCAGAGTTCCAAATCCCATAAATTTAGATGCACAGTATCATAGCAACCGGGTGAAGAATGTCTTTCATACCTATTGAACGAAGAAATAATTCCAGCACACGTATTATTGCGAACAGGTTCACACCACACACTATTGATCAAATACCCAAACACAATAAAGAAAACTAGTTAGAATCGAGAGTGTTATCAAACTAAGTGGAATATTAAGAATTAATTCAAGTTTTAGACCTTACTAGCAACATAACACCAATTTCTCTTGAGGAAGCTTGATCTCCTTGACCAATTAAAAGCTAAGTCACGCTATCCTAAGAGTAACAAGCATAGAATTAGTACATAATCCCAACATGAGATTCGATTAATAGGAACATCCTTCTATTACATTTTGAAATATAGGTAATATTGGACAACCACATTAATATTTGACAACCATGTACGAATAAGTTAGAATATTAACTGACATTTTGGTATTTAATTGAACCCTAAACCTTTAGGTGCATAAAGAACCTACAGGATGATGTTCGTATACTTTTTGAGAGGATGGTCGATGGATTGAGACAGATCCACCATAACCCGGAACTGTGACAAGAGCACAATAACACTCTTTTTTCAAATGATGTTTAAATTCATCTAATTATTTTAAACAAAAATTACTTAAACTTAAACAAGACAGAGCTTGATTTTACCTTCCCTACATTTACCACTTGTAGCAAACAAAAAACTACTTAAAGGAATTTCCTATGTTGAACCTTACTATTAAATTGAGATATAAGTATTGTCAAAACCATAAAAATTACCATGCATGTATTTTCTCACGAGTACCAGGGTTTTTCTTAAATGAACACACCCGTCGCAAATCCTATGGAAAATGCATAGTATCAGCCTTTTGAATCTAATAAACATTTATGCAAAACTGTAAACAATAGTGAAGTTTACCTATAGTAGCGATAGCCTCCTCCTCACATAGAAACTGCAACATGATAAATATCAAACCATAGAAGCAAAGCCACTAACTCTTCCACAAAAAGGAAACTGTGGAAGCTTTTAAGTAATTCACAGAGCCGGAGAAGGAGAGACAAATCTCAGCTTTGTTAGTCATCCACACCCTTCTACTTTAAACAAAAAAACCTTCCACAAAGTGCAAAGTACAGATCTCAAATGAGAAGTATTGGTTTCATTGTTAGGGAGGAAATCCGTATGTCCACACTAGCGAGAAACATAATGTCCACACCAAGGAGATACCCTTGGCAGGGTGGACTACAACACCCACAATGAACTAAACCAACAAAATCACTTCAATAGTATACAAGGTCAGGTTCATGAATATAGTTATGGTTCACACTTTCTAATATTAATAAATCCCTAGAAGATTCCATCCAATGGCGGAGATCAAGCTTAGAGTCCAGTTGGAGAGTTGTTGTGCATGCATAAGGATAGAGGTCTATCAAGGAGTTAATGCAGTCACATGGGAAACCAAAACCCTGGCAAGTTGTCATAAAATTAAACTATTGTTTGAAACATTAAATCTAACTTCAATTAATTCACATGGCCAAGAATCTAAGCTAAATCATGTTGTCAAGTCAATTGTCCTGATTATCCAAACTAAGATTTGGATTAAACTTTAACACATCAATTTTAAGAACATGAAATCAATAACGAATAAGATATGGTATCGTTAAGGCATGATTTCAATATCTTAAATATGCTTCCAACCAGAGTATAAAATATAACATAGTTATAAGGTTTTATACATAACTCTCATGTCTAGGACCAAGGTCAACCCTTAGGTCTTGACTTAGGTCCTAACGATTTCAATAACTTAGACCTTGGTTTAAAGAACTTAAAACGAGTATTTGAAATGATAAAAATGAGTTAATCTTACTTTGTTTGATCTGGGATCCCAAGAAGTAAGTTTGTATGCTGCTATACATTCACATAAACTTTGAGGTAGTATTCGAAATAGATGGAATCGTATTTTAAGCGAAACACAGACCAAGTAAAAATAATTTTTGCAACTACGCTCTTAAATAAAGGAGTATAATATTCAACGTGTCTTAAATTATGTTTTTATGTTTGAATTTTCAATTAAAAAATCTTAAACTTTTATATCAAACATGTCTTAAATTATTAAATAATAAATGTTAATAAATTAATTTAAATTTTTTAAATTATTAAATAATAAATGTTAATAAACTAATTTAAATGTTTAAATTTCATTTTATTTTTATAAAGTTGCATTTTTTTTAATTTTTCCATTAATAGATGTAACAAAATAAAAAGAAAATCATTGTCGATCTTACGAGGGATTCAAATTAATTAGCCACCTTCCCAGTCGTTCAAAAAACCAAAAGTTCTGTTCAAAACTATCAAAACTATCAGGAAACATTGTCCAGAATTGTGCCACTTAACTCGCATATTAAACTACTAATTGACATGAAAATAAAGACATTGTTGAGCAAAGAAAACCAAAAAATATGATAGACACAGAGAGAACCTAGGGCTACCTTGTCCATCTTAGGTGGTTGTGTCTACGTGTATCGAGTCCAACGCTTCCTCCAGAATTGGGCAGATGCTATATTCATCTTCTTGCACTTGAGAGGGCTGGTTAACTGGTTGAGGCTCCAGAAGAGGCCTGAAAGTCGGGTTGCCCTCGGGTTCCTCGCAAACATTTTTTGTAAGATGGGGGAAAGTCGTCGTCGACGTCATAAACTGGGTGTTTTCCTAGCTCTCCTCATCAGGAGCTATATACCTCAGGGCCGCACCAGAAGTCCCACCCACCGCACCTTGTCTATCTGTATTCCCACCACCAATTTCCCCATCACAACTAACAATGGCATAGTGCTTCCAATTGAAATTGGTTTCCAGGCTGTTTAGCTTCTCGTCGGTTTGTATCAGGTTTCCCTTGATACCCTGCACCATCTCTCTAGCCGCGCTCCATTTGTTTGTCAGGTCTTCCATTAACATGCCCGTCATGTTTTCACCATCCAATATTAATTTATCATGCCCTTGTTCCTTCCATACATCAAATGCTCAAAGACCACATGGGATTCCCAATTGTCAATCATACACAACACCAGTATAGAAACATGCATCACATAACCATCTGTTGCACCTGAGTTGACCTTTCTCTTGGTACCTCTATGCCCCATGTTACCCCGCCTTGGGGTGCCTCTCTACCTTGGCATGTCAGACTCCTAATTAATAACTTTGTTGACAATGGAGTAAACTAGAAGCACCAAGACAACTAACTGTCTGGATTCCTTGAGGTCGAGAGGCTCAATTTCCTCCATAGTTATCCTTCTTAATCCAAGACCAGTCACACGCGAGAGGGTTTCGCTCATTAACTCCTGAATGGACTCCCTCTCTCCCTCTCTCTCTCTTTGATATAGGAGGATCTCAAAATGTCAAAAATTTGAAGTCCTCATCTTGCAATGAAAATGGTGTCAAGTCAAAGTGCTTGACGATACGAACCCAAAAACATGAATGACACCTCAATCGAGCTCCGGATGAGAGAGATATTCCACTCTAAAGTTTTTTACAAACAAGTGTTTTAAGGAACAGAAAGGCAAAAAAAATGGTTCCACGTGGCACCACTGCAAGGGTGCCATGGGGCAGGCACAATTGGCATGGACCAATGCCATTTCGACACTTGGTAGTTTCATACAACGAGTTGGCACACAAATGGATCGATGGAATATTGACAAGTGGCATTTAGTAATGGCGTGTATTGTACCACGCCTGCATGGTAGCATTTTGTGGAAATGTGTGGCATGTTGATTGGATGTGTAGATGATGTGACACTACAGACGAATCATAGGTTGATACATGGAATTTGTATGATGATGTGGGAAGTTGATCGTGGTTACACATAACCATGTGTAACCAACAAACTATGCCATATATTAAAAAACAAGCAAACTTGTTGGAAATATATTTTGGTCCATGCTAAAATGGGGGTCCTGTGGAAAGATTTTTAACCAACGTATGGTTGGAATGAAAATAAGGCCAAGGGACTAGGGCCTCATATGTTGTTTGGGATAACGTGGCATTTATCGATGCTTGAGGCTTGAGGAACGAAGCTATTAAGAGAGCATGATGGTTGGCATCATGAAGCAATTTTGATTATGTATATTGTGTAACCAAAAAAGTATCAATTGTAGCTCGTGCACTAGTGCAAGTGTCGACCTTCGACACTCTCGATTTGAAGAACAAAGGCAAAGGACCTAGATGAAGTGTGTCCTTTTAGAGGAAATTGTTGTGCAAGAGAAGAAGGGGACCAGCTGGTGAATATTCTGCAGGAAAATGGTCCTTATCTAGACTTTGATGTGAGAAGTTTCTCACCAAGTCCAAGTCAAATCGGTATTAAAGCAGGATGACAAGTGTTGCAGATTGTAGATATTGTCATGGGAAAATGTTTGAAGCATGATAGAATCCAAGAATTGGAAGAGATCAACCACTACATTCAAGCCAAGAATGTAGAGCTTAAAATGTTTCTTGAAGCTATAGAGGATGAGAAGATAAAATTGAGACTTTTCTTGGAACAAGTGGTGCAGGAACAAGTTGGAGAATGCTCCACTATAGAGGCAGCTGAAATATCACCCAAGCAAAGGCCAACTTGTGGCAATGGCAGGTATATTGGCTATGGTTCTGATTTTGAAT
>LPNX010370283.1:539265-558963 GCA_001517045.1 Pseudotsuga menziesii | reverse complement strand
TTGTGGAAGAATTCTCATTATGAAGCACTTAAAATCTTTATGTCTTGTTTTGATTTATTAAATATTATTTGTGTTTAAACATTTGAATAAAAACTAGCATACCCCCAAAGCGGGGGAAATGAAACACTGAAGATAAATTTAATATGTTGTAAGATGAAAGAAAGTTGTGCATATATAAATACTAAATTTTATGTGTTGAAAGCAAGTCTTACGAATCTATGGTAGGCATTGTTGTCAATAAAATTGAAAGGAAAACTCTGTTGCAATACTAATAAGTTATAAATAGAAACCTATGTAATATATGGCAAGTAAAATGAAATGTACATTAATTTGTCACACAAAAAAGTATACATACGTGAGTAAAAGAATAAAAGGCTAGGTAGTGATCAAGTTTGACTCTACTTATATTTGCAATCAACATTGGTATTTTCATTTGATGGGGGGGAGGGTGCAATGATTGAGGGTTGCAATTTTAAGTATGAAATGGACAAAGAATGGAAGCGTGCCTATTCCTTCTTTCAAAGTGAGACATATGAAGTGTCTTTCATCTTTGCATAGTGTTTGAAGGAGGATGATGGTGCAATTCACATTCCTTTTAATGTTGTAGAAGGTCAAGACTTGACGTTCATTGTTTACAATGCTAATGGTTGACCTTCTTAATGTGAGTCCTTGGGATTTATGGATATTCAATGCCCAAGCCATATTGAGGGGGATTTGTTTCTTTTTACATCAATTTATGGGTGGAATTGGTATGTGATTTGGTTCAGATTGGTCCCATAGAGGCCCAATGTAATTAACAAATTCCATGAAAACATAGGTTGGTAACTTAGGAGGGTTAGATCTGGGTGTTTATACAATTTGCACAACCACTCTGAGTGAACCATTTAGTAATCATGATTGGACCGATAATTAACAAATTCCATGAAAACATAGGTTGGTAACTTAGGAGGGTTAGATCTGGGTGTTTATACAATTTGCACAACCACTCTGAGTGAACCATTTAGTAATCATGATTGGACCGATAAATTCCAGGATAGCATTACTCACTTCCCTACACATAACAATATTTGTTTTTTCTGGTTGATGAGCATCATCTTACTTTGCATCTTAACCCTTGGTGAAATCTGCAACAAATCATTCAATAGTCATAGCTAATGCTTGGAACATGTATTTGTTAGGATTGTCTGCAAGATTGGTTGTTGCAAAGAGATGGATTGATGTTTCAAATATTCAACGCTCCTCTATTGACAATAATATATTATTCCTAAATGAGAGGAGGCTCTAGTGTTCCAAGGTTGGTNCAAGATTGGTTGTTGCAAAGAGATGGATTGATGTTTCAAATATTCAACGCTCCTCTATTGACAATAATATATTATTCCTAAATGAGAGGAGGCTCTAGTGTTCCGAGGTTGGTGTAGCATTGTGGATGTTTGTCAATAGTTGTCGGAAACAAAGTTTGGCTACATTAGTACCCCTTTGATGGAAGATTGTTTGCAAAATCTATACCCTTTATGATTTTGATTATCAGATAAAAACAATAAATCATGGTTTCAAATCCAATTGGATAACCAAATGCACTTCTCATTGCATAACCATAGGATGCAAGATTCCAAGCCTTTTAGTTTATATAATCTTGAGATAGTGTATTTTTTATTAATAAAAAGGAAAATTTCTATCTAGTATATAGTATAATCTCAAATTGTGGGTGGTTGGATGATAATATTGACACCACATTTTCTTGCATTTTCTTTGGTGTTGCAATTTGTTCCTTGTTTACTACCAATTTTTATTTTCTATTCTTTTTAGCATGAAAATCTATAACGTTTTCTCACTTGTCAAAAAGATCTTCATTGATGACATCCTTAAAATTATGCATTGTTTTTTTTCCTTGTTTGCTCTCAATGTTTTTTGTTCTTGAAAATCAACATTTGGACTTCACACTAGTTTTCCTCTAGTCTAGAGTTGTATGTATGTTATGCATATGTTTTATGTTATATTGTAAAATGATTAAGTTGAGTGGATATATTAAGTAGTAGGAATATATTTAAATCTAGAGTGATCTTTTTTCATTGAAACAACACATCTAATAAATTTAATTATGTGTTTCTCACTTTACAACTCTACATTGAGTTATGGTAGTTTCTAAAGCTCATACAATTCAGGGAATTGGTAAAAGGCATAGAAAGTGTTTACTCCAACCATTCAACCTAATATCCCCAACCTACACCCATCTACAACATCACAAAGGTTGTATCTTTAAGGAATTGTCTTGCTATATGATTGGCGTTCAACAAATCAAAATGTCATTCTTAAATAACACCTTCGGTATAAGTGGAACTGTGGAACGATTGGAAGAAGAAAAAAAAAAAGGATTCCAGGAGAGGAAATTGTGGCCTTCCTGCTTCTCTAACACTCTTCTTCATTCTACTGATGGCCTTCTTCTCCCTTGCCAAACCAATTTTTCCTGCCACTTTTGTCTTTTAACGGATTCAATGGAACCAACTTGATGTTGCAGGCACCTGCATCACTCATCTGTTCCACTCATCTGTTCCAAATCCACGCTAGCCCTCACAAATCACATGAACTTCGTGGTCGGCCAGACAATGAATTCAACTCCCCTACAGATGAAAAAGCAACGAGACGCTTTCCTCCTTCAGTACTACCTTCGTTTTCAGAATGGTGAATCCCTACCTTAACGACGACTGGAGCATATTTTTCTTCATAGTCTCGCCCTACACAACTCCCTTGCTGGTTAACGTTACCAGCAACGGGAAACCTTACAATCACTTGCTCGCAGTGGAGTTCGATACGCGGAGGACCGTGGAATTGGAGGACCGTGGACGTGGATATCAATAGTCTCATTTCGGTGAAGACTGCGCTCGCTGGATATTGGAATGGGAAGGATTTCCATGGATTCGACCTCAATAGCGGAAGCAACATACAGGCCTGGATCGATTATGGCAATCCGCAAAGCCAACTCAACGTTACCATAACGTTAACTGGATTGTCAAGACCACGGAAGCCACCCATATCTCAGAAAGTCAATCTGCAGAGCGTTCTGCAAGAGAAGATGGCCATTGGATTTTCAGCGGCTATAGGGAATTCTGTCGAAGACCATAATTACATTCTTGCGTGGAGCTTCACCACAGAAGGCACGACCCCCTCCCTCAATATCTCTCGTCTTCCTTCGTTTGCTAAAATATATTCCCCAAGCGACTAGTCGGAGATGGATAGTTGGCTTTACAGGCCACATCAACAGGCCTCCATTTAAACAATAACACATTTCTAACCTTGGCGGGTATTGCGTTGCTTTAGCCATGGAATTTTTGTTACGGCGGTTTTCTTTTAAATTTTCAATCTCAAGTTATGTTGATTAACTTGTTTCATGTTTGTTAAGAGAACAAACTCGTTTTGCTTCCTTGGTTTTGATATATCCAAATTTTTAAAATCTATCATACACCCAAAAGTCATTTTTAATTTATTTAATTTATTTGGGATAGACACGAATCAATGCCAACAGTAGCACACCGGAGACGTAGAGTTAACATGCACTTCATAATTTGTTTGTGATAAATACGAATCAATCCCAACAGGAACACACTAACATGGACTTCATAACCTTGTCAATTGATATTGAGTCATCCATTATGCTTAATGTTGAAATGCATAAAGTATCACTGCCTCCCATGAAAACGCAAAGAACTCCATAAAGCAAAGGATCTATCTCCCATGAAAACACAATGAACTCCATGAAGCAAAGGTGAGTATTGCCCACATAGTTGTATATTAAGGCATCCTTGGATAAGACACTGTATTTTTTAATGTGTTGTTTTACGTTAACCAGCTCGAAAACTCATGAAATTTGTACCCATGGAATCTATTTGACTAATGGGTAGGCTATTCCATCATTTTGCAAAGCTTAGCACACCGTGAATATGCTTTCTCTGAGGTGATTTTCAGTTTTCTCATCAAATTTGTGTAGTTACATCAATTCACTCTGATATAATGAACTTTCCTGTTGAGCGTTTACTCAAAATGATTCCTCCTGCAGGAGAACCCCAATTTGGGTATTCTTGATTTGCAACATCAACATGGCCTGCAGCATGAACAATATTCCAAACATTCTTGCTCATTCTTTTGATCTGATGCTTCAAACAGCCCATGCCCATGCCCATCAAGTCTAGTGTCACAGGGAAGGTCTCTGCGCTTGTCTTGCTGCTATCATAACCATCGAGTACATTATCTTGATGAGAGTTGCAGGCTGTTGTTCTCTTGTAGGAATCCAACCACATGGACTACATCTTGTAGGAACCCAACCACATAGACTGCATGTACTTGTATTTCCTCAAGGGGGAAGGTGCATCCCTCTCTTCTTTAACGAATTCTTCACGCCTTCGCACATTATCTTTACAATGGTTTACAATCTCTGATACCTCCCCACGTATATCTTGGGAAGCACTTCAAGAAGGGCATTGTATTCCCTGGCGGGTCTCGCTATCTCAAACCACGATCTGAAATCCGAGTCCACAAACAAACGAATGCTTCTCCCTGAATTTGTTCTCTTCAAGCTCACGTAGATGTACTCATAGATCGTTCATTCAGTTGCGGAAACACTAAATATTTTTATCCTCTCCACGTTTCTTTGCACCTCTCTGTGCAAAAGCTAGTATATATATTTTTAAAAATTTCAAAATATATATATTTTTAAATTTTCAATTAAAATTTTGGTAGATTTTAGAAATAAAATACCTAGTATAGTCATTTACTTTGTGACACGGATAGACCAGTAACCACCATAGGTACAAAAAATCCCATGCGGGGAATCGAGCAGGCGACTTGACGGGACTCAGGGTCAATCCGTCGATATCGAAAGAATCAACTCGTGGAAGAATTCTCATGATGAAGCACTCAAAATCTTTATGTCTTGTTTTGATTTATTAAATATTATTTGTGTTTAAACATTTGAATAAAAAATATGTGATGATAGAATATAAACAAGCGACATTCTCGCCAGACAATAATTGATTCCAACGTGTTACACAATTTAGACTTGTCTTCTCAATGCCTTCAAGGTGGCCGTTTTAGTTGTCGCTTATATGCATATCTTTTTAACTATATTATTAATGATATGCGAAATATGAAGAAGAATTATTGAATGTGATGTCAAACTTTCAAAGAGTGAAAGGGTGGACCGTTGATGGGCGTTTTTGATTTGATGGAAAATGACATTTTGAAACGTGTGGAAGAAGTGAGATTGACATGAATGATTTTAGGTTTATTCAATACATCTTTTATTGCCCTTATTTGTAATGGGTGCATTGGAAATTTGGAACTTTACCTCCTTGGTTTATCGATTCCAAAGCATCTTGACCTTGTTTTTCAAAATGGAAGGAGGTTGTACCAAAAAAATCCCTTTTCGGATCCACTGAAATCATAATCTATTCAATCACATGATTAGTACTTTGTTCATACATGTATATATCAAGAGAGAAAATAAAAGAACTGTAATTACCTGGATCACATTCCAATCAATTACATGGTTAGTATCGGGTATATATTTTTTTAATAAAGCCACATGAAACACATTATGTATTCTAATGCATGTAGGTAGAGACAACTCATAAGAAACATGTCCTATCTTATCTAATACCTCAAAATGTCCACAGTATCTCGCAATTGGCTTGGAGAAATTTCCCAAGTTTAATGAACTCTTCTTAGTTCCAAATTTCAAAAGCACATGATACCCAACTTGAAACTGTCGGGTGGTCATGTTTTGATTTGCATAGCTTTTATTCATGACTTGTGATCTTTTATATTCTCATTTATCTTAACCATCTAATCCTCCATATCCTTTAGTAATTCCTGTCCAATAATGACTATGTATGTTGGATTATCCCAACTGATGAGAGTATTGCACTTCCTTCCATACATAGTCTCGAAAGGACTCATCTTCAAAGATGAATGATATCCATTATTTAAAGAAAATTCCACCAAGTGTAAATAGTCTTCCCACTCAGATAGTTGATCCATCACATACATCCTTAACATATATTCAACCACTTGGTAAACTATCTCTGTCTGTTCATATGTCTGAGGGTGGTATGATGTACTCATGTTTAGATTTGTACCAAACCTCTCGAACAATCCTTTCCAAAAGTTAGAAGTAAATTTGAGATATTTTTTCGATACTATAGTCTTTGGAATACCATGCAATCTGGTTACTTCTTTCATGTAAATATCTGCAATGTTAGCTACTTTGTGAGTTATCTTTACTGTAATGAAGTGAATTTTCTTAGTCAAATTATCTACCGCAACCATGATAGCAACATTTTCCAATCTTGTCTTAGGTAACTTGGTTATGTAATGCATCGTCACTACATCCCATTTCCATTGTGGTATTGGCAAGGACTGCAAAAATCCTACTAGATGTCAATGCTCAATATTACCTTTTTGACATAACATGCACCTAGCTATATATTCTGCAACATCATTCTTCATCCCTGGTCAAAAATATTGTTTCCTTACTGTTGCTACTATTTTTTGATAACCTGAATTTTCGTCATAATGGACATCATGCATTTCCTTCAGAACCATATTCCTTATATCTCCAACATCAGGCACATAAACTGTATCTCTGTTTATAAGGATCCTAGTTTCTTTAAACTTATACTTATCAAATTTCTATGGAATTTTCTGTTGTTTCAATCCTTCTTTCACCTGCTGATAAAGTTCATCTGTAACACTATCTTCAATGATCTTATCCTTTAAATTTGACATGCTAGTGCTCATAGATTCTACATACATCACATGTATCTTCCTACTAAGTGCATCAACTACTTTATTTTCCTTACTTTTGATATGCTTGATGTCAAAGTCATATTTAGATAATAACTCCATCCACCTCATGTGTCTTGCATTCAAATTAGGATGCTCAAACAAGTATTTTAACCCATCATGGTCAGTTCTCAACTCAAACCTTTTTCCCATTAGATAATGTCTTGACATATTCAAAGCATGGATGATAACCGCAAGCTCTAAGTCATGGGTGGCATAGTTCTATTCATGTTCCTTCAACTTTGTAGATTAATAACTAATCACATGTCCATCCTACATAAATAATCCACCAACTCCTTTCTTACAAGAATTTCTGCACACAAGAAAGTTTCCTGCAAGAACTACAATCTTTAGAATAGGCGCACTAATAAGCATTTCCTTAAGCCTTTGAAAACTATCTTCACACTTAGGAGTCCAGTCGAACTTTACAACATGCTTCTGCAAAGATGTGATAGGATGATCTAACTTCAAGAATCCTTCGATGAATCTTCGGTAGTACCCAACTAATCCCATGAAAGATCTGAATTCTTATAAATTCCTAGGTGTTAGCCATTCCATAATGGCTCTTGTCTTTTAAGGATCTACTGAAACATCTTCTTCAAATATGATATGCCCTAGGTAGTGGATTCTTCCTTGCTAGAAAGAACACTTGCTTAATTTGGCATACAATTGATGTTCTCTAAGAACTTGCATTATCGACCTTAGATGTTCTTCATGTTCTTCTTTTGTCTTGGAATAGACAACGATGTTATCCAAGAATAAAATCACAAATTTATCTAAGTATTTTCCAAAGAATGCATTCGTTAATCACATGAATACCACTAGTGCATTTATTAAACCAAAATGTACCACTATGAATGCATATTAATTTCCATACCTTGTTTTGAATGTTGTCTTACTGGTATTTTCCTTCTTAACTCTAATTTGGTTATATCTTGAACTCAAATCTATCTTTTAAAATACCTTAGATCCTTTCAACTGATCAAACAAGTCATCAATTCTCGATAAGGGGTACTTGTTTTCAATCGTTGCTTTGTTCAAATGCCTATAATCTATGCAATGTCTTAGAGTTCCATCCTTCTTCTTCACAAATAACATAGGGGTTCCTCAAGATGAAACACTGGGTCTTATGTAAGATTTATTTAGTAGCTCCTCTAAGTGCATCTGTAAGTCCTTTAATTCCAAAGTACTCATGTGGTAAAGGTATTGTTCTTGGAACTAAGTCGATAGAAAAATCAATGTCCCTCTTAGGAGGCATTCCTAGCAATTCTTGAAATATATCTGCAAACTCTTATAGTATTGGATAATCCCGTAGTTCTGGATCTTTGCCTTCCTTTGAATCTTCCACATGAATTGCATATAGCTGGAACCCATTTTTGAGAAATTTCTTCAATTATAGAGCTGAGACCTACCTCAAGGATATGGGTCTAGGTATACCTTCGACTGACACTTGATTTCCTTTTCATCCAAACAAGTATAAGTTTTATTATGACAATCTATTATGGTATGGTGTGCATCCATCCAATCCATGC
This sequence comes from Pseudotsuga menziesii, assembly GCA_001517045.1. NCBI lineage: Eukaryota > Viridiplantae > Streptophyta > Pinopsida > Pinales > Pinaceae > Pseudotsuga > Pseudotsuga menziesii. The sequence goes on along the minus strand of LPNX010370283.1, from coordinate 550,597 downwards.
CAATCAATACATCATATGAACCTAATGGTATGATGTTTAAGTCTACAAAGGTTTTCACTCCATTCATTTCTTAAGGACACATCTTTACATATTCTTTGATTTTCCTCTTGGATCTTGTAGGTAATTGTACTAGACTTGCTATTTCAAGCTTACTTTTCTTCAAATGATATTTCTCAACTACATTAGGTGCAATTTAACTGTTTGTAGCTCCATAATCAATCAAAATAACTATGGTTTTATTAGCAATATTACCTACTACCTTAATCATTTGGTATTAGTGGTCAACTTGCCTCCAATCCATGGCTTCATAGATCCTCTGAACACTTCCACCTACATCTCCAACAGTTGAAGCCTTTTGAACGTTGTGAAGGTTATTCTTCTTACCTGCAAACTGACTGAAAAAGTGATTTTCCTTGCATATCCAACATTTCACAGGTGGTATTTTCCCTAAAGGATCTTCTCTTGGTTTCCCTAGTTGATAAGAATTACCATTTCTGAATTTTAAAAGCAAGAAACCTTTCTTTCTCTGATCTGGTTTGTTCTTCTTCATATCCTTCCAATTCTTTTGACATGGGTCCTTGCTCCTATTATGTTCAAATAAGTGTTTTTCCTTCCATATGGAATCCTTAAGGTTCCTTGGTTATCACACTGTATTTTATCTCTATAAGATTTAGGAATACCACTTAGGAAACTTTGAATGTTTACCTTCTCATATTTGAGGAAGTATGCATACTTCAAAAATTCCAAAAAATTCTTCTAATAGGAATCCATTGTCATTCTTCCCAAATTAATATTGAATAACTCTTCCATCCTTTTGTCATAGTAATACTCAGAGAGGTATTCCTTCTTGAAGTACTTCTTAAATTCCTTCCAAGAGATTCTGTCTTCGTTGATGTATTTTAGCTTAACTAGCTCATCCCACCAAATATATTCCTTTCCTTGCAAATGGTATATGATTACTCGTGCTTCCATATTATCTGTGTATTGGTGCAACTAGAAGAACTTTCTGAGTCCTGAAAACCATGCTTTGACATCTTCTCCCTGCTTTACTTCTATATCAAAAGTTGGGGGCTTGATTCTTCTAAGCTCTTCTACTACTTGATCTCGACCAAACCTCATCTTCTGGTATGTCAGTGGAGATCTTTCAGGACTAATCTATGTACTTCTCGATGCATACCCCTTCTTTCTCTTTGAGTGATAAGGTCTCCTTGAATATGATCTAGACCTCACATAAAATCTTTTATGACTCTTTTCAGCAGATCTTCGGATGGTCTTCAATGATTTTAGATCATTCATAATCTACTCCTGGATATGAATTATCCTTTCATTATCCTCTCTACACTTCATCACTGAATCATCCAAGCCTAACAGTTCACTGCTCCTCTTATGTATAATTGACCTTATTCCATCAAAAAACTCCTCTTTAGGACTATATGGTCTCTGTCCTTCCTCAAAATCCATCTCTAATCTCTGAATTCCTACTGTTGAACTCGTACTTGTTGAATCTTTAGTCTTCACAATTTTGATTAAAATATTAGTTTAGTGGTCATAAAACTTTCTAAATCAATCACTTAGAATTGCAATGTGTTCATTGTCAACATTTTGTTATTAAACTACACATTGGTATAAGTTCATTATCATTAAAACTACTTTTCTTATGGTTTATAAAGTAACTAGCCAACTTTTCTAAGTTACAATCTGCCTAATTGGACAAGGGGGATAGAAATCCTTCCAAGATTTCTCCTTATTGGATGAACATAAACTCCATAGCCATCCCAACTAACAGTTTAATTAACTAACTCACATGTGAAACTATATTAAGGTGCATGCATCCAAGTTATCTAATGAAAATGAATGTTTACAGAGTGACTTGTAACTTCGCAGAAGGCCCAACATCCGCAATGTTTAAACCTTCAACTTTGATACCACTTGTAATGTCTCCGACCCTTATGACATGGAAAAATATTCTAAACTTCATCTTAAGAACAATGGGATAAGGTTAAGACAACTAACCATTAAATGATTATTTAAATTTCTATCTTTAATAAACATTACTAAGGTTGCATTATTTAATGAAATTACTTAATTAATTAATTTGTCGCCCTTAGTTAAATAATATTAATACTTAATAAAATATATCAACATTAAATTTAAGTTCATAATTCCATTCAGTGCATGAATAATGAATCTATTATGATTAAGTTCTTACATTAAATTCTTATACTTCGTAGAGATTATTGAAACCATAGTTTATAATTTTCAAGTATTGTGTCATTAAGTATTTGCAGATTTAATTAGTTTGTGGTGTTGTTTGGTGTGTGATTTTAGTGATTATAAATACTAAGGAAAACACATATAAATAAAGATATGTACGATGTAACCTACAACTACACCACAACCAAGTAAAAACAAAAGGCACCAATTGCAATCACAACCCACAAATCGTGACAAAATCACCTCCCAATGGTTGTCCCCTACAACCATTTTTCACTAATATATTTTAGAATGCATGGATTCCTCCCTCTAGCCATCAATAAATATTACATTCATATTACATTATTAAAATTCAGATACGAAAATAGGAACAACTCCATGCATAGAACATTTCCAATCTAACAATTGTTACGCTCAACCTCGCACCGGGAAAATAGCTGGACCAAAACAGACATATCTTGGTCATTCAGAAAGCTTTTTCAATGAAATGAAAGGAGATCATGACTATAAATGTTGTTCTGGACACAATGGAATACGTCCCAAAGCACAAAAATGAACATATATTTTAGTGAAATAAAACATATGGTTTCGCCCCTCCCAGCAATGTAGAGTTTTAGTTACAATTTTTGAAGAGGAGAAAGGAGATCATAATGAATATCATCTTGGATTCAAATCTTACCGAGTCCATTCTTCCTCAAGATATGGGAAACTAGCTGTAGAAATACGAGTTTTCTCCCAACCATAGAAACCATCAATTCTTCCTCACTTGAATAGGCCACCCTCGAGCTGACACCATGGATCCACAGATAGAGGAACACTTAGTCTGGAAACTCTCAGAACTACCTCTTCCAAGAACCACAATGCTTCCCACTACTAATTTCATGTTTGTCTCCACTGCCTATGGGATATGACCTAGATCTCCATTCTCATTTCTTGGATCCCTCTGTGAGAACTTGAACTAGTAGAGTGATATAATGAAAACAAAGGGAAAAAAACTAGACTAACTCTAAGTCTCAATACACTCCCAATCCTACCAACATTCCCAACATGTATAGATAGCATAAGTCACATGGTCCAAAGATCATGATTAACTTCAACAAGGAGAGGGAATATGAATTTATAACATAAGGAGGCCAACTCTAACCCAAAGGTGTCAACTCAAACTAGAGAGAGGTAAGGTTTAAGCTTCATCATGGAAACTTAACTTGAATTAGTGGAGTGGTGGCTTAGTGAAAATATTCTCTTTCTCGAATTAGCAGCATGAGGAGGAGTTACCAAAAAATGAGTGGATCCATGAAGAGCACATGAAGGCACAATAATGCATAAAGGGGGTTACAAAAAATCAAGGAGGGAAAAATAGGTGATATAAGGCATCCAATAGGGTCATAAATACCATGTAAGCACAAAAATAAGATCATCAATACATAGTGTCAGAGTGGAAGATAGAAAATAGCTTACAACCCCTAAAAATTAGGAAAGGGGCTCATAAACGACAAAAAACACATAAATGCGAGAGAATATCTTCCTAGGGAGGGAACCCTAGGCAAGAGGGGCCCACTAAGGTGTGAAAAATATGCACTATTAACTCCATAGTCCATAAATGTTTAGAATAGGATCCGTTGTACAAGGTTTTGGTGATCAACATTATTAATGTCACCAAGGTGTAAATATGAATTAGGATGGAAAAACTTAAGACAACAACAAGTTATAAGGTGCTAGGGATGTCCCCATTTGCCCTCACTTTGTGGAGTCCATGGTCCCCCATACTCTTTTAGTTTCCTTTGCTGAGCCAATTGTTTTTTTTAATCAATAGTAACAACATTCAAAGATAGCAAGGATGCTAGTAATAACATTAAAATTAATAATAGGGCCAAAGTCCAAAATCACATTATCAAACAATAATCATAAGTCCTTAATCACATTAATTATGAAAAGGAGCATAAGTCCATAGCCATATAAAATATCATAAGTCAATAATGCAAAAGAACATAAGTCACATGAAAGATCATAAGTCTGAGGCTTAACATCTTGGGTATTACAATAGAACCTTACGACAGGGACTTCACCACGTTGTGGCACTTGTTTATGAGAGTAAATAAAAGGTGGCACATATTATTGTCAATAATAATTCTAAAGGTAAGGTTATACACTCTTATACTACACATATGTTTTTAATAGAATTTCTCCTTTTCCAAGAATAGCTCGTGACTATTTACAAAATATATAAAGGAGTTCAGCGTCTTCAATTCCACGTAGAGGGTCTCTATAACTTATAAACGGATACACCATACATTTAAGGATGAGGAGAGAGAACCAATTGTTTTTCAATATGGGAAAACACTCTAATAAACATCATATTATAGACATGTACTAGATTATAAAGAATGAGACTGATGTTATGGAGGTAGACCATTATTTGTCCTTAAGCAAGGAAGATGCTTCCAAGGCAAGGTATTGCATACTAGATTCAAATTTACACCAAGGAGGAGGTCGTCCTCTCTACTTCATAGAGAGAAAAGAAATAAAAACCGTCATACTTATCAACCAAAATTTATTTTAGGAGGTATACATCCAAAGTCAAATAAAAGATAAACAATGTATACTCCACAAACATGACTAACATGAGGCCTCCCTTTTATTTTTCGTTCATAAATAGATAAAGAATAAACAAAAGAGGAGTCTCTCTCTTCCTACAATATATATTTCATGCAACTACAATGACTAAATTATCTCGAAGTTTATCAACATATAACTAGAGATGTTTTCTAGATAGATATTATCTTTCTTTATCTACTCAATACCTTGTTAGGATTATTGTAATCCTCCCTTGTCCACCATAGTATAAATGTAAGTTTCCTAGATTAGGATTATGTTTCCACTTCATTAGTGCCATGGAGAAGTTATCTGGGGCCCACCTACCACTTGATGTGCTAGTATGCATGGTTTTAGGAGGTCTAGAGGCCAATACCTATATTTTAGGAGCTCACACTAAGTCATGGGAGTCCCACCCTCAGTTCACCCTAGTTTGTGGTTATTTATGCTCTGATGGAACACAATCAGTTCATATTTAGTTATTCTAGTGCTTCCTTTGCATGATTTAAGGAGATTGGTTTCCTTTGATCACATACATTGGTTAGTTAACTGATTGCAAGGTGTTTCATTTTTATGGAGTTACACTAGTGAGCCTCTAGTGGTGATTTTTCCATAGTTAGTGATGTATAGAGTCATTCTAAGACATGGGATTCGAATCACTCCCGGAGGATTCAAATGTTCTCTTTTGTATCACCAATGTATTTCATACAAGTTATTGATTATCATATTATTTTTATGTTGTCAAATTTTTTCCTTTTGTCTGAATAATTTCACCATGATTCTTTGACAATTCTAGCACTGAAATTCTTCTTCCCCATTTATTCTTCTTTCACAGTGAGGTTCAGTCCAACCTGATGATCCAATGGTTCTACTAATTTTACATGGTATTAGAGCGAGTGCTCAAGCCATTTTTTCAATTCTCATAAACTTCTATTAATCAACCAAAAACCAACTGGGTTCCATATAATTTCTGGTATCTTTGCTTTGCTCCCTCTGGATTTATCTAGTTAAGTCTAGCCTGGTGTGAAGCACCATGATAATGTGCACATATTGAAGTGGAGAGTGACTGAATTGTTTTGCCTTTGAATTTAAAGTTTTATGCTGGTAAATTGAGGAATTCAGAAGAATTATGCTACTCTTAAAGCTAGAAAATGGAGATTTTAATAGTCTTGACACCGAATATCCTCACACCCTTCAATTATATGCATTGGAGGGTATATATGTAGATTGTGTTGCACAAAAACCGTCTGTATATGGTCACAATGGGAAAGGAGTTTGGACCCCAACAACCTTTAGAGATATCGAAGTACCTGAACAAATTGGATGAAACCTTTGGTTTCGTGTCCATTCATATCTATAGGGACTTACTCTTCCACCTTAATGATGGATTAAAAACACCAAGGGAAGTATGGAAGAAGCTTGAATCACTGTTTGGTAAGAAGGGTCATCTAAGAGGCCACATTTTGGAGAATGAATTGATTTCTCTTCAACCCAACAATTTTGAAACCATCCATCAATTCTTCTCTAAGTTCAATTCCTCAGTCATGCAGTGAAAATAATGTGGAATTGACAAGAAGGATGGAAAATTGGTGCTATCCATTCTAAGCAATATTCAACCATTTTTTTTTAGTATTTGTGTCCACCTTCCACTCCAGGAGACTAACAACCCAAAATTGGTGAATTCCCTCACTTGATGCATTCACTAAATCCCTCATTGAAGAACATGACAACTTGATCCAGATGGGAGCCATCAAAGCCTTCGAGATTCAAGCTCTCTTAGCTAGGGAGACCAAGAATTCACAAGATAAAGGGATACAAAAGTGGAAGGAAAAAAATAACATTGAAACCAAACCTAAGGAGAACCAAAATCCTTCATATGGAGCCTCTGATTCTAAGAAGCACAAGCATAAAAGGTTTGGAAAGACAAAGTGTTCATATTGCAAGAGAGGGAACAATCTAGAGAACCCATGTATGAAGAAACCATAGATCAGATGTCAATACCTCTTGAACATCACAATATTTCAGCCCTTGAAGGAGAAAGGAAGCATGATCCTGGAAACAAAAATGAATATCATGAGAAATGCCATGCAATGAAGGAAATTTTCTCTCAGTCACAAGATTTTGTCATTGATTTTGGAGCCTCCAACCACATGGTTTCTTCCAAGGACCCATTCTCTTCTCTAGGTCTCTCTTGTGGTACTAGAATACACATGGGACATGAATCTCAAATCCCAACTATTGGGAAAGTTTCAATTCAATTTGAACATGGAGTGTTCAAAAATATCCTCCATGTTCCCTCCTTAGCAACAAATCAGTTGTCTATATATTAGATGACCATACAGGCTGACCAAAGCGAGAATTATTTGAACCTGACTTAGTGGAGATCTCAGAAATCTCTACTGGTAAATTGATAGTGAAAGGAGATGTAAATCACACTTTCAAGGAATATGAATTCTCAAATTTTCTTCCTCACTCACACAAAATTTATCTATTGAATCATGCTAATGAAACAAGTAGAATATGGCATGAGATATTTGGTCATATAAATTTCAAATACCTCCAGAAACTACATAATGAAGAAATGGTTGAGGGATTGCCTCTCATCAAGTACTCTAAGGGTGTTTGCAATGGTTGTTTGGTTGGTAAGCACCCAGAGCGAAGGTATGAAGTTGGGAAGGCAAGAAGAGTTGGCTCTACACTTTATTTGGTACATAGTGATGTCTTCGGACCAATGCCTGCACCATCCATGAATGGATCTAGATAGATTCTGACCTTGATCGATGACTACTCAATGCATTGTTGGATATACTTTCTTAAGTATAAGTATAATATGTTTGAAACCCTTAAAGTTTCCAAAGACTTAGTTTAGAACACCCTTGGGAAGAAGATCAAAGCACTCAAATTAGATAATGGAGGAGAGTACATCAAAAGATAATTTCAATAGCTGTGTGCTTCAGAGGGTATTCAAATGCAACATTTAGTCCCTTATAAACCACAACAGAATGGTGTACCTAAGAGGAATAACTGATCACTGAAATAGATGCCTACCTTCCTTCTTGAAGCAAGAGATCTTCAGCCATATTTGTGCACTAAAGTAGTGAACTGTGCTTCGTACATATAGAACAAAGCACCTCATAAGTCAATGGTTGGGGTCACTCCATTCAAAGCACTAATGGGATATAAGACTAATGTATCACATCTGAGGGATTTTGGCTCGAAAGCATGGGCCATAATTCTATCTAACAAGAGGAAATCCTTTCGACCTCAAAGTAGCTAATGCATTTTAATGGGATATGTAGATGATGCAAAATCTTACAATTTGATGGAGATTGTAACAAGAAGGTGCTTCATAGAGTGGAGTTTCCAATTCAATGAATATTTGTTGCATGAAATACAACCAAATGAAGATTAAGGTATACATGTTCAATCTATTCCAATTGCATTATGTTGTCCCTATTGATAATTCAGATTCAGAGTCCGAAGATGAGGAATAAAAGGAACCAGATCTTGATCTTGAGAATGGAGATCAAGTAGATCCAAATCCAGATCTAGCTCCCACTCCCAATCCAAGGCCTACATGGGCCCAAAAATTCATTTAAACTACTGGTAATAGTGTTTGTTGGGAAATAGGGCAGACCCGGGTTTAATCCTTTAGTGCCACACCAACAAAAGACCCACAGTGTTGGCCCTTTCAGCAACAACCTGCGCGCAGGTTGCAGTCTCACCCGAAACAGCTATGGGATGCCGCAGAATCAGGTTTCTGCAAGCAGAGAAGGGGATTACTGTACCTTATCCTTTTAATAACCTTATTAATCAATAATTACCAGTTCTACCATTTTTTCTCATACAACTTTGCAAATAATAAACAGTCATGACTTGCTCAACCCACTACAGGGAATTCATAGCGAAGCTAAATATTAGCAGCGATCTAACTTATCAGATGTATACAGTTATTAATGCATAAAAGAAATAGAAACAGATTCAGCACAAGAAACCACAACACCGGATATAACGTGGTTCACCCCCAGTGTAGGGGCTACATCCACAAACTGTGTTCTATTAAACTTGCTACAAAACCACAGTTTGATCTGTGCACTCAGCTGCAGATCGTTTCAGTCCTCAAAAATCCGCGCACACAGCAGCAGGCCCCTGCGCACACAGCTGCAGGTTTTTCCTTACAATCTTCTTTACAAAACCCTCTGCGCACACAGCTGCAGAGGTCATCCACGCACATAGCTGGGACTTAACCTTTTTCCACAAAACCAATCTTAGCCTTGCCTTAATCTTTCTTTCATAAAACCTAACCTATCTTCTGTACTCAAGCGCTTATTTATACTGCGCATTTTTACAAAACCATGGTCTTAAACCATGGGCACCCAAAACCCTAAACCCTGGATTTCAACCAAGAGTTTATTACAAAAAGGAGTTTTAACTTAACCCGGACACCCCTAAGACTATTTTGAGTCCATACTCGCGGAGTTATCCCTCTTAAGGGTCATTAGGGTGCGCGTACCAACAGGCCCCTAAGACTCACCAGTGGCCCATCTTGGGACACTCTTCAGCTTCTCTAGTGGCAGAACTCCGCTGATGAGACATAGTGTACTGCTTGCTGAAGCTCTCCATGCTGCTGCCAGCCGCGTACTTCTATCCTTTGCAGAAGTTTTACTGATGAAAGCCGTCGCAACCACCTGCAACACCATCCTTCACTCTGATGGCCGATATCTGACCATCCATGACTTTGGGGTCCCCTGGGATTGCGTGTCCCACTGCGGGAGGAGTATAGCTGGCGTGGTTCTGTTATGCCAAAAGAATGCTTGGCAGGATTCCCCAGAGTCTTTCTGCGAGGCCTCACGCCCTTGGTTTCTCTACGTTAGAGAAAACTCCTAGCCGTCTTTGGAAATTTAGAGCAAACTCCTGCCTGTCGATGTACTTAGCCAAGTAGAGCTGTGCTGGCGGGGTACTTAGAAGGTGTTGCAGACCTCTGTCCCTTACTTCTCGTACTAGCTCCTGAACGTTACAGTCGTTCGACATAGTTCGGGCTGAATATGTCACAGATGTGTTTCAGGCAGAAAACACAGGTTGAGATGGCTCCTTATAGAATCCCGAGGCGTAATTTGTCATCATGGTGCAGTAATGATGCCAAATCTGACGAAGTTCCGGAAATCTGCTCCACACAGCTTCGGATTTTCCCCAAAATCTCATTATGACCAGTAATGAGAGCAACTCTCGTGCCAGCGCCACCGAATGCAGTATGTCCCATCCGTCACATTTTGGGCTACGACACACCTTGACAACCTTCGACTTCGACACAACCTGACCCTGCGACCTACGACCAACTTGTAGCTTTGTATCCTGTAGACAAAACAGACTACGATAATCCATAGCGCGACAAGCATCTTTACTTATTTGGTTGGTGCTACCTCCTGTTCTGAGTACCTGGCCTGTCCGTGTACTTTTTTAAACGGCTCCCATTTATCATAGAGGGGAAAAGCTCACCATTTAACTTGGCTAGCTGGACTGCGCCCCCGTCAGTAACTTTCTGTACTACATATGGTCATTTCCAATGTGTCTTAAAATTTCCAGGGAACTTCATAAATTTGATTTCATAAAGGAGCACAAGATCACCCTGCTGAAAATGTTTCTTCTTGATGTGTCTGTCATGCCACGCTTTTTCTCGAGCTTTCTGCACCTGTTGTTGGAAGCCTGTGACAAATCTATCCTCTTCAAGTTCTAATATCTGTTTCAGTCTTTCTGTGATTATGGCTGTGTCATCCATCTCGGTGAAAGCAGATATCCGAAGGCTGGGAACAATGTATTCCATGGGCATGACAGCTTCTTTCCCATAAACTAGTCGAAAGGGTGTATGGCCTGTCAACTTCTTGCAAGTAGTTCTGTAAGCCCATAGCACCACTGGAATTCGAAGATCCCAATCATTCCTGTTAGCATTACAAACCTTTGTCAAGGCATGCTCGAGGATTTTGTTAAAAGCTTCGACAATCCCATTTGCTTGTGGGTGATATGCGATACTCTTTTGATGATACACCTGAAATTCTTCAGTCAATACTTCAATAGTCCTGTTCAGGAAATGTGATCCCTGATCACTCATAAGAACTTTGGGACACCCAAATCTGGATAAGATGTTGTCGAAGATGAACTTCGCAGCAGTAGCAGCGCTACAGGTCTTGACTGGTTGAGCTTCGGCCCAATGGGTAAGATAATCAGTTGCTGTAATGATGTATCTAGCTCCTGACTTTTTCGCAGGGGGGTTGATAGGACCAACGAAGTCAATGGCCCATTTGTCAAAGGCCTGCAATGTTACTTGCGGAGCTAGGGGCATTTCATCCCTCCTAGATGGTTTACCTGTCCTCTAACATATGTCGCAGCTGTGGCAATATTCTCTTGCATCTTTGTGAAGTGTGGGCCACCATAAACCAGCTGTCAATATCTTCTGCGCTGTGGCTTTGCCTACATAGTGACCTCCTGCTGCACCAGAGTGTTCTTCCGCCAATATTAGAGGTTTTTTGTG
>LPNX010370283.1:514632-539069 GCA_001517045.1 Pseudotsuga menziesii | reverse complement strand
ATTTTTTCTTTCAGAATGTCGAGGCTTGCTTGGCATTCTGGTGTCCATTCGAACTTAATATCCTTCTTTAGCTGCCTTTCCATTGGGGCAGTAATCTTGGCATAGCCTTGGATGAATTTCCTGTAGTAACCGGTGTGACCCAGCGTTGTGCGAAGTTGTTTGACGGACTTCGAAGGTGGCAAGTTCACAATAATAGTGATCTTCGCAGGGTCCATCATCAATCCCTGCTTACATACCACATGACCAAGTAGGATGCCAAAGGGTGCACAGAAAATGCACTTTTTCAAGTTCAAGGAGATTTGGTGCTATCTGCATTTCTCCAACATAAGTCTCAAACTAGTTATATGGTCTTTTACTAGCCCAAAAATAGTCCAATCATCAAAGTAAACTTCTAGGAATTTATGTATGTATTCCTTAAACGCGGAGATGACTACTCGCGAAAATATGGCAGGTGCATTCTTCAGCCCGAAGGGCATGACAGTATACTGGAAGGATCCCATTTCGGTAGCAAAGGTTGTCTTGTGACGGTCCTCTGGAGAAATTCGGATCTGATGGTAGCCCGAAAACCCATCGGTAAAAGAGTATACTTCTTGACCTCCGACATTGTCGAGCACTTCATCTGTAAAGGGAGTGGGAAAAGGGTTGTGCAGACAGGCATCATTGAGTTTCCTTAGGTCGACACAGATTCAGATTTCACCCTTAGTCTTCTTCTCCTGGACGACCATAGGGCTGACCCATTCAGATTCTTCAACATGTTCAATTATTCCTACAGCAAGCATCTTATCCAACTCTAGCTTAACCTTTTCCTTGTATTTTGGATTCAATCTATAAGGGCGCTGCTTCACAGGCTTCGGATCAGGCTTCAGGGGGGGCTTCATTACTCCGATATCTCCCAAGATACCTTTCATTTCAGAGAAATTTGTCGGAAAAAGATCTTGGTATTCATGGAGAAGTTGAGTTACCTTGCTGACCATCTCGTCATCCCAATAGTCGCCAATGGTAGCAAAATTAGGCTGTTCCTCGGATCCAATGTTAACTGTACGCATCTTCAAGGGATGCGTCACTTCGGGAACTTCGACTGTCGGTCCATGCACGTTGCAGTATCCTTCTGACTCAGGGATAGCAAGACGGAGCGGGTCCTCCTCCTCGTCGACTGTGAAGTTATAACATTCGACTGCGAGGGCTTCTTGTGTGGCCCAATCAGGGCAGTTTTCTGTCACTTCTTGTTCGTTAAATACCTTAGTATGGATGATCCTGATAGCTGCATCGAGGGCTGGACAGACATCATTAGTAGAGAAAGTATGGATAAAGCTATGAACAAGACAGTCCCAACTTACAGTGTCTTGGCAAAGTTCAGCCTCCGCATACCAGTTCTTCGCTAGTGGTCCCAACGTGTGCACGAATCTATGTACCCACTCATCCTATGGTACATACTTCCATGCCTCGTAGCATTTGCTTAAGTGGTCCCGGGGACAAGTTTTCCCATCAAACTTGCTTCGCGCCCTTGCCAACTGGTCTGAGAATCTCAGGCGAAGGAGCTTCTGACATGCTTTCCAGGTAGGGATCTGCTTCTTATGGCTTGTCCACCATCTGACTGCTGTGGCTCTGAATGCTGACTCTAGGGCCTCCATTTTCTGTAGGTCAGGTATCTGATCCGAGAATTGTGCAATAAATGGTTCAGGATCTGTCGAACCATCATACACAGGTATAGTTCTGGTTTGATCCATCTGAGAGACTTGGTAAGGCAGGCATTGCTGCCCCTATGGTGCTCAGATAGTTGGTGTTGCCAAATTTCTAATTCACCTTCAGAGTCTGTCATACAGGAGCTACCAGACTCCCACCTTGCGGCCGGAGGATCTGCATAACCTTCTTCTTGCGCCGTGATAGTAGATATAGGTTCCACATCAGCTTGATCCTCATGGCGGAGTGGCTCGGTGTACCATTCCCCTTGTGAAGGATCCAGGGGCAGGATGACCCTGAAGTCTTTCCCTTCGAAGACCATCTGTCTCTTCTTTAGGTTGATGACTGCAGCATTTGCCATTGCCCATTCAATTCCTAACAGGGCCGGGTAAGGGTTGCTGTCATCAATGATCTCAATTACTTCGAAATCCGTGAAGGTGCTGACTCCGTCAATATCTATTTGGAGATCCAGGAATCTTCCTAAAGGTACAATCTTTTGTTGGTTGGCTAGCCGCAACTGTATAGGGGACCAGGCAAGGGCAGGTTTCCCCATTTGTTCCCAAGTTTGTTTGGGTAAAACGTTTACATCGAACCCCAAGTCCAGAATAACATCGGTCATATCATATGCCCCTATTTGAGCATTCAATCGCATTTCCCTACCGGTCCTGCTGACTCGATGAACCGTTTTGTCCTGACCACAACTTTGTAGAGATTCGCAGGAAGCGATGACATTCTGCAGCTCATTCAGAGCAGCTTGATTTCTTAAAAGTTTGAGGCAACTTTGCAAAAAGGTAGATAGTGTACTTACTGCGTCGCAGGGTGGTGACTGAGGCTGTGCAGGCACGCTGGGTGGGATAGGGCTAGCAAAATCCTTCTTGGCCTCCATGAATGTCTCTTTCTCTCTGATGATATCAAATGCAGGAATTTTCTCAGGAGCCTTACGAACTAGAGCTTCGACAGGTCGGTTTGGTATATTTTGGATGTGTGTCATAACTCCACTTCTTGTAACGACATTGATGGTTGCCGCAGGGCGGGGCTCCACAGAAATCATTTGCAGGCTTTGAGTAGGGGTAGTCTGTCGTGCCTGAATCTTAGCGAGCAACTGGGGGCACTGCTCAATCACATGGTCTACGGCACGGAAATATCGACACGTCGTAGTGGGGTTTCGACAGTCGCGAGCCAAATGCCCAGCTTGGTTACAATTGTAACACACAAATTGGATTCGGCCGCGCCCGGCCATGCCTCCACAACCTCCAGAAGTACCTCGTCCAGAGGCACCCCCATGGTAACCATAACTATCGTTACTTGGGCCTTCAGTGTGCACCCGGTAGGCATCATAGGTGCGGCACTCATCCTCATTATGACCTACAGATTTGCAAAAATTACAGTAAGAGTTCTTAGGTCCCTGCCCATACCTTTGCAGCAGGTAACAGTTCTCAGGTCGGTGTTGACCTGTCATTCTGCAGAGCTCACAATAGAGAACTTGTGGTGGAAAGGGGTTCGCCGCATCGGTCTGCAGGTACTTGTTTACCAGAGGGCACCGTTCCTTGTCGTGACCTTCAGTCCGACACTGCGTACACCAAACCTCTTTGCGATCAGGTTTTCCCTTTTTCATCTCGCGAAGTTCTAGAGCCATCACGGCTAACTGCGCTTGGATTTGAGCAATACCAGAGTCATCTCCGACAGGGGCAGTCTCTAGTTTCATTGCGATTTCCATAGCCTCTTGTTGGTCAGCAACCTTCTGTTGCATGAGTGGAGTTCGGATATGTGGTAACAATGCTACAATAAACCATTCCTTATGCTGCGCAGGACTAATGGTAAAGCTGACTTGGTCCAGTAGAACTTTGAATCTCTGATCAAAGTCCCAGACTGATTCGCCGCGCCACTGTTGAATCTCCTTGAGTTCAGTGATGCTCTGCGACTCCGATTTAGGCTTCTTAAATTCTTTGACTATAGATGCCTTGATCTCACCTAAAGTAGGGCTCTGAGTACTGGAAAATTTCATGAACCATGTCAGAGCCCGGTTCCGAAAAGAAGTAATGAGCTACGCGGCTCGCACATCCGGATCTGTAATTTTCTTCGTGTTCCATACCGCTTCGCATAGAAACCAGAACTATTCTGGGTCCTCTGATCCCGTGCCTTTAAAGATGGGGAGTTTAATGTCATCAACGAGGTGGGCCATAGAGTTTCTGGGGGGGTTGGGAGGGGGATAGGATGTCGATGGGGGGGGATTTACGGGGGCAGACTGGCCTATGGCCAGAATACTCGGGCCTGGTTGACTCTTAGACTGCGATGGAATTTCAGGGGTAGCGGAACGGCGTTGCGGGGTGACCGGAGGGTTTCCAACCGAAGGGTCGTTTTCGGAATCTGACTCTTCAGGGTTTACAGGGGTGGACGCGATAACCTGACCTAAGGAAGAGGGGTCAAAATCTCTCTTATACCTTTTTCCGTTTCGCAGCAACCCACTTTGCTCGTCGAAGGGAGTGGCACTTGCAAACATATGTTAGGACGACGAAACTAATAGTCCGATTCAAACAACAATATACCCGTTTTGGACAATAGTATTTCAAACCTTAAGCTTAATAAATTCAAAAACTTACCGCGGGGGCCTTTGAAAAACTGTCGTTCAGCTTCGCTGAAAGAGGTGCTCGTGTCAAAGGCAACCTCTGTTACAAAGGCGTCCAATGTTCGCGTCGTCCAGAAGTCAACAGCGCGGGAGACCTCATTGTTCACGTGTTGCACAAGATTGACCCTTGCGGGGGTCCACACAGGAATCCGTCGAGCTTGAGAGTTCGTCCTCCTTTCTGTGAACCTAGACAACCCCTGGTGCAACTCTATGTGGATACTACCAAAAAAAAATTCATAAGCATCACAAAAAACATACCTTTGTAAAAATTCACTTGCATTTCACCGCGGAATGGCGTTTTCTTGCTACGCAAATTGCAAACAGATCTCAGCAAAGCAATCACTGATTTCCTTGACAGAGGGCCTCCAGAACCTAGCCCTTGTGGTACAAGGTAAACCCCTCTTGAGCAGGTACTGAGTTCAACCGGCAAGGGAACCAATTTGTTGGGCAATAGGGTAGACCTGGGTTTAATCCTTTAGTGTCGCACCAACAAAAGACCCACAGTGTTGGCCCTTTCGGCAACAACCTGCGCGCAGGTTGCAGTCTCACCCGAAACAGCTATGGGATGCCGCAGAATTAGGTTTTTGCAAGCAAAGAAGGGGATTACTGTACCTTAGCCTTTTAATAACCTTATTAATCAATAATTACCATTTCTACCATTTTTTCTCATACAACTTCGCAAATAATAAACAGTCGTGACTTGCTCAACCCACTACAGGGAATTCACAGCGAAGCTAAATATTAGCAGTGATCTAACTTATCAGATGTATACAGTTATTAATGCATAAAAGAAATAGAAACAGAAACAGCACAAGAAACCACAACACCGGATATAACGTGGTTCACCCCCAGTGTAGGGGCTACGTCCACAAACTGTGTTCTATTAAACTTGCTACAAAACCAAAGTTTGATCTGCGCACTCAGCTGCAGATCCTTTCAGTCCTCAAAAAGCCGCGCACACAGCAGCAGGTCCCTGCGCACACAGCTGCAGGTTTTTCCTTACAATCTTCTTTACAAAACCCTCTGCGCACACAGCTGCAGAGGTCGTCCACGCACATAGCTGGGACTTAACCTTTCTCCACAAAACCAATCTTAGCCTCGCCTTAATATTTCTTTCATAAAACCTAACCTATCTTCTTTACTCAAGCGCTTATTTATACTGTGGATTTTTACAAAACCATGGTCTTAAACCATGGGCACCCAAAACCCTAAACCCTGGATTTCAACCAAGAGTTTATTACAAAAAGGAGTTTTAACTTAACCCTGACACCCCTAAGACTATTTTGAGTCCATACTCGTGGAGTTATCCCTCTTAAGGGTCATTAGGGTGCGCGTACCAACAGTGTTGGGGATCCATCTAACAGAAGGAGAACCAGATCTCAATTTCAAGATGAGAACCTTTCACTTTGTCATACTAATCCACTTATCCTAGAGAGGTGATACATGATGCTAGGGTGTGATCCCTAGTCCTACAAAGATGATTGTAATGATCCAAGGTGGAAGGAAACCATGGATGATGAATATGATTTGTTACAGAAAAAAAAGATATGGGAGCTTGTCTCCTTAGCTTTAAGGAGAGAATTTTTTTCCAGTGCAAATGGACCTACAAGACCAAACTAGAAGCAGATGGATCTTCTACCAAGTACAAGGCTCGATTAGTTTCAAAGGGATACTCACAGGTTCATGGGTTGGACTACAATGCAACATTCGGCCCTGTTGCAAGAATGGATTCCATAAGGCTGGTTCTGGCCATTGCAACTTCGAAGAAATGGGAGGTACATCACATGGATCTGAAGAATGCCTTCCTCCATGGTTACCTGCAAGAAGATATCTACATGAAACAATCAGAGGGGTACACTGAATATTACTCCTTGGTTTGCAAACTAAGAATATTACTTATATATTTGAAAATAACTATACAAATATACCTATATACATTTGTTTTAAAATATTTTATTTATAAATAATATTAATTATTAAACTATTTACATTATAAATTAAAAAAAATGTTACTAAGTATTTTTTATTATATACTAATAATACATATAAAATTTTAGAAAAATATGCTAAGTTATTTTTTATTATATACTATTAATACATATAAAAAAATTAAGTTAAACAAATATAAATATGATAAGTAATTTTTTATTATATACTATTAATATATATATAAAAATTAAGTTAAGCAAATACAAATACCATAGAATTCAAGTTAAACAAATACAAATTTCATTCTATCATGTTAGTGTAGTTTCACAATTTGGGTTTTGGCGCCAACGTGAAGTGGTGGACGCCAATGTAGAACAATCTTACATTTCACTCAAGCTAAATCCCAAGGTGACCCTGTTCAAGGCTTCAATGGCGCAAGGTGTGTTTCAATCTATGGCCATTTTTCCTTGTGTTCTTCCCTTAGCACGACATTTTGGTGATTACCAGGGCACTACTGCAATGCAATGAAATATTCATCTTAGATCTTCAGGATGGAGTTCAATTCAAGGGTTTCTACAATGGAAATCATGGTATTTTTTAGGGTTTCTTTCCCTTTTGTTTAGCTGAAATCCGACATTCAGAGATTCGATCCGACTACCATTTCATCATTCCCTTCGAGGAATTTGGGTTCACACACAAAGGCCTCCTGGAAATCTATGTGAAGGATTCCTCGTACAAGGCCATCAAGGAGAATGATATCGACCTGGAGTCCATGGGGTTCTTCCTGAGCACCAGAGATGTCTGTATTCACGTCTTGCAAGATCTGGAACATGGAGAAATTCGTTGTGTACTCGAGAGTAAGCTCATCACACCCCTCCTTACATTTAAGGATTTGGAGAATTCATTTCCCTTCAACAAAAATTTCAAAGAGCTCGAAGCAAACCAGTTTACTCTGGTCTTTGCCAATTGTATCTGTGACATCGTGGTTTCAATGGATGTAACTACAGTTATTTATAATATTGAGGGGGGTGGTGATGGCACTAGGCATTATCTTTCGGTCGGTGAAACCCTTCTGTTGAATCTTTTTTTCACTGTCTTTGATATCTGTTGCACTGGTTGGGGTTTGGATCTACGTGGTTATGAAAAACTGCCTTACGACCTATCGGACCCATGTATTCATGGCCGCCCTCGTCTATTTGAAAGCTCTAAATCTACTCTGCGAGGAAGAGGACAAGTCTTTCATTAAGAGAACTAAAAAAACCCATGGATGGGATGATCTGTTTTATATTTTTAGTTTTCTGAAGGGAATTATGCTTTTTACCCTGATTGTCTTGATTGGCACCGGCTGTTCCTTCTTTAAACCCTACCTGGAAGGCAAGGAGAAGAAATTTTTCATTGTTTTCATTCCCTTGCAAGTCTTAGACAATATTGCTACTGTGGTGATCAATGAGACTGGGCCGTATGCCAAGGATTGGATTGCCTGGAACCAGGTGTTTCTCCTAGTTTACATGATCTATTGTTGTGCTGTCTTGTTCCCCATTATTTGGTCTATAAATAATTTGCACCAGGCTGCACATACTGATGGCAAGGCAGTTGTGAATCTGATGAAGTTGACTCTATTCAGACATTATTACATTGTGGTGGTCTGCTATATTTACTTCACTCACGTTGTAGTTTATGCTCTGATCACCATAACTGCTTACCGGTATGCCTGGACTAGTGTCATGGTTGGAGAATTGGTAGCCCTTGCGTTCTATGTGTTCACTGGTTATAGGTTCCGTTTGCTTGAGCACAATCCCTATTTTGTGGTCGACGATTATGAAGAGAAGGTTGTTTCCCAAACATTGAAGCTGGAAGACAACTTTGAGTTGTAAGAAGGCAGAGATCTAATGGATCCCTTGGGGTTACGACTTAGGAATCAGATGATGATATCATTTTGGGTACTAGTTGCTATTAGAGTGCCAAATAATATTGGAATTAATCATAGCACAGAGGTATTAACAATGAGGGGTGAATCTGCTTTAAATGAAGCTTGATCTTCTCGGTCTTGTTTCTGGACTGTATGAATAGATCTCAAGGTACATTTCAATAGGCCAATTTAGTCTTGTAATGTTATTTTGCTTGTTATTTTTGTAATTGGAACAATTTCTCTTTGGTATGAGTTTGTAATGTTTTTTTTCGGTTGAATTTGATCACTCTTTTTTTTAATTAAAATGTGTATAACCCTAGAACTCTGAAATTGCTTCAAAAATTGCTCAAATGCAAGATAAAGATTATGCTAACTTGGAAAAAAAATTATCCAGGTAGTCTGGTGAACAAACACTTGTAAAAAAGAGTATGGATAGCCCCTCCATCCATTTTTCATTGTTAAGGTTTTGTCTTGAGTTCTTAATTTCCAATAAGATGTACCTAATTTCCTCCTTTTTCGGTATCTGGTAGGTCTTTTCATCAGTCGCCAGAGCTTGTGATTTGCTACGAGAGCTTGTGATTTGAAACCTAGTTTATGTGGTGTTCAACATTTGCAATTAACTGGTAAATATTCTTTCTTTAGCTACAAGAGCCCGTGATTTGCTGGAAGAGCATGTGGTTTGAAGGTTTCAGATGCCTGCCCATGGAGTGCCTTCTCTGTTGTTCTGCGTTTGTGGGTAAGAACTCCTTTATTTGTGATGATCGTTCAAGTAACATTGAGATGCCTAAGATAATTTATGGATATTTGAAGGGTATTATTGCCTTATTTATGCTTGTTTATATTTTTTAGGTAGTTGTTGGTCCTGCTGCTATATTAAATTCTACCTATAATAATCTAAATATGGTTGCTGCTTATGCATTTCCATCAATCTTTTATGACCAGCACATTTTATTTCCCCCTTTTTCTATTATATATATGAAGGCATGAAATGAATTGTATTGACGTTGATAGTAGGGTTTTTGAATTGATCTAGATGCATTAAACTCTAATTTTTTCGTAAGATCTAGATGCATACTTTTCTCCGTCTACTAACTTTGCTCAGGAATTTTGATTTTTTGATCATATCCTCCCTGTGTTCATGCTTCCTTTGTTAACAATCTTCATCATTGTTGTTCTTCTTGTACACTTTACATTTTCCTAGCTTATGCCTACCATTACAAACTCCTCTATACACAATCCAGTCTTTTTTTGGTCCTATGATAGTCACTCCTAGAAAATGTCACAATGCTTTTGATAATGAGAAGATTCCCTATTGCAAAGTGAATAAGGTCTATTTCAAATAGTCCTTAAACTCTCAATTCATTGCCAATCTAGAGAGGTACTCTTGATAACACTTTTATTTTAACATTGTTTCTTCAAGATTTCAACAAGCTTTGCTAGACTTCCCAACACACTCGTAAATCTGCTCAACGAGTCTGTTTATACTCAATATCCCATTAGGTCATCTAAGTTTCCTTACATCTTCTGTCATCTTTAAACACTTTTACTCTGTCAAGTATTCATATGATTACTAGGATTTTTCCTCATAGACATATAGTCTATGCTTCACCTTGTAGTAGAAAAAAATATTCATGAGTTGTTAGCAATTGCTAAAGGGTTTCTTCCGAAGTTTCATCATAATTCCTTTTTAATTCCTCTTTAGTTGGAAGATCTTACCATCTTTCAAGCATTTTGTTGATGTTTTAGAGTGAGACACACTTGGTTTGGAGAAGTATTTTGTGGAAGGAGGCACACCAGTAGTGACTAAATACCATTCATCTTCCATCTCAGAGAAAGATCTGAAGTCGTTTTGTTCTGTGGGGAAAATAACATGTTGTGGTTTTGGGAAATTTGTGGTAGAGGAGAAGAACACATCCCCAGGCATAGATATCCACTCTTGTTCACTCTATTCTACATATGAAATTAATTCCATCACTCTCTATTCCTAGGACACTTCCATCAGAGTTGTATTTGTCAAAATTGCTGCTACAGGAACAAGATAATGCACTGTTGATATAGGCTTTAGAAGGGACAAAATTCATCTTCTCTGCTGCTACATTTTGGGTTGAAGGAGACGTTGTGTTTGAAGTCAAAATATATAGAGAAAAGTTGACATTCCTTGAGAAAATCGCATTCATCTCACACAGGCATGTGACTCTTGTTCTCATAATAATTTTTAGAGCTGGAAATGTTTCTTAAAGTCTGATATTTTGTGCATTTTCTTATTGAAATGTTGTGATGTTGTTGGTTATTACAATTATGCATGGAAATAAAACACTTATAATCTTTTTACAACAGTTTGGGTAACACACTTAATGGTAGAGATTCTTACAGTAGTATGCCATCCAAATGTTTGACAAATTGTACAAACAAAACACCACATAGTAGGCTACAACAATAAATTTACCAAGTGTTTCAACTCCATCGTAAAAAGGAAGGGACCCAAACTTTAGGAAGAGTGAAACCTACAGCAGTGACATATATTTAAGCTAAGGGGCAAGGTATGAAGTCCAGAAACTCACAGGCCGTCTAACAGTCAATAATTTCATACTTCTTTATAGCAGCATCAAGTGTACTTACAACTCTAACGAGTCACAGCTAAAACTAGTAAATTGTCTTCGAGGAATATTGATAGCCTAGTACAAATTACCTTGGAACATTACAATTTTATATGGGGGATATTACAATAAGTTTATACAAACTCATCTACTCTTACTGCCACATACTCTATTTTACTTATTTATTCGAATATTGGTATTCATGACAGATTTTAAAAAAATGCACTGTTGATATAGGCTTCAGAAGGGACAAAATTCATCTTCTCTGCTGCTACATTTTGGGTTGAAGGAGACGTTGTGTTTGAAGTCAAAATATATAGAGAAGAGTTGACATTCCTTGAGAAAATCACATTCATCGCACACAGGCATGTGACTCTTGTTCTCATAATAATTTTCAGAGCTGGAAATGTTTCTTAGAGTCTGATATTTTGTGCATTTTCTTATTGAAATGTCATGATGTTGTTGGTTATTACAATTATGCATGGAAATAAAACACTTATAATCTTTTTACAACAGTTTGGGTAACACACTTAATGGTAGAGATTCTTATAGTAGTATGCCATCCAAATGTTTGACAAATTGTACAAACAAAACACCGCACAGTAGGCTACAACAATAAATTTACCAAGTGTTTCAACTCCATCGTAAAAAGGAAGGGACCAAAACTTTAGGAAGAGTGAAACCTACAGCAGTGACATATCTTTAAGCTAAGGGGCAAGGTATGAATTCTGGAAACTCACAGGTTGTCTAACAGTCAATAATTTCATACTTCTTTATAGTAGCATCAAGTGTACTTACAACTCTAACGAGTCACAGCTAAAACTAGTAAATTGTATTCGAGGAATATTGATAGCCTAGTACAAATTACCTTGGAACATTACAATTTTATATGGGGGATATTACAATAAGTTTATACAAACTCATCTACTCTTACTGCCACATAATCTATTTGACTTATTTATTCGAATATTGGTATTCATGACAGATTTAAAAAAAATGCACTGTTGATATAGGCTTCAGAAGGGACAAAATTCATCTTCTCTGTTGCTACATTTTGGGTTGAAGGAGATGTTGTGTTTGAAGTCAAAATATATAGAGAAGAGTTGACATTCTTGAGAAAATCACATTCATCTCACACAGGCATGTGACTCTTGTTCTCGTAATAATTTTCAAAGCTGGAAATGTTTCTTAAAGTCTGATAATTTGTGCATTTTCTTATTGAAATGTAGTGATGTTGTTGGTTATTACAATTATGCATGGAAATAAAACACTTATAATCTTTTTACAACAGTTTCGGTAACACACTTAATGGTAGAGATTCTTACAGTAGTATGCCATCCAAATGTTTGACAAATTGTACAAACAAAACACCACACAGTAGGCTACATCAATAAATTTACCAAGTGTTTCAACTCCATCGTAAAAAGGAAGGGACCCAAACTTTAGGAAGAGTGAAACCTACAATAGTGACATATCTTTAAGCTAAGGGGAAAGGTATGAAGTCCCGAAACTCATAGGCCGTCTAATAGTCAATAATTTCATACTT
The DNA here is from genome assembly GCA_001517045.1 of Pseudotsuga menziesii. Taxonomy (NCBI): domain Eukaryota; kingdom Viridiplantae; phylum Streptophyta; class Pinopsida; order Pinales; family Pinaceae; genus Pseudotsuga; species Pseudotsuga menziesii. Next base: position 526,782 of record LPNX010370283.1, on the reverse strand, counting down.
CTTTATAACAGCATCAAGTGTACTTACAACTCTAACGAGTCATAGCTAAAACTAGTAAATTGTCTTCGAGGAATATTGATAGCCTAGTACAAATTACCTTGGAACATTACAATTTTATATGGGGGATATTACAATAAGTTTATACAAACTCATCTACTCTTACTGCCACATTCTCTATTTGACTTATTTATTCAAATATTGGTATTCATGACAGATTTTAAAAAAATGCACTGTTGATATAGGCTTCAGAAGGGACAAAATTCATCTTCTCTGCTGCTACATTTTGGGTTGAAGGAGACGTTGTGTTTGAAGTCAAAATATATAGAGAAGAGTTGACATTCCTTGAGAAAATCGCATTCATCTCACACAGGCATGTGACTCTTGTTCTCGTAATAATTTTCAGAGCTGGAAATGTTTCTTAAAGTCTGATATTGTGCATTTTCTTATTGAAATGTTGTGATGTTGTTGGTTATTACAATTAGGCATGGAAATAAAACACTTATAATGTTTTTACAACATTTTAGGTAACACACTTAATGGTAGAGATTCTTACAGTAGTATTCCATCCAAATGTTTGACAAATTGTACAAACAAAACACCACACAGTAGGCTACAACAATAAATTTACTTAGTGTTTCAACTCCATTGTAAAAAGGAAGGGACCAAAAATTTAGGAACAGTGAAACCTACAACAGTGACATATCTTTAAGATAAGGGGAAAGGTATGAAGTCTGGAAACTCACAGGTCATCTAACAGTCAATAATTTCATACTTCTTTATAGCAGCATCAAGTGTACTTACAACTCTAACGAGTCACAGCTAAAACTAGTAAATTGTCTTTGAGGAATATTGATAGCCTAGTACAAATTACCTTGGAACATTACAATTTTATATGGGGGATATTACAATAAGTTTATACAAACTCATCTACTCTTACTGCCATAGACTCTATTTGACTTATTTATTCGAATATTGGTATTCATGACAGATTTAAAAAAAATGCAATGTTGATATAGGCTTCAGAAGGGACAAAATTCATCTTCTCTGCTGCTACATTTTGGGTTGAAGGAGACATTGTGTTTGAAGTCAAAATATATAGAGAAGATTTGACATTCCTTGAGAAAATTGCATTCATCTCACACAGGCATGTGACTCTTGTTCTTGTAATAATTTTCAGAGCTAGAAATGTTTCTTAAAGTCTGATATTTTGAGCATTTTCTTATTGAAATGTTGTGATGTTGTTGGTTATTACAATTATGCATGGAAATGAAACACTTATAATCTTTTTACAACAGTTTGGGTAACACACTGATCATTTCATCGCTTCTTTGAGGTCTTATCCTCTATTCGAATATGGGTAAGGAATCTAAACCTCCCTCTACATTTTTAGAATTAGATTCCCTTGAGGCAATTTCTGGGTGTTTTGGAAGGTTCATCTCAATCACCCTGGAGTGTATTTCCGGACATGTAGCTGGATTTGGAACCTTGTCTTCGAAAGAAAATGATTTCAAATGTTGATGGAGTAGTTTAGAAACAAAAGCTAGATTACAAACAAGTTTCCTTTTGGTGCACATCTTGTTTCAGCAATGGTCCCCTGGCCTCTTCTTGTCCAAAGCAGAATTGAGATTTCCCCTACAAGGGCACCAACCCAAAATAAAAAGAAGAAACAAAAGCGCGCCTGTTGGAATGGTGCTGAATTCTGTCACCATCACAAGGGTTTTTCTAGTTCTGTAATAGCCTAGTGCATCGATTTATATTGGCAGTTTTAATATACTGAAAAGTAAATCCAATCTATCAATTAGGATTAAGTGGCCAATGGGTATTTTTTATTTTATGTAGGGATATAGGTATTGGGGGCCATGAATATGAAATTGGTAATAATGGAGGTAGTCTTCATCGCTTTCACAGCGACCTTTGGCAATGATGGAGGTACTCTTCTTCTCACAGCAGACTCCCTTAAATCTCTTGTCTACCAAACAACCATAGAATGAGAAAAGCTACTGAGTGTGCAGACTTCATGAACGAGGTTGGAGCCCCGAAAGAGAACAAAGGAAACATATTTCTATCAACACTTACCTCCCTTTCCATCATATGGAAACCCCCAATTTGGATCCTAATAATCATTTTTGATTGAACATATGTTCCTTTCATTTGTCTCTTCTGTGAGACTTGAGAATTTTTGTATCCGTTCAGTTCACACAGAAGGATTGCCACATAACCTGAAGAAATATCTACTCGTATTGTAGCCATTCTCTATCCATCAAGATCTGTATCTTGAGGCAAAGGAAGCCCTAGCATATGCAGCAGGGGTTTGGGAAGCAGAGAAATCCCTAGCATCACAGCCCAAAAATCCTGGTCTAATATGCACCTAAATACCAATCTAAACTTGATATATGCATACCCAAGCTTCACAATCTCCAAGTGCGTATCAAAGATAGAGCTATGTGGAGATGGGTTTTTGCTAGTTTACATATTCAAAGCACCCAATGCACCAACTATGTTCAAATTTTCATTACCCCCAATACACTATCTAGATTAAATGCACCATTAAACTGGAATGCACACACATATATGATCGATTTCCCTCATCCCCACCTGGGCTGTAGATTGCACCTTTCTTCTCTCAGTGTAATAGAGGAAGCCAACATTATGTCCATGTGCTTGTGCCAATGAAATTGTTGTATATAGATCCAGTACATAGAATAACTTATAGTTCTTTCACTTTGCATATTGCAGTGCTTATGGATTGGGGACGACAACACTGTCAGGAAAAGAACCAGAAGCGCTGCCTTTCTGTGCAATTTCCTATGCATTAATTGGTATATTTGGGTAATTATTGTGTTCCTTTCCAGCAGTGTGCTAGAGTCTGATACTAATTGTAGGTTGATAGCACTTGCAAATCAACTATTAAAATTGTAATGTAATATTTCACTCTCTAAATACGAGTATCTCCAATTATGTATAGGACTTGTGAACTGTTGGTCCTACACTGGCTCCAGCTAACATGGGTGTGATAACACCCCTTTACTTGCTTGAATACTGAAGCATGTATGTCATCAATCATTGATAAACATGACCAGCTGGAAGGGATCCCACTGGTCCTTGACCCTTGAAACTGTTGTGGAGCAATTTCAAGGGTTAACAGGTAGCCTACCTTGGAGCTTGTATATGTAACAACTGTAACATTAATAAATTGTGACATTTACTATTCTCCATATTTATTAAAGTGGATCATCCTTTTTCTGGTATACTTTACTTTTAGATTCTGGGAGTTCCTTTGGCACTTCCACAGTTTGTTACCATTGGATTGTACTTTTGAGTCTCGTTAAGCTACCTTTTATGTCCAGTCGTGTACAGTAATAAAATCATCTCATCAAATCATCTCATCTTATATATGTGTTTATGCTATTATAAGTTCCTACAGAATAATGCACATGGCTCGTCTCTAATCAAATTCTCTCTTCCATTATTATTCTTATACTAACTAATTTTTCTGTCCGTGTTTGTTTTTGAAGGGCACATACAGTACACAGATATTTTCATTGGAAGTCCTTTTGTCGAGCATGTTTGTGTATAATCAGGTTTGTCATTTCTTACAGCTCTTAGCATGCTTCTCAGCACTGATTATATCACTGAACCTTGTTGAGCTTCCGATTATATATTTAAGCTAATCAGTATTTTCCATCCTTCAATTTGTAAATTTGTAAGAAAAGATTTCATTTTTTGTCGAGTTGAATACCTTTCCTCTGTCTAGTTTCTTTATATTTGAAGCAGTTTATTTCCTTAAATGACATACTAGAGAACTTGCCTGGATTTGCACATTTGTTTGATTTGTCTCTCAAAGGTCCTGTTGGATTATTTTGGTTATTAGTTCTGTAAAACCAACTCAGTACTGATTACCCATTTAATTCAAATGGGAGGGATTGATGAAGCAGCTCTGGATTGTTTATCTCTTTTTACCGATATGAAAAAACATATTCAAGTTAGAGATTCAAAGGGTCAAACCATAGCAGCAGATATTGGGCAGTTCTCTCCACACTTTGTGTGGTTTTTGCGCGTGAGTGAGATTCCCTAGCACTGGAAAAGATATTGCAGCAAAGAATGAAGTAGTACTCAAGAAACCAAAACATCAATGTAGCAAAAATGTTATTTTATATTTGATAATAAGTATATTACTGATAAAGCAACCAATGTTCTCAAGTCTTAGATTCAAAGGCAAAGCCATCATATGAATGCCTCATCTCAATTCCCTATGTAAGCTCATGTCAAACCCTTACAAATGCTTCATTCTGATCAATAGTTGGAGGCTCATTTCAGCATTGTTTCTTGTGATTCATAAGAGGAGGGAGACTTATCCTATTTTGATAACAGTAATAACTTGTTTTTTTGTTTGAATTTCTATGGATGACCTAATTGTTATGAATACCATAACCATAGCAGCTAATAATGGACCTTTTAGGGGAAAATAAAGTTGTTTCAACATTTTTCTTTAGGGTCTGGGTCAATGTTTACAGTACCTTGTTATTAAAATTTGTAATGTTGCAGTTCATATTTGAAAGTGCTTTCCATTCATGACTCCAAACTTTTGAGGTTTTTAGACCAATGAATGCATTGCGTTTTTCATTCAAAAGTTCAAAGCTTTTAAATTTCTATAGAAAATTCTCCAACCATGTGTTTGTGGAAATAATACAGGCCATCCCGTCATATAATGTTTTTAAAGTTAGGTATGCATAAACAGCCTCAAGCCTCTTTTCCATTGTCTATTGTAGCACTTTTGGATGAGAATATGTTTACAAACAACAAGATTTAGGTGTTCTAATTGGAAGTTAAAAATCCAAGATTCAACCTCTGCAAATCAAAACACTGAAATTATATTCTCCAATAGATGAGAGAGGAGGAAGGAGAACCGATGATAGTGAAATATTTTGATTATTCAAAGGATTTTCAATGCTTATGCCTACGTTCAAAACTTTCAAATATATTTTAATGTGTTAATGGCACCAATCAATTTGATTATTGTAGAACAAACATGGTCTTATAGAGTAGAACAAGTAGGTCTGGAAAGGTGTAAATGTGTCTGTGTGTGAGTTCAGGACGGACCACTATTTTAGTCCTACATGGGTTAAAAACTCCATAAGAATATAATCACCACTCGTGCATTGGTTGAACATGCCTTTGCAAGGGGGCTATTGTAAAGTAGCAGGACTGGGCTGTTAATTTGAATTGGGCCTAAGTCTTAATAAGGAAAAGGGAATTGCACCTCTTAATAGATGGTGGATGTTGGACAGGTTACCCCCATTTTGTATGGGTGTTACTTGTGATTTTTATCACAATATTCAGCTTTGGGTGACATATTGATGGATATTTGATTCCTACAGTATTGGAGGTAGATTTTGCTTCATGTTGATGATGCCCTAGCATGTGGCATGCTGGAAATTAATGCCTGTAGAAGACTATTCTCCAAATCTACCACACCTACACAATGACAAACAATAGTGTGGTAATTCCTTTGTACAGTGGCATGAGGGTGTGTGCAGATGCCTTAATATAAACAAAACGTACAGTTGCTGAAAATGGTATTCGAGCTTTCTGAGGTGTTAAGACATTAAGAAGCAAGCTGTTATGAACATAAAATGTCAATGTTTTGAATATAATATTTTTTTTGAATATATCAATTATATTTAAATATTAATATTACTGTAATTATGAATAGGTGCTTATTTTATGTTCATAAAACAAGCTGAACTCTTACTCTGAGGGACAGAAATAGGAGAGGAAATTGGAATACTTCATATATGGATTGGTCAGCCACAGTTATATCATTATATGTGATTCATCTTAGTGATGATTTAACTTGGCTACCAATATATAGCTCAAAGTCTTGTGTAGGTTTTTGGTTATATCTGTAACTTATGGAGGAGGTTTCTAGACATCAAAGCTTAATAGTTCTCTTTGCAGAACCATTTCTAGCCTCTTCAAAATCACCGAAAACCCTTGATTTTAAAGTAAAAAACTCCAGAAAGTCCAAATCCAGACACAAAAGGTACAGAATATTAATCTGAAATATGAGTAGAAAAACCTGTATAAAACCAGGAGGTAGGAACTAACACCAGCAGTTTGTCGTATCAGCTTCCATATTAGCAATTAGCCAGGCACTAAATATTAAGGCCCTGGTGCTTGCAATGACAAGTCAATAGGATGGAACAGTACACCCAAGTTATTTCAGTGCCTTCATTTAATAATAACGAAAGGGATGAAATCTTTTAAAAGTATTTTTAAACAATTGCATAGATTGCACTTAGACAAGTGAGGTGTAGTCTATAGCCTGGTATGGACAAGATGTGTAACATCACATATTGTTAATGAATAAACTGAAGGAAAACTTAAAGACTAAAGTCAGTAATGTAAAATTGGAAAACAAAAGCCCACCATAAAAGTAAATAAAGAAAATAAAAAAAACATCCATAATAATAAAAAATATACATAAGAATAAAATAAGCCAACATAGATACATCTTAACCCCAATCTTTTAAGCAAGAAGAAGATACACCGCAGTTTCTTTTTGATCCCTCTCGGTTCTTAATAAAGACAGGGTTAAGATGGATCTACACAAGTGTTATTTGCAAACAAGGATTTTTACATGCATTGTATGCTAGCATGATATCTGAGCATAACATTGTCTGAACTTACGGCCAATGCCCTGGAGAACATTATCATGTTTCCTACTGATATGGCCTCCATTTATGCAGGAAATGTAAATAGAAATCCATCCCAAAGAAGCAGAGATCATGAAACATATCGTGCCAAAGATTATTGCATCCTTTCTTCATGATGGTAGGCAAAGGCCTATAATCCAGCATTAACAGAATAGCCTATAATCGAGCATTAACAGAACAAATCTCCAAAAAGTCATGGAGTGTTATTTCATGAGAGAAAGATATTCTTTCAGCCGACTCAATGGTTTCTGCAAAGCAAGCTTTTAACATCCTTCTCATGCACAAGCATCTATCTTTTAGATGCTTGGTCTAAAATATCAGACTCGGAATCTTAGATCAATGCTTTTGAAGAGTGGCAAACTTGACAGTTAGCAAGCATAGTGCCTGATTTTTAAGGCTGGAATGCATAACGAGCAATCTTATCCCTTCAGTGATTTTCAAAGTACATTGCTGCTTTTCTTTTGACTTTCAACAACAGGCTTTGCATCAGGTATGAATGATATCCAAGTTAATGGGACCAATGTTGCCATGGATTGAATGAAAATACCCAATGGCAATCTGGAATAGTTCTCTGATGAAACACCCAGAAATGATGCAAGGGAAGCACTTGAATAACCACTCACTATGCTAGCCAAGCACTGCACTGACATGAAAAGGGCCATAAGTGAGCCCTCGCAGCCAGCAAGGCATAGTTGAGCAAGCAGCACTGTAAAGGGAAGTAATTTGAACTTAGCAATAGCTTCTATAGATGCGGACGCTCCTATAATATAAGCTTCATTTGGTATTCCCAATTGAATATTTAGTTGCTTCACGAGGAAAATGTCAGTTAACATAAATACTGACAGAAGAATCTGCACAGAGCAGACTAGCTTCCTCAATGGAACTTTCTTTAAGAAGCGATTGCAGATGTAACTTCCTAATAGAAGGCTCATCTGCCCAACCACCTTTGCAAGTGCCAAGATGTGTGGATGAATCTTCAAATGCTGTGTGTGGTAGAAAAACATAGTTCCTGTTAAAAGTGGTGTCATTCCAATAGATGCAGCAAACCAAGTAAGAGGATATGCAATTTCTGGTCTCCTTATGACTCCTAAAATATCTGAGATTTGATTCTTGATGCTTCTCATTATAGACCTCTTCCTCCACTGTAGACCAATTATACCATTCATAGATGCACCAGTAACTAATTTGTAAAAAGATGGTACATCCTATGACTTACTCTTGTTTGTGCTTGGATATTGTGCAACCTTAGCTTGCTTCATACTACAAAGGCCAAAGGAGTCCTCCCTGAAAATCAAGGAAGTCCCAATTTGAATGCTCAAAGGTAAAAGAAAAATTATGAACATAGTCCTTGCATCAACTTGGTTCACAAAAATCCCGCCAAGTAAGTTCCCCAGGACACTTCCTGTAGCCAATGCCATCCATGCAAAGGATTGAAGCTCGCCTGATGAAATACCCTGGTCCGTTTTACCACATTCTGCCACCAAAGCATCGGTGGCTACCTCCACAACTGAGGCACCAAGATTGCTAAGAAGGAGAAAGGCTGTCATAATAGCAATTGACGAACCTGCAGCTGGAATAATTGCAATTGATCTGCATGAAATCGCTTGTAATAAGCCTGGAAAGTCAACAACCAGGGATATTTTTAGGGCTATATTTTTCCAATGAGTATTTTTCTAAAGAAAAATATGATATTTTATTGATCTCCATGAATGACCAATAAGTGAAAGAAATACATGTGAAATAAAAATAAAAATGACGAGTTAGAGAGTATAAACCAAGAAAGTAAAACCTTAACATATAGAAAAAAATCACAATTTTATGTACAGTTGTAGACATGACTGATAGCATGGAGAGCAATGTAAAGGGTGAAGAATGACTCAGTTATTATTTCAGTATTGTCACATACAGAGAAGTGCTTGACATTTCTGACAAAACTTTTCCATCTAAAACAAAGGTGTGTCATTATGAAATAAAACTAAAAAATTAAAAATGGTGATTAAGGGAGTGCACACCAAGAAGCTAAACCCTAACATAGAGAAAAATTAAAATATCACAAATTTATGTAAAGTTGTAGACATGATTGTGAAACATGGGGAGTAATGTAAAGGGTGAAGGATGATTCAGTTATTATTTCAGTATTGTCACATACAGGGAAGTGCTTTACATTTCTAACAAAACTTTTCTGTCTAAAATAAAGGTGTGTCATTATATTGATTTAAGTGATAAGCCAACCATCTGCACTTTTGACTAACATCTAACCTTCCTAGGCCAATACTAAAATTCCATTGGAATTCAAACAAGGAAAATAACTGAGCCACCACCTCGCAGGAACATATGCACCAGGTATAAGCAAGGGATATGAAAGTTATGCAAATAGAGATTAAGTAGAAGGAAAACATATCACCACAATGTTTTATAGAGATAAGGGAGGGATAAGCCTTAATCAGAACAGTCCTAAGTCCCAAACATGATCCATACCCATACAAGAGGAGCTTACCCTCTCTTCAAGGCACATAGAAGTGGATTAATGAGCTTTCACCATTCACCCCTTATTTGAGATGACTTTCTTGGATCCTCTTGTATGATGTGATTTAGAGAGGGGCACCCTGGAGACAAGCTTCTAAACTCTGTGAGTACTACTGAGAAAAGTCATAGGACACATCAAAGTCTTAGCATACCAAATTCATCCTCAAAATAGGTTGGTTCAGAGTCTTCAGACCATCCCAGACCTGGGCAGACTTTGCCTAATTCGGTATGACCAAGCAAACCAGGATTTGACCTCGGCAGAGTCGACCAACTCTCACAAGGCTCAGTTAAACCAATTGAGTCTCAGTCAAACTCAGCCATGTCTGATGGGTTAACCCAGATTAGACAATGAACCAATGTTATAAAACCCCAAAAAGGCTATTTTCCCCTCATAACCTCATGGTAGGCCCATGGACTTTTTCTATGTATGGTGTAGTTAGTATACAATTTTGGGATTCCAAATGTGTTATTTTGCATTTCTTTGCTGGGTTGATCCTCGAGTCTTTGCCGAGTCACGAGTCAAGTTTAAACCTGTAGCCAAAAAGGGTCTTGTGCTGAGTCCAGTATTGTGACTTTGTTCTGGAGTTGACTGTGATCTTTGAAAGCGAGCTAGTTAAATCTCCCTTAAAACTCTTGGTCTAAATTTGTCAGATTTGGTTTTGGTTTTGGTTAATAAGTTTTGAGCTTTGCTGAGTTTATACTTCTTCAACTTCAGGATTGCTGAGTAGTTGCGAATATTATGACTTTGATTAGTATTACTATGATGATGATCGAAAATTGGCAAGTTGTGACTTTGATTGGCACTGATATGAATGATGGTTGAAATCTGGTAAATAATTAGTGCTAACTTCAAAGCCACAGTGAGAATGTGGGTGGGTGTAACAAAAAAAGACACTAAAACTATAGGAAGTTTCATAGCAAGTATTATAGAGCATAGGAAAGCAAGGTATTACTAGAGAAATCTTGTAAATATCCAAGACAACACTTAGGTTTTAATAAATCTTTCAAAAAGAAAGCTACAAGTTAAACCCAAACCCAAAAATTAGCATTGTTGAAAAACAACTCAGGGAAGAACATATTGAAAGTCTTACTGAAAGAATGAATAAAGAAAATGAAGGAAAGAAGCTGCACCGACCTCCAATGCAAATATAAGGCAAGCAGTGCGTGCCTCCGATATAGACCACATCAGAGAAAATGCCATAAACAGGTTTGGCCACCATTGGCAAGTTGACAGTATTCTGAAGGAACTGCATGGTGCTAGGGTCAAGTCTGAGATTGTCCTTCAAGTAAAAATTGAGAGCCCACCATGGGAAAATCTGGAATCCTTGAACCCAATAACCCAGACCTAAAACCATCATTAAGTCTAACCCATAACTCCTCCCCATTTTAGGAAGCCATCCTGATGATAACATATCTCTGCGCCTGCTAGCAAACTCCATGAATTTCTGAACATGATTTCTCTTGTTTTTATTGACTTCATCAGAGCACTCTGTTGTAGTAGAAACAACAATATGAAGCGTAGGTTTTGACCTGTAAATGTGCTCCAAATTGCTGTTTTTTCCACTTAATTTGTGAAAAGCCTTGCTGTTGTGCTTCTTGTTGCAACAATATGTTGTGGGGATCCTCAGAATGTTGGATTTATAGGAGACATATTTGGGATTGCAGCTATTGTGGCAATGGACTGTATTCAATACAGAAATGCCTCCTTGAGGGCAGGGCATACACCATCGTCGCATTGGATTTAAAGTTGATGGTGGGTATGTCAATTACTCAATGTGTGGATTCTGTCCTTGTATTGCTCTTTTGTATTTGGCTTAGATTTAGATATATTACTGAGCAATATTATTATGCACGTACCATGTCTGTAATTCCAGAGCAGAGGATTCTAGAAATCATTTTTATTGCCTGAGTTTGATTTTGGGCCATTCGATCTGAGGCCTGTTGTTACCAGGTGGGAAGACTGCATGCACAAGTCCTTTGGATACAGGGATATGATTCAAGTCTATGGTTCAAGATGTCTTATGTATAGAAATAATAAATCTCAAGTGACTTTCTATGATTTAGCTTATTTAGATTAATATCTAGTGAGTGTCTATGATTTATTTGAGAGTAGTGTTTTGCTTCTTAACATGTTTTCTTGTCATTTTATTGATAGTTTAGCTTATTCAATGAAGAAGATGACGGTAGACAAGGCTTTAGTTAGTATCTGATTCACAATCATTTATTACTATGGATGGATGGGTGATTGGTCTTTAAACATCTAAAAATTCACCCCATTCCAGGTACGCAGATTGTCAGCATGTGAGACTATGGGTTCTGCTACAAAAGTTTGTAGTTACAAAACAGGGACACTGAACTTGAATCAGGTTGGCCTTTCTCATTGGTTTATATCTATGGGCATGATTCCTTCTTATAGGTGTTCTGGGCTATGATAAAACATGGCATTGCCCAATTGTTATATGATTCCTCTTTTATCATGTTTATAGGATATGTTAAGTAGGAATTTGTCAACCGTCCTCAGACACAAGAGAGTCGTATTACTAGAATTGATGCTTCTTCTGCCTCAATAAGGTAAAGCTTTTGTTTGTAAGTTTTTCATCATTTCTTTAACTGACTATGAAAATATTCTTGACTTAGACTTCACATTGGTTATGATTTAGTTTTTGACACCCTATATGTGATTTCTTCTAGGTGACCAATATTAACCAATGTTCTCTTTTAATTCTTCTGCCTCACCCAAACCATCTTTTGTACAAATCTTTCTGAAACTACATTGAGCAAACCCAAGATGAAAATGGGATTGAATGGTACTTTCCTCAGCTTTGATAAGCACGCAGTCATTTTGAATGGGTAATGCCTTCAATCCATACTTCTTGACATCCTTGCAATAATTAAGGCAATGCTTTCC
>LPNX010370283.1:442430-514395 GCA_001517045.1 Pseudotsuga menziesii | reverse complement strand
CACCCTGATTGATTTTTTTACCATCTGGAATTTCCTTAGCAGGAGAATATCCCTTACCATGGTCATGATTCATCATATCCCTGTTTCCCAAGTGTTTATCTGGAATTTCCTTAGCACGAGAATGTGTTTTTCCATAATCATGACTCATTATATCCTTGTTTCCTAAGTGTTTAACATTTTTGTGCCCCTCACTGGCAACAAAAATACTCAAATGTATAGAAGTCTTATGCCCATTATCAGTATGATCCAACATACAGACATTACTCATAGGTACATCACTTTGTGGCCCATTGGTAGCAGCTCCTTGTGTGGCTATACTTCCACTTTTCATCCCATTTGAGTTCCATGTAGAGGGAAGATTTGACAAAGATCCAATGCTAATAGGTTGCTCACCATCAAAAGAAGGAATCCTGGTATTTTTCCTTACTTCTGCAACTTCCAAAGAATAATTCCTGTCTAAAAGTGTTTCATTTCTAGATATTGAATCCTTTGCTTCTAAAATTGCTACGTTGTTAGAGTTCAAACAACGTGGTCCTTTTGAAATAGAACCAACTGAAGAAAGAAGAGATTGATTTTCCTTTCCACATACTACCTTTTCCAGATTTGCTTTATTATTCTTGGATTCAATTTTCTGATGTTCATGTTTAAATATTGGACTTATTTTTCCTGGAACTACTAGAGTTGCTTCTCCCTGAACCGTTAGAATGGTTACCAGCATAACCATTGAAATGCCAAATGTGGTACCCACACATGAGACTCTAAGTTGATCATGTGCACGGGAAGGTTCCAAAGTTGGATGAAAAACTAAATTTCAGCCTAAGAGAAAGTGTGTGTGAGGTCTCATTGATTTTCATCTCTGACAGAGGCTTGTAGATCAAACACAATCATAGGGTGTGTTTTTATATGTGTGATTTGCAGGCCTTGTTTGCGTTTGGGTGTATAAAACAAAATTTGAATAAGGTATTGATTTCTTCCACTATCTTAATCCAAGATTATGGAATGTGGATTGTTTGATCTATTTAGTTTGATTAATTATTTTCATTATAAATGGTGTGCATTGCAAGATCTCAATTGTTTAATGGTTACAGTTTTCTCTTTGATATCTGAGAAAAAAAAAGTTCTTTCTGAAGAGTGATAACAATAAATCACAGTTTTTGTACTTATTGCATTTGTGTGCCCTCAAGCTAAAACAGAAGGGTGATAACAATAAATCAATTGCTTGAACATGTTCCGAAATATGATGGACTAATGGAATACCGTTATCCAAGTTGGAAAAATATTGTCAAAAATATGGGCTTGAACTTTGAATTCCATTGCACACCCCTTACAACTCGGACACTGTTCTTTGCATGGGTCAAAATCGAATGTTTTTTTACAAGTAAAACATGCATGAAAGTGGCAGCTGTGAGTTGCCACATTTTCCCAGTGAAATTACTGGAAGTGACCATTGCATAACCTACTTGAAAGTTTAATTTAGCACCTTTTAAACATTCAATACAAGCATCTTTGTGCTTTTAAACATTATAAACTCATTGTTCTTTTTGTTCTAATTTATTTGTCTATTAATTGAGAGATGGTGGTTAGAGAACAAGGGATAGATTGTGAAGGAGGAAATATTATTGTGTATAGTTTTTCCCCCCTCAAATGATGTGTTTTTTTTTTTTTTTTTTCTTCTGATGATGCAATTATGTGGAACTGACAGAATTTGATACAGGAACCAAGGACTAAGCCGTCTATCATAGGAACATCGTTCATGAACCTTGGAGAGTTTGTGTTATGTGGAAAGGATGCAAAGTAGAGCACTAAGATCCTTGTTTCTTGTTGCATTGGAGGAGTGACAACTGAAACAATATTTTGTGTAAGATTAAGCTCCTTTTGTCATTCTATCTGGTTTAAGAACTTACTATTTGCATAAGGTCACCATTGCATATATAACACTCTCTAGTTACAAGGTAGACACACTGGTATCTAATGATGATCTCAAAGATTGAATCACTGGAAACAATTATGTCACTTGTTTCTTGCACTTCGCACATTTTGACTGGGAACTTTGTTAAATTTATTTCTGTTGCATTGTTTTGGAAATACTTTGGGTTACTGATTCTTGATAATATTAAGTCATGCATATATAATGGGTTGCAACCTTCTATATTTGGGTGCATTCTTAATAGGGAGTCCTTTTCATGTCCATTTCCTTTTTCCATTGTATACCTTCCCCTTTCATTACCATATGATAGGCGTCCTTTAATGCTTTGTAGCTCTGTTGGGTGTAGGTTTGATCCTTGTTTCTTTGCAACTTATTAAAAAGTTAAAATATGTCCATCACGAGAAACTGGGAAATTTTTAAATCTCTTGATACTTACCAGAATGATAAAGAGAGTTAGAAATAGTTATTTGTTTCTTGTATACTATGCCCTTCTAGGAAGAGCCTTAAAGGAAGTTGTTTTTTGCTTGAAGTTTTTTAACTGTACTATTCTTTGCACATTTGCAATCCAAAGCATTCATTCCACAAATAATTAGAAATGATATGTTTCTTTCTCCAGTTATGCTATAATAGTTTCTATCTCTTGTAGGCTATATCCCCATGGGAATTGGCACTGCACACCAGGCTAAGTATGAACATGTCACAACTACAAAACATGGATAGTGAAGGACTTGGTGGTTATGGTTGGGTTGGACACTTTCTTGTGATTTCTGAGCTCCAAAAACAAGTGTTCAGTTTATGAGAGGCCTTAAAGCTCCCGCCTTGCAATGCATCAATAGATTTAGATGAGGTATATTAGTGCTCTCCTATGTCAAACAATATAAATTGGTAGTGTTGGTCTCTAGATATTTTGAAGCTATGATTGCTTGGACTTGGCCTGAGAATTTGTTGCAGTAGTGTAATTTTGTTTTACATCTTGATTAGAAGAGTTGTAAGTTGTTTCCACTAAAAATATATATTGATTTTTATTATAACACCTGTTAACATGTTTATTGTAGATATTATTGAGCGCCATGGAAGCACTCCATAAAAGACAATTCTTCTTTTCAGTTCACCTTCTCTTGTTCCAACAAGGCCAGCTCATCAAGCCGCTTTGTTTAAGGTTTCACTTCCCTCTTCTCTTTTGATTTATGTTTATTGCATGTTTGGGAAAGTAGGTTTATACAACTTTTCTCACATACACAAGTCATACATTTTACTTTTTTGTTGCACCAGCATTTCCAACTTGTGTTTGAGTGCATTTGTTACACTTTTGCACCAAATCATACATAGCAGAATGGCAACTCCACAGGTAAAGAAATATATTATTTATTCTTTTGGGCGTTGGATTTGAGACTTTCTTAAATCATTCATCAGTCTCCATAGTTGTCATGTCATTCATTAACCACATGACATATAGGGATGAAATCCTTCACAGATTGCACTATGTATATAGGTTTCTACCTGTGCAGTTGAGCATAATTGTTTTGTGGATTTGTTGATTATATTTTCTGTTGAAATCCATTTCCTGGTTTAGAGCTTAGTTTTACTTTTCTTAGGTACTAAATAGTTGCAGATTTAGCCATTCAAGTTTAATTTTAACCAATTCTTAAATTGAATTTGTTAGATTAGATTTTCCTATTTTGCACATGATCTTGGTTATTGTTGTTAGCTGTTGAACAAGATAAATAATTTGCTTCATTGTTTTTCTATTTTACAAGTGATTATTTTTTATTGGATTTTGTAGGGGTGAGCTTAACTTATAAGTGGGCCATTGAGTATGAAGAGCTTGCTATTGAGGATTTTCCATTCTGTATGAAGAGCCTGATGTTGAGGCTTTCAAGCTGCTAAGTGTGGTTTTGAAGCTGCTGATGTGGGACTTAAGTATGGTTTTGAACCTGTTGATGTGGGATCTAAGTATGGTTTTGAAACTAAGTGCAAGTATGATGGTTTAGCAATTGTAATATTTTGAAAAGTGATGACTTTCCCATAAAGTTATATGGAAATTAATGTGTTTTTGAGAAAACTCATATTTATTGTAATACTTTTGACATTTCATATAATATAATTTGTGGTTTAAAACTTATATATATGGTTGTACTTTATATTATGTATCAATGTTGTTATTATTAACTAATTAATGTGACATTACATGATTTACCTGTGTATTAGATTTTATTTACAAGTGTTGTAATTAATTATAATGTGACTGCATAATTCGCATGTGTATTAAATGAGAATAAATGTATGATTCTTTTTTTTAATTTAAACATAATATCATATTAAAAATTTATATTGATTAATAATGGACACCATTCAAACTACTAAAATATAATGACCATACATAAAGCGACTAAAAATGACTAAATTAGTGACCAATAAATGAGATTAATGACCAAAATTCGCAAATAAAATGACCAATAATTGAGAGATACGCGACCAAACAATGAGATACAAATGACCAGAAAAATGACCAAAATTCGCATATCAATGACCAAAAATCAGTTTTGGTGGCTAATTTATGGTCTTTTATTACGTGACCAAATTTGGTCATATTCTAGCTTGTCATGTGCTCATTAATTTGGTCACAAATGTGGTCATATATTTGGTCATTCATTCAAATATATGACCAAATTAATGACCAAATATATGACCAAATTAATGACCAACCGACAAGCTATAAATGACCAAAATAAAAATGACCAATTTTGGTCATGTAATAAGAGACCGCAAAGTTAGCCACCAGCGATCGCCAAACCAAAAGTGGTCATTGATATGCGGATTTTGGTCATTTTTTAGTCACTAATCTCTCATTTTCCACTAGTGGCTAGATCTAGTTGGTTTTATTGATTCAGACTGGGCTGGAGACAATACTAACATGAAATCTACTTTTGGATTTGGGTTCATGTTGGGATTATAACCGATATGTTGATCAAGTAAGAAGCAAACAACTCTGTCCCTCTCTTCGACTAAAGTAGAGTATCGAGGGGATGTGAATGCAACTATTCAGGTAATTTGGCTACATGGGATTCTAACAGAGTTTAGCATTCACACTTCTCCTTCAATAGACATTTTTTTTATAATCAAAGTGCAATTAAATTTTCTAGTGATCTAGTACAAATGTAGGGGACCAAACACATTGAAGTCCATATGCACTGCATGTGAGAACTAGTGCATAGAAACGATATCATTCTGCATTACTTCCCTACAGAGGAGAAGGGTGTGATCATATTAACAAAATATTTCATTGAATATATATATATATATATATATATATATATATATATTATCTCAGGTCTCTTCTTGGTGTGAAGGTTTTATTTAGTTTTGTTCCTGTTTCACTGTTCATTTTGAGGGGGGGTTTTCCCACGAGGTTTTCTCTGTTTCCTTGGTTTATTGAGCAATTACTTTTTTGCATTAGATTATATGGGTGACCTTTGGTATAGTTTCCAGGGCCCAGGTTTTTCAAGTTTCGATTAAGGGGGGGGGGCTTAAGATTATTGTAATCCTTCCTTGTACACCATAGTCTAAATGTAAGTTTCCTAGCTTAGGAGTATGTTGCCACTTCATTAGTGCCTTGGAGAAGTTATATGGGGCCCACTTAATGCACCAATATGCATGAGTCTAGGATCTCTTGACACAAATACCTATATTTTAGGAACCCGCACTGATTCATGGGAGTCCCACCACCAGTTCACCCTAGTCTTTGTTGAGTTATGATCCAATGGGCCATAATTAGTTCATCTTCAGTTATTATAGCACCACCTTTGCTTGATTGAAGGATATTGGGCACCTTTTATCAACTACCTTGGTTAGTTAACTGATTGTGAGGTGTTTCAGTTGTCTGGAGTTACATTAATGAGCCTCCAATGTTTATTTTCCATAGTTAGTGATGCTTGGAGTCAGTACAAGACATGAGATTCAAATAAATCCTACAGGATTCTAGTTCTCTCTTTTGTATCACCAATGTATTTCATACAAGTTAATGATTATCATATTATTGTTATGCTGCCAAATTTTTGCCTCTTGTCTGAATAATTTCACCATAATTCTTTGACAATTCTAGCACTGAAATTCTGCTTTCACAATGAGGTTCAATACAGCCTGATAATCTCGTGGTTTTTCTAATCTTATAGATCAACATATAACTACATATATTTTCTAGTTAGATACTATCTTTATTTGTCTACTCAATACCTTAAGGGAATGCAAAATATGTATTAGATAAATGGACTCCGTATTTACTGTAATGACAACTCTTGTTACTATTCAGTAAATAATAATTTGCAGAGAGATGGAAAATAACATCAAGTGAGCTGACTTATCTCTACCGTGATCAACTTTGCAAGGATATTCTTCCTTGTTGGGCGCGTACATGTTTGGATAAAGGAGGAATGAAAGGTGTGTCGATGACTTCTCTCTATAACTCTCCCTCTTGGATTCTATTGAGCTTGTTACACCATATCCGGTGTAATGGATAATCCGCATCTGTATTAAGTCATCATGTATCCAGGTTTAGGGAGAAAGATGTTCCATCTTCAAATAATTAAATGTATAAATGTATAATAATTGAATGGATAATAAATTACAATGGATATGGTTGCCTTAAATATGGTTTGGCCATCACATATTGAAGAGACACTTCTCTTCATAAACTATATTTTAATATTATTAATTACCATTAGAAATAGTTACATATTTATTACTATTTTATTGTTGTAACATTGCCTTCCCCTTAGGAAAGCTTTTTCCTCAAATCTTAGATTATTGTTGTCATCTTTTCATTATTGTTTTGTGTTGAAACAATGTGATTACTTCCTTTATGTCTTTTTTTAGAACTGGTATTAGGTATGTGCTTGGTATTTATGCAATAGTTTGTCATCTTCCTTTCATGTGTAACTTGAATTTGTACTCCATTATGTTTATTATTGTTATCCCATTTTCCTTGTACATGAATACGAGGAATATTTTTATGATTGGCCATATCAAGCCTTGTTTTATAAGTTGCTTGTCCTACGATACTTAGGATGTCATCAAACAATGTTTTCATTTTATTATCCTTATGGGTTATCTCAAGAAGTGGTGTTTCATGAGGCTTATCACACTCAAAGTCACCTGATAGTGTTACATTTAGGTTTCTCCAGGGTGGTAGAAGAGTTGAGGTAGAATATGGATCTACAATATCTGATTCCTTTGACTTGGATTCCTTTGCATATTGCAGGATCCGTCTTTTGTCATTGTATGGATCTTCCTTATTGTCAACGATACTGGATTGAATCTCATTATGATCTTCGTATAGCTCATCCTTATCAAATATATTATTGGTATTTTGGCCATATTTATTCTCCTTGTCTTGTTTATTGTCTTGATCAATTTTGTTACACTCATTTTTGTTGACATAGTGGTCCAACATATCTGAGTTACTGATATGGTTTGTATTAAACCTTAGTTTTTGTAAAATTTCCATTATGGTATGCTCGTTCTGTGTCACGATGCTCAAGTTCTGTGCCATGGTGCTTATGTTCTGTGTCATTGCACACATCTTGTCATCTAACTCTTTTTGTTTCTCGTGCATGATGTCTACTTTGTCATCAAGTTTTCTTCCTAGTATTAGAACAACATCTTCTTTGATTTCTTTCTTAAGTGCCTTGTTATTTTTCATTTCTTCTTTGAGTTTTTCTTGGTTGGCAACGAGGGCCTTGATGCCCTCCTCCAATTTCTCAAGTTTGTCTTTTAATTCTGTCATAGCTTGAGTCCTTTTATGCGAATGTGTGTATTTGGAAGTTTATTTTGACTTATGGAGGAATAAAAGACAACTAATGTCTTTGAAATAATTGATGAATTAATAATAATAATAGTAACAATTGTTTAATGTGTTGAAATAAAATAATAAATATAAAAATATTATATTTACATATTTTATTAAAAGGTGGATTAATAAGTATTAAAATAGTATATAATAATATTAATATTATTATAATAATATTTATTTTATTAATATTGTTTTTGTTTGTAGGGCTACATGGAATGAGGGGGGTGCAGCGTGGGTTGAAGTTGGAAAGAAAAACCATGTGTTGGTCTTACTTTATCTTTTCTTTTTTTACTTTCTTTTTCTTTTATTTTCTTTATTTTCTTTTTTTCTCTTTTCTCTCTTCTCTTTTCTTTTTAACTTTTTCCTTTCTTTTCTTTTCTTTACCTTTTTTTTACGTTTTCTTTTTTTCTTTTCTTTTTTGGACAATGTCCTATATTTTAGGGAAACCCTAAAAACTAAATTTACACAAAGTGTAAATAATGGCTAAGGGCCGTATAGCTCTGATACCAATGTTACACCGTATCTGGTGTAATGGATAATCTGTATCCGTATTAAGTCATCCTGTATCCAGGTATAGGGAGGAGGATGTTTCATCTTCAAATAATTAAATGTATAAATATATAATAGTTGAATGGATGATAAACTACAATGGATATAGTTTCCTTAAATATGGCTTGACCGTCACATATTGAAAAGACACTTCTCTTCATAAGCTATATTTTAATATTATTGATTATTATTAGAAATAGTTACCTATTTATTACTATTTTATTGTTGTAACAGAACACCCCAACCGAAAGATTTTTCAATTACAATTCATTCTTCACAAACTTCAACTAATCTTTATTAAAACTTTTATATAGTTATTATTCTTTTTACTAACTATATTTATTACATTATTAAATTGTGTCATTTTAAGGAAGGATTTTTATTAAAATATTTAATATTTGGCATGATCGCCTTCATGAAGTATTAGCTCATTTATGTTATTAAACCTTTATGACTTAGGAATCAAAGTGTGGCTCCTTTGATTTGACCATTAACTTAAAATCTTTTAATAATAACTTATTTGTCCTTTTAACTATTTAAGTTATTGGGATGGATTTATTTCAAAGAGACCACTTCTTAAGAATCACAACATTATATATACATATATTTAATCTCATTGTATTATTAGTGTGATTTTCACTTTTCATAATATAGTATTTAAATATTTATAGGAGAATTCCTTAGTCTCACTTAGTATAATTATGACCTAACATTATCACACTTAACCTTTTTCATGTGCCCAAAGCACTAAGATGACACTCATCATCTACTCATGTTTCCCCAACCATCTACACTCTCTCGAGGACTCGTGCCCTTATCATTCAGTCTAGTCAAGTCTGGATGGTTTAAAGATCGTAGGTTTTTCCTAAATTAAAGTAAGCCTTAAGTAGACTAAGTTTCTAGTTGTTGGCTAGCAAATAACGAAATTCTATAAATTTTCTTTTAAGCAAAAGTTAATTAGTAGTATAAGATTAAATTAATATAATTATCTTAAATTCAACAATGAGGTCTAAGAAATATCGCTAATGCCTTTGAATAGAAAGAAATAGATATTTTAATTAATATCAATACTTTTACGAAGAAGAGAAGTATCCTGAAGGTAGGTTATGGCGACATGAGAGCAAGGGTTTGTAGTTATTCAGGTTGCTGGAAGGAATAACCTGGCGCAGGGAGGATGGCGCTGGTTTTCGATCGCTCTCATGGTTATGGCCGCTCCATTAACCGGTATCTTTTTTCCAGCCCTCTTTTGATTCAGCTTTCTGTTAATAAGATTTCCTGTCTCTGTTTTGGTTTCGTTTGGCGTCTTTGTTGGGTTTTTGTTGTTCGGCCAGTTTTCGTCACCATTCTTCTGGGGTTTGTATGGGGATTGATGGAATGCATGGTTATTGTATTAGCCGGTTTTGCCTGGGGTTTGATGGACTGCATGGCTACTGTTTTGGCCGCTACCGGCGACTGGAGTCCCTCCTCATAATCGAGGACTAGTACCAACCAGTTAAAAATAAGTGGGAAGTTTTATCATTTCTTTTTTTAGTCGGTATTGGTTTGGTTTTGCGTCCGTCTGTCCTTGATTGCTTTGATTTGTATTATGTCTCCTTTTTGGACATCGTCTGGGTCATGGTTCACCTTTTTCGGGTTTGAAGGAATTGGCTGTCCTTATTTAGTGGTTTCTGTCCTTTTATGAGACCAACAGTGACGATTCTGTCACTATGTGGTTGTCCTATCCGAAAACCTTAGGGTTAGGATGAGGGTTTAACTAAGCGTTTTATCCCTTTTTCCCTCATTTTTTTAACTAGGGTTTCTCTCCCGGCTTTATTTTATAATGTCTCCTTGGATTGATTTGGATTCTTGGTTTGTGGCTAGCCCATCATATTGACCCTTCTTTCTTGATGCAAGGGTTTTTTCGGCTGTGTGTATTTCTTGCTAACGTCCAGGCCTTTGTTTGGGCTGGTATTGATCTATGTTTAAAGACTTTTGGCGTAGTCTTGTGAATGTTAGCGATTGTGAGCTTGGGTTGTCGTCCTTTACCCTGCGTTTTCATCCTTTTTCTTCGTATAGGTCTGGGTTTTATCGCCTGAATTTTTTGTTTACGGATTGTATTGCTGTTTTGCTATTAGGGTTTGCGCCCTCAACGGATTCAAAATATTTGAGGGTTCAGTTGAGTATTAGTAGTCCAATTTCCCTTCGGTTATTGTTCATTATCGGCATCGTTTTCTTGGGAATTATTATCGATTTTTCCCCTATTTTGTTTGATCTATGCATTCGAGATTGTAATTGGTTCTATGGGGTTTGATTGTTTCTCTGTTTTATGAATGATCCCTTCTGGGCCAGTATATCGGATGTTATATTAAGGTTATTTGATATATATCCTTTTATAGATCTTATTTTCCCAAGTTTCGATATTGTATGGTCTGTAATTGTATGAGATTCGTTTGGATTTCTGGCTATTTTTCGTTATGAATTGGGGTCTGTCTACTATTATATGAGGATTTATTTCTGTGCCGATATTGAATATGTTTCTCATTAGCCAGGGTTTCGATTATCCCTATTTTGCTTGATCTATGCATTCAGGATTGTAATCGGTTCTTTGGGGTTTGATTGTCTCTCTGCTTTATATGAATGATCCTTTCTGAGCCAATATATATTGGATGTTATATTAAGGTTATTTGATATATAGCCTTTTATGGATCTTATTTGCCCAAGTTTCGATATTGTATGGTCTACAATTGTATGATATTTGCTTGGCATTCTGGCTATTTTTCGTTATTAATTGGGGTTTGTCTACTATTATATGTGGATTTATTTCTGTGCCGATATTGAATATGTTGCTCAGTAGCTAGAGGTTTTCTGATATATAGCAATTTCTGTATGATTGCTCATTCTGACCGAGGTTCGAACTTGGATGGTCTGTTTTTGATGAGGTCTTGTTCTATTTGTGGATCGACTTGATTTTCTGAACTGCATTCGGTATATTGGGGTTCGACTGTCTAGCTTCCATATGTGGTCTGATCCAATCTATGCTGGTTTTGATATATGAGATTTTTCATTAAGGTTATTGATTTAGTGCCCTTTTTTTTCTGTTGTTTACTGCTCGAGGTTTGATCTTGGATGGTTTGCTATTGATTGAGGTTTTGTTGCTTTTGCGGTCTGCTTTCTGGGAAATTTATATCTTGATTTTGATGGTGGAGACCCAGGATGGGTCTCCCGACCCAAGATTGGATCATGGTCCTGCTCGATATCAGAGGCGTAGAAAGGCAAAGGCCTACAAAACCTTGGAAGGGAAACTTTGCTATGTGGTTGGTCGGGATATTTATATGGATAGGGTGGAAGCTTTGAGTCGATGTGATTTAATTGGTAGGCTGGAATATGTTTCCATGGAGAAAAGAGACTAGGTTTCTTGGGCTTCTGAGTATTGGAAACCCTTTCTTTCCTATGTTCCAACTATCAGCTTGTTGGTTTGAGGCTGGATCATTTTTGTTTTTTTAGAGGAATCTCATGCCTCTAATGTTCTAAGCCGTTTAAGGAGAGTGGGTAATGGATCTTTAGTGCTAGATCATTGGCATGTAAAATTCGATCCGGTGAGAGAAAGAGTGAAAAAGCGCTATCTATGGGTAATTCTCCCAGGGCTTCCTTTCCCGCTCTAGAATCGATCTCTTTTGGAAGGAGTAGGAAACACTATAGGTCGGTTTGTGGTGCTAGAGGATGATTTCATGAATTCTTATGATAAAAGGAAGGTGAAAATTCTTGTTGAACTTGATATCACTAAAGGCCTTCCAGCTGAAGTAGAGATTCTCTGTCATGATCATTTGTTTGTTCAACGTTTGGATTTTTAGGGCATTCCATTTAGATGCAGTGTGTGTCGGGAGACTGGCCATTTGCACCATGACTGTCCTTCTTTCCTTCATGCGACTGTTAAGCACTCTTTAACAAATTCTTTTGTTAACTCCTCTTTATTTTCTCCATCTAAGGATTGTACTTCTCCGGTCCAAATTGTCTCCTCATCTGGTCAGTTGAATAATGCTATTTATTTATTTGGGGAAGTATCAGACCTTGATCTGGATCTGATTGATTCAGTGATCAGCAACAGAAAAGCTCCTTTTCCTTCAGACTTTATTTCTTCCCATACTCCTCCAAAGAAGCCCGACCGGTTGGATCGTCCTTTGATTGATATTCTGTGTCAGGAGTCTTCCCCTGCATCCATTGCTATGTGCCCTCCCTTAGCTCCAAATCACTCTGGAATTTCTTTCGATGCCCCTTTAAATCTTGTTCCTTCTTCGATCCCTCCGAATGACATTTCTCCCATTCCTCTGTTTTCTGAGGCTGACTTTCCTCCTCTTTGTGCTTCTGGTTAGAATGGACCCCAGTCTTCTGTTTTGCCTACTATCAGCCTGGAAGCCTCCCCCTCCTTTGCAGATCCCTCTTTGAAAAAATCTTTAAATATTTTCTCAGATAAGGCACCTCTCTCCCCTTCAGTTCTCCCTCTAGACTCAATTCGTTTTGAAAATGTTACTATAAGGCGAAAGAAAAAGTCATCAAAGCCCCCTCTTGATTCAACAGATTCAGTTTAGGCTCCCTATACTCCTCTTTCTGAAAGATTAAAAGCAGCAGAGCGTTCTCAATCTTCCCCTTCCCATCGGGTCCCTAAAGCTTCGACCCCTGATTCAAAAGTCACCTCCTAATTATTGAACCCTTTAGAATAAAATTAAATTGAGGAAGTTATTGAGACAGAATCTGGCACCTTCAAATGATTCCTCTCTGAAAGATGTGCTCCGGAAGGGTACTGACTGTTTATAAAGTCGTCAAGCTTACAAGTTGTTATCCGAATGAGTTGGAGGCAGCAAGCACTCGTTCAGGTTGGAGAAATCCTAATTGTTGATCTAGCAAGTCACTGACAGCCTGTTCTGAGCCAACTTGCACCTCTAACTTATTGGTCATCAGATGGGCCTCACGAAGCCTGTCAGTACTCTGAACACTCACTTGGCTGGAGCAATCCTAACTGGCTTTTAGTCTTCCCAGGACAGCCTTTGTTGAGCCAACTCAGTACTACCGAGCAGACCCTTAGTACTCTGAACACTCACTTGGCTGGAGCAATCCTAACTGGTTTCATCTTCTTTTCCAGGACACCCTTTGATGAGCCAACTCAGTACTACTGACCATTCGAACTAAGTACCAAGCTTGCCTGTACCTTCCGAACCTCTTCTGATGGTTTTCAGAACGTTCTCTGAACACTTCTTAAGCATCTACTCAGCTCTGAGAAAGGGCCTTGAGAAGCCTCTTTGAGTCATTTGTGATTTACATTCACCTCTGGATCTAGATGCTCTTGAGGCTTTCTCATGTCAGGGGTACCTCTCTATAAATATTATTATAACTAGGTTTGAAGACAAGATATGTGTGCATCCCTTAATGGTTGTAAAACACCCTAGGTGTTTCCTTGCGAGGTTGTAATGTTAAATGCACAGGGTACGATGCCCACAACTTAACTGTTATACCTCTCAGGATGCTTAGAAGCATGATACTAGTTGGGGGTCTTTGTGTTAGGTGACAGAAGGGGGTTTTGTCAGGTGACAGGAGGGGTTTTAGTTGGGAGCCACTTATCTCATATGGGCATGCCCATATACACCAAACTCTTGTAATATATTTCAGACACCCCATTGTTCGGGGTGTTGCAATGTAAGAGTATGAATCCGGTGGAGGAAACACGAAGGGTAGCCTTCGGTGTTTCCACTTGGGGAAAGCCCAGCGAAGCTAGATTTTGAACAGTAGTCGCGATATCAGGAACGTGTACCATGCCATTATTAGTGGGTTATTCACATACGTTGGGTGAAGCACTGGAAATTATATTGGATATCATCATGGATATTGAAATCGATGAGCCATTATTCTGTTGTGATGTGCTACTAATTCAGGTGACAGTTACCATGAAAATGGTGATTGATCATCCTCTCTCTAATAGCAGACAGGAGGTTATGAAGATAGTTGTTATTGTTGTCAAGAAACGAAATAAAGAAATTACTTTGCTATATGAAGTCAATTTGAGCTACTATCAAAATATTTTCAATTTGGATGGAAAATATGAAGTAAATATGGAGGACCCCAAGTTGGTTGAAACCATCGTTCGAGAATTGGAGGAGATGGTGGAGGGTGATAAGATTAGAATATCATGCGATGTAATTTAGGTTAGGATACTGCTTTGTTTTCTTTTTGAGTTTTAGTTTTTATTTTCCGTTCAATTCTTTTCCCTTATGTCTGCTCAGGCAGTCGGTTCCTCTTTTTATCTCTTATACGTTTAGTCTGATCAGGCAGTCGTTTCCTCTTTTTATCTCTTATCCGTCTCCGTAAAGGAATAAAAGTTTTCCGTAGAGGCCGTCTCATATAATTCTCACGTTCCATTCTACTTTCTACTCTGGACCTGAGGCCTATGGCTCAGTGGATCAATTTTGGGCTTCTGCTAGTTCAGTACAACCCTAATTCATGAGTAGGAAATTCTTGAAGACAACAACTGCACGGATTCGTACCTTAATTCTTGACCCTTTGATACCGGTTACTGAATGCGCCTCCCCTTAACTGGGTTGTAAAAGCCCTGGGAACCCCTCCCTGGGATCTTGAATGCCAGGTTTCAGGGAGCTTGTAGAAGTCCTTACATCATTAGTGTAGCCACTGGTAGTTTATATATTGAGCAGGCTTATCAGCGGTATGTTGTCTATATGCAACCAAGAGGTCCTTCAGATGATTGAAGTTCTGAGAAGGTTGTAATGTAACAGGCTTTGGGTACCTTTCCCTCCAAAATTTCAGACTTGGTATCTACCGAGGGATGCTAGTCATGGGATGCTACGCTCATTGTCCGGACTTTATAAATGGCATGCTACGCTCATATCAATGGCATGCTATGCTTTTCAGAAGGACTTCTGACCTATTTCTGAACGACGCGTAATGACATATATAAAGATTGCTCGATATGGACGTGGATACACGAATGTGGGGTAAAAGAATGTGAGGGTGGGCAAGAATCAATCTCAAGGGGTAAAATCATCTTAGCTTCCCCGCTAATGAAAAAAGTCCCTATCAGGCAAGGCAAACAACATAATTATGAATTATGAATTATATGATGTCAACTTGTAGCACTCCGGTCTCTATTATAGCTGAATCATCCTATTTTTTGGTAAAATGTTCCAACGTTCCGGTCGACGCAACTTTATCTTCTCTATTGTTGCAGTTGTTGCCCCGATTTGGTCCGGATGTCAGAGTTATTATAGCAAGAGATCATGACGATTTGAATATGATTTGTCTTGGTATTGCTTTGTCCACAAGCTTCAGTAACACACAAATTCATGAATATGTAACTTCCCTGTATAACGGACTCGAAAGTCCAACCAAACTTTTGGTACAAGTAAGTCGAAGGAAAGGATTGAATAGCTGGTGCGCGGAGCTGATGGCTTTTCCCGACATATTAATGTGGGGGATAAGCCCTACCGAGTTACAGATTCGAGGCGATGCTTTCAAACGAAAGCAGCGCCTCATCATGGTCGCTCAGCATTATTTCTCATCGATATCTAGCTCTGAGAAATAGGGACTTTCCCTGAAGTACCCAATGAGAATTTCATGGAAAGGAGACATGCAACGATGATAGATAGGAAATGCTTGAATTACAGAGTCTCACTGGATGAGACCAACAACTGCACGAATCCGTACCTTACCCTTACTTTTATCGAAAGCCAACTGAGAAGCTATTTTCCTTCTAAGAAACCAACGTTTCAGAACGACTTCTGACCAGTTATCGAAAGCCAACTGAGAAGCGATTTTCCTTCTAAGAAACCAACGACTTCAACTTCAAGATGAAGGAACTGATATGCCTTAACTTAGTATGAGTTAAGGATCAGTAAGAGTTGTTGTATTCTGAACTTCGAAGAAGTAAGGATCATCTGCCATCTAAGAAGTAGCATAAATAGAAGTAATCTGGGGAAGAAAAGTGTGTTTTAGTTGGATCTGAGCATCTGGTACCTGTTCTGTCTGACTATGTTTTTATGGAGAAGAAAATGGCATTTGAGAAGGATTCTTTACTCAGTATGAGTGAAGGATCAGTAAGAGTTGTTGTATTATGAATAATCATAAACTTATGATGATCCCTACTCAATATGAGTGAAGGATCAGTAAGAGTTGTTGTATTCTGAATATTCATAAACTTATGATGATCCCTTCCATACTTATAATGCCCGGACAAGATGACAAGATCTTGAAGTTCATGAAAATTTCAGAAGTTCATGAAGTTCTTAATGGAATTATAAGTCTACCCGGAAGCTTCATGAACTTCTGAAATTTTCATGAACTTCAAGATCTTGTCATCTTGTCCGGGAATTATAAGTATGGAAGGGATCATCATAAGTTTATGATTATTCAGAATACAACATATCTTACTGATCCTTCACTCATACTGAGTAGGGATCATCATAAGTTTATGATTATTCATAATACAACAACTCTTACTGATCCTTCACTCATATTGAGTAAAGAAGCCTTCTCAAATGCCATTTTCTTCTCCATAAAAACATAGTCAGACAGAACAGGTACCAGATGCTCAGATCCAACTAAAACACACTTTTATTCCCCAGATTACTTCTATTTATGCTACTTCTTAGATGGCAGATGATCCTTACTTCTTCGAATTTCAGAATACAACAACTCTTACTGATCCTTAACTCATACTGAGTTAAGGCATATCAGTTCCTTCATCTTGAAGTTGAAGTCGTTGGTTTCTTAGAAGGAAAATCGCTTCTCAGTTGGCTTTCGATAACTGGTTAGAAGTCGTTCTGAAACGTTGGTTTCTTAGAAGGAAAATAGATTCTCAGTTGGCTTTCGATAAAAGTAAGGGTAAGGTATGGATTCATGTAGTTGTTGGTCTCATCCAGCGAGACTCTGTAATTCAAGCATTTCCTATCTATCATCGTCGCCTGTCTCCTTTCCATGACATTCTCATTGGGTACTTGAGGGAAAGTCCCTATTTCTCAGAGCTAGATATCGATGAGAAATACTGCTAAGCGACCACGATGAGGTGCTGCTTTCATTTGAAAGCATTGCCTTGAATCTATAACTTGGCAGGGATTATCCCCCACATTAATATGTCGGGAAAAGCCATCACCTTCGCGCACAAGCTGTTCAATCCTTTCCTTCGACTTACTTGTACCAAAAGTTTGGTTGGACTTTCGAGTCTGTTATACAGGGAAGTTACATATTCATGAATTTGTGTGTTACTGAAGCTTGTGGATGAAGCAATACCAAGACAAATTGTATTCAAATCGTCACGATCTCTCGCTATAATAACTTTGACATCCAGACCAAATCGGGGCAACAACTGCAACAACAGAGAAGATAAAGTTGCGTCGACCGAAACGTTGGAACATTTTACCAAAAAATAGGATGATTCAGCTATAATAGAGACCGGAGTGCTACGAGTTGACATCATATAATTCATAATTCATAATTATGGTGTTTGCCCTGCCTGATAGGGACTTTTTTCATTAGCGGGGAAGATAAGATGATTTTACCCCTTGAGATTGATTCTTGCCTGCCCCCACATTCTTTTACCCCACATTCGTGTGTCCACGTCCATATCGAGCAATCTTTATATATGTCATTACGTGTTGTTCTGAAATAGGTTAGAAACAGGTCAGAAGTCATTTTGAAAAGCATAGCATGCCATTGATATGAGCGTAGCATGCCATTTATAAAGCCCGGACAATGAGCGTAGCATCCCATGACTAGCATCCCTCGGTAGATACCAAGTCTGAAATTTTGGAGGGCAAGGTACCTAAAGCCTGTTACATTACAACCTTCTCAGAACTTCAATCATCTGAAGGACCTCTTGGTTGCATATAGACAACATACCACTGATAAGCCTGCTCAATATATAAACTACTAGAAACTACACTAATGATGTAAGGACTTCTACAAGCTCCCTGAAACCTGGCATTCAAGATCTCAGGGAGGGGTGCCCAGGGCTTTTACAACCCAGTTAAGGGGAGGCGCATTCAGTAACCGGTATCAAAGGGTTAAGAATTAAGGTACGGATCCGTGCAGTTGTTGTCTTCAAGAATTTCCTACTCATGAATTAGGGTTGTACTGAACCAGCAGAAGCCCGAAATTGATCCATTGAGCCATAGGCCTCAGGTCCAGAGTAGAAAGTAGAATGGAACATGAGAGTTATATGAGACGGCCTCTATGGAAAACTTTTATTCCTTTACGGAGATGGATAAGAGATAAAAAGAGGAAACGACTGCCTGAGCAGACTGAAAATATAAGAGATAAAAAGAGGAACCGACTGGTTGAGCAGACATAAGGGAAAAGAATTGAACAGAAAATAAAAACTAAAACTCAAAAAGAAAACAGAGGAGCAGTATCCTAACCTAAATTACATCGCATGATATTCTAATCTTATCACCCTCCACCATCTCCTCCAATTCTCGAACGATGGTTTCAACCAACTTGGGGTCCGCCATATTTACTTCATATTTTCCATCCAAATTGAAAATATTTCGATAGTAGCTCAAATTGACTTCATATAGCAAAGTAATTTCTTTATTTCGTTTCCTGACAACAATAACAACTATCTTCATAACCTCTTGTCTGCTATTAGAGAGAGGATGATCAATCACCATTTTCATGGTAACTGTCACCTGAATTAGCAGCACATCACAACAGAATAATGGCTCATCGATTTCAATATCCATGATGATATCCAATATAATTTCCAGTGCTTCACCCAACGTATGTGGATAACCCACTAATAATGGCATGGTACACGTTCCTGATATCGCGACTACTATTCAAAATCCAGCTTCGCTGGGATTTCCCCAAGTGGAAACACCGAAGGCTACCCTTCGTGTTTCCTCCACTGGATTCATACTCTTACATTGCAACACCTCAAACAATGGGGTGTCTGAAATATATTGCAAGAGTTTGGCGTATATGGGCATGCCCATATGAGATAAGTGGCTCCCAACTAAAACCCCTCCTGTCACCTAACACAAAGACCCCCAACCGGTATCAGGATTCTAAGCATCCTAAGAGGTATAACAGTTAAGTTGTGGGCATCGTACCCTGTGCATTTAACATTACAACCTCGCAAGGAAACACCTAGGGCGTTTTACAACCATTAAGGGATGCACACATATCCTGTCTTTAGACCTAGTTATAATAATATTTATAGAGAGGTACCCCTGACATGAGAAAGCCTCAAGAGAATCTAGATCCAGAGGTGAATGTAAATCACAAATGACTCAAAGAGGCTTCTCAAGGCCCTTTCTCAGAGCTGAGTAGATATTTAAGAAGTGTTCAGAGAATGTTCTGAAAACCATCAGAAGAGGTTCGGAAGGTACAGGAAAGCATGGTACTTAGTTCGGATGGTCAGTGGTACTGAGTTGGCTCATCAAAGGGTGTCCTGGAAAAGAAGATGAAACTAGTTAGGACTGCTCCAGCCAAGTGAGTGTTCAGAGTACTGAGGGTCTCCTCGGTAGTATTGAGTTGGCTCAACAGAGGCTGTCCTGGGAAGACTAAAAACCAATTAGGATTGCTCCAGCCAAGTGAGTGTTCAGAGTACCGAGAGGCTTCGTGAGGCCCATCTGATGACCAACAAGTTAGAGGTGCAAGTTGGCTTAGAACAGGCTGTTAGTGACTTGCTAGATCAACAATTAGGATTTCTCCAACCTGAACGAGTGCTTTCTGCCTCCCACTCATTCGGATAACAACTTGTAAGCTTGACGACTTTATAAATAGTCAATACCCTTCCGGAGCACATCTTTCAGAGAGGCATCATTTGAAGTTGCCAGATTCTGTCTCAACAACTTCCTCAATTTAATTTTATTCTAAAGGGTTCAATAATTAGGAGGTGACTTTCCTCTCTTTGAATGTTCGTGGCTTGGGGGGTCTAGCCAAGCAAAAAATCCTCCAACATTTTCTATTATCTCTCTCTCCGGATGTTGTTCTTTTTCAGGAAACTATGACTAGTCCTTATCCTACTTTATTTGCTTTTTCCAAACTTTGCCGGGGCTGGGAATTTTGTGCCCTCAGCTCTAACGGTCTTTTTGGAGGCATTCTTTCTGCCTGGAATCCGAAAATTGTTAAGTGCAAATATTTTCATACTGCTGCTGGTATTCTGCTAAATGCTTCGATCCGGGGTTCCTCCCTGAATCTCTCAATTTTAAACTGCTGTGGTCCCTATCTCAATCGGGAGTCCTTCTGGAATGCTATAGCATCAGGTGGTCTTATTTCTCTCCCTAATCTTATATTAGCCAAAGATATTAATCTGACTCTGAATGCCGCAGAAATATGGGGCTCCAAAGCGCATCCTGACCCTTTGGGTCCTTTTTTCTCTAAAATTTTCTTTGACCATCATTTAGTGGATGTGGCTTCTCCCTGTGCTGGTACCACCTGGAGGAATGGAAGGATTGGGGAAGATGGTATCTCAAAAAGATTGGATCAATTTTTAATATCAGAACAGCTTGTCAATTTGCTTCAAAGGTATCGAGTTTGGGCTCACAGATGTGGGATATTTGACCATTTCCCTGTGGTTCTTGAATGGACTGATCACCATAGTTTTTGTGCCTATCCCTTTAAGTTTAACCAATCTTGGTTAGACAATAAAGATTTTATTCATATGGTTCGTTCTGAGTGGCCCCGTATTCTATCAAACCCCTCTTTGGATGCTATGCAGGATCTTCATATTAGACTTAGAACTCTAAAGGAAAAGGTTAAATCTTGGACTAAAGCAGAATCTTTGAAGATGAAAAACAGTTCTGTTGCTTTGGAAAAGGAAATAAAATCTATTCTCCTTTCCTCTCATTCAACAATTTTAAATCTAGAACATCAACAAAAATTGAATTCTCTCAAAAAGGATCTTCAAAAGCTGATTGATCATGAAATTAATTCTGCCAGACTTCAAAGCAGAATTACTTGGGCTCAAAAAGGGGATGCTAATACTAAGTTTTTTCATGCTGTAGCATCATCCCGCAAAAATCACAATGCAATATGGAGTCTTCAAGATGAGCTGGGCAATTGGGTTTTAGATGATAAAAGTCTTAAAGACCTTGGTGTTCGACATTTTAAGACCTTGTTTGAAGATGATCATTTGACTAATATGGAAGCTCAACTTAAGGTTATTCATCTATTTCCATCCTTTATCAGTCCAGAGAAGATATCAGCCTTTACTAGTCCTGTCACTATCTTGGAAGTTGAAAAGGATTTAAAACTCTTTAAAAAATATAAAGCTCCTGGCCCGGATGGATGGCCGGTTGAATTCTTTTTGACTTTTTTTGATCTTTTGGGCCCTATTCTTGTTGATGCGGTGGAAGCATATAGATTCTCAGGCAGAGTGTCTCTTGCTCTCAATTCTACATTCCTGGCTCTCATTCCAAAGGTTGATTTGCCTGTCTCCTTTGCTGACTTCCGCCCTATTTCCCTGTGTAACCTCTGTTACAAGCTCATTTCTAAAGTTGTAGCTATGAGACTTAAGCCCTTCCTTGATGAAGCTATTTCCCCTCAATAATTTGGTTTTTTAAAAAACTGTCAAATCCTTGAACCCATAGCCATTTCTCAAGAGGTCCTTCATACTGTCAATTCTAGAAAAAGGAGTGCTCTTATTCTAAAATTGGACTTATCTAAGGTTTTTGACAGAGCTAATTGAACTTTCATCTGCCTTCTTCTCATTCAGATTGGGATTCCCCTTGTTGGGGTTAACTGGATTATGGGATGTGTTTCTTCAGCCAACTTTGCTGTGCTAGTTAATGGCTTTCCATCCTCCTTTTTTTCTGCCTCTCGGGGAATCAGGCAGGGATGCCCTCTATCCCCTCTCTTGTTCATTCTGATCATTGAAGGGCTTAGTCTATTGATTGAGGATGCAAAACGAAATGGAAAGATTAAAGGAATCAAAATTTCATATCATCTTTCTCTCACTCATTTACTTTTTGTAGATGATGTGATCTTATTTGGCCTGGGTTCTTTCGAGGAATGGCAAGCCTTCAAAGCCATTCTTGATATTTACTGTGAGGCTTCAGGTATGAGTATTAATGTGAACAAATCTAGTTTTCTCCATAATGATTTGAGTATGGACATTCTTCACAGAATTACAGACATTCTTCCCTTCAGAGTGGATGATATTCGAACAGGTTTTGGCTATCTTGGTTACTATCTAAAGTCTTTAGGTTACTTGATAAAGGATTGGCTCTGGCTGGTTTCAAAGTTTGAAAATAAAATTTCTCATTGGACAAATAGATTCCTATCTTTGGGAGGCAGACTTGTTCTCATTCGTTCTGTTTTATCAAACATGCCTATTTATTGGATGGCATTGGTTCCGATCCCAACCTCGATCTTAGACAAGCTCAGAAAGATGATTTTTTCATTTCTATGGGGTTCTTCATCAAAGACTAAAAAATTCCACCTTGTGTATTGGAATCTTTTGGCTAGGCCCACTTCTCATGGTGGCTGGGGAATTAAACATCTTCCTAGCTTCAGTATTTCTTTGAGGATGAAAAGTTTTTGGTTAGCTATGAATAGCAAGGGTATCTGGAATCTTCTCATTGCTGTTAAATATTTGAAAAATGAACCTCTCCATATTTGGTTCAAGGATAAGAATTTCTCTTTAAGGAATGCCTCTATTATCTGGAGGGGTTTCATCTCCACCATACCCTCGATTGGCAGAGGCATCATTTGGAAAGTTGGGAATAGAGAGTCCATCAGTTTGGGGGTAGATCCTATCATTGGTATGGGTTCTTCCTTTGTTCTGCCAAGAGACTTAAGGGATTACTTAGAAGACTTTGGTATTAGCTCCCTTGCCCAAGCTCGTAACCAAACTTCTTTTGCCTCTGGTTATTGGTTCTCTTCAGAAGATCTTGACCTCTCTGGTGAATGGAAAATAACATGGGACAATTTTATAAGAGGTTTGGAATATCGCCGCATTCGTCTCAATAATCAAACTGATTCTATTTCTTGGTCTCATAACAAGTATACAGGTCCTCTTACTGCTGTTGAAGGATATAAATGCATAATTTTTGATATATGTTCAGAGATTAATGATTCAGTTCTGAAAATTTTATGGACTTTGAATATTCCTCTGAAATTAAAATGCTTTATTTGGCTGATTCTTAGAGGAAATATTTTAACATGGGACCAATTGCAAAGTAGAGGATTCATGGGCCCCAGTAGATGTGTTCTTTGTGAAGATAATCTGGAAGATATTCACCAATTATTTTTCAGCTGTTATTTTTCTGCTAGTATCTTCAATTATTTTGTGGTTAAATTCAAGTGCTCCTTCCCAGTTTTTAACTCTGCCCATTCTTTTTTGGATCAATGGTTCTACTCTACAGCGCGATCTGCTCCCTTTAGATTCATTTCGTTGTTCATCCTTTTGGGAATATGGATTCTTTGGAATCATTGCATATTTGAAAACAAGAAGCCATCCTTCTCAGCTCTGATTTCCAGGATTGAAGGATTGACCAATTATTACCCTGTGGCGGTTATTTCTCATAAATCCCGTAATCCTGGTCCTGCTCCAATAAAAATCTACCCTTGTGGATTTTTTGATGGAGCTGCTGCAAAAAAAATTGGAGGTGCTGGTTTTGTGATTTTTATCAATGAATCTCACTTCTTCAGTTTTTCTATGGGGTGTGGAAGTAGCACAAATACCAAAGCGGAATTATTGGCAGTTTGGGCTCTTCTAAGAGTCAACTTATTGAGGGGAATCCCTTTGTAGTTGATCTATGGTGATTCCAAGGTTATTATTTCTTGTCTTAACAACATTTCAGCACTTGATGTTCCATCTCTGATGCATTGGTGTTCCGATATTAGATATATGATTCATTTGGCCCCTCCGGTGATCATTAAACATACTTTTCGTGAGCATAATTTGCTGGCAGATGAACTTTAAAAAAAAGCTTTTCTATTGGATATGGGCTCTGTTTCTTTTACAGAAACATTGGATGGATTGGTTATTAACCAAGGCAGTCTTGATCTATTTTAGTTGTAGCTGATTCTTTTTATTCAACTTATGTTTCAACAGTTGAGGATGTTTCTCTTGATGTTCTGTTAGAGTTCATTCTGCCAGCCTGTTTTTTTGCTCTGAAATGTCTGTTTAAAGTTCACTTCATATTATTATCAGTATTTCTGACCTAATTTATTCAGGGATGATGAAGAAAGTCTGCATAGATCAGACTTTTTTCCTTTGTTGCTCTGCATATGTCTTTTTTCTTGCTGATATGGACTTGTTTATCAGTCATCATATTGAGATGTAAATGATGTCTTTTGATTCAATTGAATAACAAAAACTGGTATTTTTTCCTCTGAAAAAAAGAGAAAGAAATAGATATTTTATATTATAAATACCTTAGGCTAAGATGTAAAAAGTATAATTGTATGAAAAATCTTAAATAATTAAGATGAAAATATATTTATCTTGCTTAGTCATTTTAGTATTAGTGCATATTTACAATGTAGCCTTAAGTAACTAAAGTCTATGATATAAATATTAAACACATTTAAAAAATGATTATTACAATTGGAAATTGACCTTTACATAGAAGCCTATCTAGTAAATATTGTTAGTCTAAGGGCACTCACTTTTATAGATTTGTGAGATAAAAGGGTAGTTTTAATGGGAAATAGATTCATAAAGATACTAATTATTTATTAAACTGTGATAGTTTGATGTTGAAGTAAGGGTTAATATGGTTAAAAGTGTATAGGGTTTTTTTATTATATAGTTGGTTATCATTGGAGGGTGTCACATACCCACTCCTCAAGGAAGGAGAATCGCGATTGTTAATCCTTTTTTTATACCATAATGTAGCGTATCTGCTACTTTGATATCTCGATGTCCATGAACCCGGTGCCCATACACATGACTGATATGATGAATAATTTAAATTTTTTTTTTACTTTCTCTTTGATACAATCATGGGTCATGCAACATCCTTTAGCATTCCTTCTCAGGCTTAGAAACCACTGTAATAGTCGTTCCTCCCTTGACAGATCCACTATGTAACCAGAAAGATCATTTCTGCACTGAGCTTGTCCTTTCTGCACTTTTCTTTGCACATTATCCTTTTTTCCTTCTACTATGAAATCCGATAGCTGGAAACATAATGTGTGACGAAGTCCTTCAAACCACTTTCTGCCTTTTGCCCTTTCGCCACGGAACTCAGGAATAAAAAACATAACGAAATGACCACCTTGTCCTTTGACCTTCTGCCTTTTGAATTTTTCCCTTTTACCTTTCATTGCGAACCTCAAAAATCATAAAATCCATGAAATGATCATTCAATCTTTCGACTTTCTGCCTTCCAACTTTCTCCTTTCTTCCTTCTGCTGCAAACCTCAGAAATAGGAAAACCTGCGAAATGATCACTTCGCCTTTTGACTTTCTGCCTTCCAACTTCTGGATTTCTACCTTCTGCTAGTGACCTTGGAAATAAAAAAACAACCTTTTACCTTAATCTTTTTCCATTTTCCGTCTCCCGCCTTCCGCAGGCGGATTCCGGGGTGCGGAAAATACACTTTTGCTTTGGAATTTCTGGCTTTTTGCCTTCCACTACAGAACTCATAAATAAGAAAAACAATCTTTTACCTTAATCTTTTCCCATTATCCATCTCTTGCCTTCCGCCTTTTGTAGGCAGATTCCGGGGTGCGGAAAATACATTTTTCCTTGGAATTTTTGGCTTTCTTTCTACTTCCGACTTCTGCCCTTCCACAGGTGGATTTCAAGGTGTGAAAACTGAAATTCTACCTTTTTTAAACTTCTCTCCATCACCTCTCACCTTTATCCTTACACAGGCGGATTCCGGGGTGCGTAAACGCTCAAGTCAGATGCCTTCTGACTTTGTAACCAAGCTTCTAGCCTCCATGATCATAAACATAATACATTGAAACATACAAGGCATATACAGATGCAAATGCAGGAACATTTAACAACAATAAAATCTACTGAAATAATTAACAACCATTCATCATATTCAATTCATTCATAAGAAAATATATTGCATAAATCAACAAAATAGAGAATACTTATCTTGAACATGAAGTTGTCCCACAACTAGCTATGTTGCTGCAACGTTCCACCCAACCATAGGCCAATTTTGTTCATTAATCTCTCAACAAAACAACCACCCCCAAGCTGGGCATGAATTCCACAAGGAACTAGGGAACAACAGGCTCACACATAGCCAGTTCACATCAAACACAGTCAAGCCAACATAGCGTTGGGTTTATCAGACTGTCTAGCCAAGCCAATACAAGATTGGGTTTATCAGGCTACATGAAACAAAGTCAATACACAACTGGGTTTCACAGACTATTTAGCCAAGCCAACAATATTTGGGTTTCACAGACTTCACATAGTCAAGCAAACATTCATATTAAGGACCATCCAAGCCAACAGACAGGTTTCACAGGTTACTGAGCCAAGCCATCTCACAGCCGGGTTCCATACGATATTCAGCCAAGCCAACTAATAGTTGGGTTTATCAGGCTATCCAACCAAGGTCACACATGGCCAAATGAAGAACAAGACACAGCGAAGACAACGTCGGATTGGGTTTCACTGGATACCAAGCCAAGCCAATATACAATTGGGTTCATAGGCTGTCAGCCAAGCCAATCTATGTTTGGGTTTCACAGGCTTCTAAGGCAATGGAAAGGAAGAATGGCTAAGCTAGTGGATCATTCAAGATCTAGGGACACCTCCACAAGATCTATCTAGACTGGAATCCACATTCCCTGCACCCCAACACAAGGAAGTATCCCCTTCTTTGCTACACAGTCCCTCGGGCTATACCTTCCCTTCTAGTTCTCTTTAGGGTGTGCAGAGAAGATTCACCATCCACTCTTATATTTTCATGAGGTTCCACTATGCACTAGGTTTATCAAGCCCATTCGAAATCTCTTCCACCCCTAAGTATTGGATACAGTTCAGTCCCAAACCAAGGTACACATCATAGTAAACCACAAGGAGACACAACAACATAGGCTCCACTCTGTAACACAGAGAAACAAGGTTTCATACCACTCTGTAGTTCGCAATAACACTATAACCCATCAAACAGGGTATCGAAAAAGGAAAATACTTGTAGAAAACTCTGCGAAATGTTGAACCACATTGAGCAACCACTTTCCTGACTTAGGATCATGAACGATGGACAATCCACAACATCTGAATTCTCCACTAGAGAAATCATGACCGCTAGATATTGAAGAATGCATAATGGATAATGATAATGAACAACCACAACCCAGAACAACAACATAACCTTCTCATGGCTGAAGGAAGGACGAACTGGCACACATCCCCATGATTGATTTATTCAGAAGTAAGAACATGGCTTCCAAGAATGCAAGCTACAGGCTACATGCAGGCTTAGTCTCAAAACTGACTTCCATGGCCTACTCTGCCCAAGGGATTAACTACCTCATCCAACTTCTTGAAGGATTTAATGATTGAGGACAAAGGAAGAAAGGTAGTTGAGGGTTTATGGGTTTCCTCATTGATACCTGGTCTCACCCTACGGCTTAGGAGTTTGACTAAATCCCCTCCCTATTCCTTGTGAAATCATGCCCCCGTCTCTTATGTTGCAGTGCATAGATAGCTGTGGTATTTTTATTAAATTGTATATTTACATGGTGTCCCAAAATATATTGTGCATGACCAACACAAGAACCATAGGTATCAAACTTAATCAGCTATACACAAATCACCAAATCGATGGCAGGCCCTCCTCGCCATGATTTAAATACAATATATACATCATGTACAATTTTAATACCACGGGGTCAAAATCGGGGTGTTATATTCCCTCCCCCTTCATTAACAATGTCCTCATTGCTTTACAAAATTGAAAAAAATTGGTTGTTCCAATCACATGGAATCCTCCAGCTCCCATGTAGCCTCATCCAGACTGTAGTGCTTCCACCGCATCTTTACCTGTCCAACGGCTCGATTCCGGAGCACTATAACCTTCCTGTCGAGGATACACAATGGCTTGGTTTGGAACTCTCCCTCGGGTTCCACTTGAATCACATCCCAATTTATCACATGGTTAGGATCATGTACATATTTCTTAAGAAAAGAAACATGAAAAACATTATGATCTCTAGTGCTAGCAGACAATGCAAGTCTATATGCAACTAGCCCTATTCTTTCAAGCACTTCAAACGACCCACAATATCTAGGTGAAAGCTTGGAACAACCTCCAAGATTCAAGGAACTCTTCCTTGGGCTCACTCTTAGGTAAACATGATCCCCAACACTGAACTCTCTGTGCACACTATGCTTGTCTGCATAGATTTTCTGTCTATCTTGGGCTGCTTTTAGGTTCTGCTTGATCTTTACAACCTCTTTCTCCATTTCCTTGAGCAATTCTGGACCAAGCACAATCATATTCATTGGATTATACCAAGTCATTGGTGTCCTAAACCTTATTCCATACAGGGATTCATATGGAATCATTCCCAATGATGATTGTTGTCCATTATTATAAGCAAACTCTACCAATTCCAAATAATCCTCCCACTTGGATGGTTTGTCCATCACATACATGTGAAACATGTAAGCACTTGGTTTACTCTTTCTCTCTGACCATCAGTCTGAGGATGGTAGGCAGTGCTGAAGTTCAGCTTTGTGCCGAAATATACAAACATAATTTTCTAAAACTTGGAAGTGAACTTGGTATCCCTGTCTGAAATTATTTCCTTAGGTAATCCATACAATTTCAAAATTTCCTTCAAGAAATTTTTTGCAATGGAATCAACCTTATACGTGGAATTAACTGGTATAAAATGTGATGCCTTTGTCAACATGTCTACCACATCCATGATGGAATCATGTTGCCTCAAGGTCATTGGAAATCCTATAATAAAATCCATGGAAATAACTTCCCATTTCCATTCTAGACTTGACAAAGACTGCAACAAATTTGCTAGGTGTTGATGCTCAACCTTCACCTGCTGACATTGCATGCACTTAGAAATATACTCAGTTGTTGATGAAATTTTCATTGATGCCAACATGGACTTGCAGTGGCCCCAGAGGATGTCATTGATGCCACCAAGTGCCACCTGCAGTGCCTTGACCCCTTACACGGTGTCATACTACCCGAGGAGAAGACCAAGCTACCCCATAGGTGAAATCACGTTGGATCCTCACTCTTGGGGGTCCCCTAGTGTGGTTGAGGTGGTTACATAATACTATGAAGCTTCTTTCTTGATAAAGAAGTCCATGAAGACTTGGAACCCCTGATGAAGACCTTGATGCCCTTGCAAAGTTCATGGAGCCCACTACTTTCACTTACATGGTTAGTTGACGTGAAGATATGGTCATTGATGACTTAATGAAGTCATAGAACCCTTGTGAATACCTTGATGCCCATTAATATGGTCAAGACACTAATTGGATTGATGATGAAGTTGACAAGGGTCCATGGTACGATTTGGTGACATGCTTAAAAGTGAGGACACCCTTTCTTTTGGGAACTTATTACAACAAACCCTAAGACCATTGAAATGGTAAGGATGTGTGGCAAATGGGTAATAAAACAAAGACATGATAAACCTTTATCAAGCAATAAAGTTATGGATGTGGTCGACCTTTTGTTGACCCTAGATATTTAAGTGACATTTAAAAATTCAAAGTCAATAAAAAATTAAATTTAAATTAAATACTTACTATCCTCAGCTTGTCAAAGTCGGCTCCAATTAAATTCAAAAATAAATAAAAATAAAAATCTTTTTTTCATATACAA
This sequence comes from Pseudotsuga menziesii, assembly GCA_001517045.1. Classification (NCBI taxonomy): domain Eukaryota; kingdom Viridiplantae; phylum Streptophyta; class Pinopsida; order Pinales; family Pinaceae; genus Pseudotsuga; species Pseudotsuga menziesii. The sequence continues at coordinate 484,303 of LPNX010370283.1, read as the reverse complement.
GTCAGGTCAAAAAAAAATTCAAAAAATTCAAAAAAAAAAAAACTAGTATAAATACCCAATAAAGTTTCATTTGTTTGAGTGTAAATTTTTGGATAGCTATGAATTTTGGTATGGCACTGAGGCAGCAAAGTATGCTACTGAGGCAGTGAAGTACAGTCCACTGAGGCAACCACACAAGTCTTTTGTTTTTAACTCTAATCTTTTTTTTGGGGACTGAGGAAGAAATTCGCAAGAGCATTTTACTGTGCATCTTTGAAGAGGATGTGGTTTGAATTTGGGGTTTAATTCCTTGACTATTTTGGAGGCTTATCAACAGTCTTTTAACCGAAATTTGCACCATATACTCAGCCCCGAATTTTCCTAGCTGAGGTAGAATTTTTGTGAAGAAGAAAACAACTTTGAAGTTTTTTTTGTGATAGTGACTGAGGTAAATTCAGAGGTGCAACAGACTGTGATGGTAGTAGACCCGAATTTGTAGACTAAGGTGGCAGCAGTAGAAGGAGACACCTGAATTTTTGCAGTCCTGAATTTTTCTCTGAGATGTATACATAGTCCAAAATTGGCATATAAACAAACCTGAAATTGGAGAGATAATGAGGCAGACCCGAATTTCTCTATGAACCTTTTGGGATTTAATTTGTGTAATTATTTTTGCTGCTAGATAGTCCTACAAACACATAGCCCTCATGCTCCATTTGCATTAACATATTGACTATTGTGGACTGAGGAAAAATTACTGTGAAAAAAAAATTGTGGAGGATTTGATCTCTGATTTCAGTCAATATTTTTTTTGGTATTGCTGAGGCAGCAACAATGTTTTGAAAGTCTTTATCACTTGAGTATTGGGAAAAAATCAATACAAAGGTTGTTAAGTCTTGTTAGCCACAAGATTTTTTCTTTATCCATCTTCTAAAGGATTCATTGATGAAGTTAAACAATTATTGGGAGCATCGCTGCAAAGATAAGGATGGATGCATAGTCTCGAATTTTGAGGTCATCCATAGTATATACACAGTCCTTTTGGACATTGCTTGGTGTTCTTGACATACAAAGGTCAAGCACATACATAGTCTATGCATGAAATATGGTAAAGCTTAACAACCCTAGAAGGTGACATTGATGATGAAGTGTTAAGAGGCTAATGAAGTGAATGATGATGAGTAGTGGGTGATGATGATGAAACCCTAGGTCTTTGAAGCCCAAGTGTATGATGACGACAGTTTGACACCTACAACAGTATGGCAGTGATGATGTGGCAGCAATACCTCCAACAGAAGACATGAGGATGATGTGACAAGTGAAGAAGAATACTTGACATGTTGATTGATGTGGCTTCTTAAGAAGATTGCAAAGAGTGATGAGCATAAGAGTGTTTCAGTATTAGATGACCAATAGTTGTGATGTTTAAAATGGCAGCGATGACGTGGAAAAAAAGATGATGTGACAGTGAGCGCACTTGACAGCGATATGGGTGTGTGATGAGTATGTTGAGACAGTGAGTTGTAATTGTAAAAGTAAGCTTGTCTTGTTTTTGAGGTTAGGATACCTCAAAGCCTTCTTATTGAGGGTCTAAGAAAACCAGGCAGGGTCCTGGATGAAGAGTAGGTGCTCTTTGTATTGGTAGGTGCTGATTTTAACTCACGGTTGTATCCGTTCCAAAACAAATACAAAAAGATTACAAAATCATATGGTGTTGTGTTCTCTTGTGCCATGGTTCTTGTTATGACTCCATGATTAAGATGCTTATCATTTATGAATGATGAAATGGTAGATTGTTATGAAATGATTATGTAAATGGTAGAATAATGCATTGATGAATTAGTTGTTGATTGTTAAAAATTTAAAAAATTATACTGCACACACAGTTTCATCCCCCCTCTCTGTGTGTCTAGTGTGTCTAACAATTGGTATCAAAGCTGACCTTCATCACAAGCCTAGCAAGCTTGAAGGGAGATCCTTAGACACGATGGAGGAAAAGGAAGAGTCATTAAGCAATGACGTGCCTATACTTGATATGATAGATTATTTCAGTTGGAGAAGCAAAATGAAGGATTATCTAAAGAAGTTTGGTGTTTGGGAGATTGTTATCAATCCACCCTCTCCATCAAATAAGAAGGGAAAATCAGCTGCACAGAAGGAAGCGAAGAAGGACAACACCATAGCCTTGAAGTTCCTCATGGACAGATTTCCCAGCTCAATGAAGAAAAGTGTAGGAGAGTGCACTTCAGCCAAAGACCTATGGTTCAAGTTGGAAAGTGAGTATCAAAAGGCAATACCAAAACCCGAAAAGAGAGATCAAGAATCAAAAGACAACCCCCCAGAAGAGATCGATCAAGAAGAAGACAAGCAAGAATATTACTCTAGTAAAGGTATGGACTCTTGTGATTGTAATAGTTCGTGTGATGAAATTGAGAAGGTTCTTGTAGATGATGATGAAGGGTTATCAAATACTGCACATGAGATACATCTCACGTTGCTAAATATTGATCTCAAATCCAATTGGTTCTTGAACATAGTTAATCTCAACTAGAGTGACTTCACGAAGTTCAAAAACAAAATCTTGGACTCCTTGAATGAATATCAATAGAAGACCATGACAATGAAAGTGTTTCTTGTGAATCTCAAACACAAGGACAAAGAGTTGTGGGATCAAATAAAATACAAGGATGTTGAAGTTGAACAACTAAAGAATGAATTGATCAGTCAAAAGGAAGAACCAGAAAAGGCTGCTCAAGAGCTTGAAGAAACTAGAAAGGTCAATCATGTTTTGAAGACTCAGTTGGAGGAAGCCAAGAGGATAGAAGAAATCCTAAAGAGTCAGCTGGAAGAAAAGGAGGAGACAATCCAAAAGTTGAAAATGGAGGTAGTTGGTCTCAGGAAGAAAGGTAAGAAGAATGAAGCCTTTGTCAAGTTCTAGGATAGTTCAATTGTCCTAGATAAGATCTTGGATTTCCAAAGATCTCCACTCGACAAAACTGGTCTTGGTTACAAGAAGAACAAAGAGAAATTTGAAGATGACACTTGGTCTCTGAAGACTCCAAAAGCAGGTCCATCAATGTCCAAATTTTCTCCCCATACACCTACACATGACAACAAGGACTTTGGAAGTTCAAAGATGAAACAAGGATTTAGGTCTATTCCTCAAAGAAATCTCAGAAAATAAACAACCCCAAGACCCAGGTATGAAAGTGGTTTCAATGGTTACTATTATTTTTTTTCTAACTTTGGTCATAAGGATATGGATTGTAGATTCTATGGAAGAATAAGGGATGGAATCCCCAATGACCCAATCAGATGTTGGAGATGTAATCAAGTTGGACATGTTGCTACCACATGTCACACATTGAGATGCTACACATGCAGTGGGTTTGGTCATAAATCCCAAGGATGTGCGATTCAAAGAATACAACCAAGGAAGAGTCCTTCATACACATCAAAAAAAATATTTGAAGATCAGAAGATAAAGACCTACAGTCAGGGACACTCTCAGGCATGGATACATGAAGTTGATCAAAGAAGTGTTGGAATTTCCAACAGCTCAGTCAGATGTTGGACATGCAACCATGTTGGTCACATTGCTGCATATTGTCGTACGATGAGATGCTATAGTTGCAGTGGCCTTGGGCACAAATATTAATATTGTTGGAGTACACAGAAACATCCCTTGCGGAGTTTCCCATACAGTTCATCAAGAAAAGATAGTACAAATGAAGGAACAAATGCTGAAAGGACAGATGCCAAGAAACAATTATGGATGAAGAATACCAAGCAATTGTAGATAGGAGAGGTTGATTAGAGAAAGGAGGATGGTTTCCATATGGCAATCCAAGTGTAAGGTCTCTCAAAGACCTTAACACACCTTGAGTTCATGAGGTTGGAGAATTAACTCAAGGGAGAAATGATGGTTACTCTAGGCATATAGATAGGTCCTAGAATCATGCATGTTGATAGGGGGATAAATGATCAATGTTTAGTGGTTTCAGATGTAGATATATGGTCACCCTTTTCCATTGATGCCAAAGGGGGAGAGATGGAAAAAAAGGGAGAGATGAAGACAAAAGGCGAGCATGCTCACAGGGGGAGCATGAGTTATTTTCATCAAAGACAAAAGGGGGATATTGTTGATGAAATTGTCATTGATGCTAACATGGACTTGCAGTGGACCCATAGGATGTCATTGATTCCACCAAGTCCCACCTATAGTGCCTTGACCCCTTACATGGTGTCATGCTACCCCGTGACAAGACCAAGCTATCCCACAGGTGAAATCATGTTGGATGTTGACTCTTGGAGGTCTCCTAGTGTGGTTGAGGTGGTTAAATAAGACTATGAATCCTCTTGCTTGATAAAGAATTCCATGAAGACTTGGAACCCTTGATGAAGACCTTGATGCCCTTGCAAAGTTCATGGAGCCCACTACTTTGACTTACATGGTTAGTGTACATGAAGATATGGTCATTGATGACTTAATGAAGTCATAGAACCCTTGTGAAGACTTTGATGCCCATTAATATGGTCAAGACACTAATTGGATTGATGATGAAGTTGACAAGGGTCCATGGTACCATTTGGTGACATGCTTGATAGTGAGGACACCCTTCCTTTTGGAAACTTATTACAACAAACCCTAAGACCATTGAAATGGTAAGGATGTGTGGCAAACGAGTAATAAAACAAAGACATGATAAACCATGATCAAGCAATAAAGTTATGGATGTGGTTGACCTTTTGCTGACCCTAGATATTTAAGTGACATTTAAAAATTCAAAATAAAAATAAAAATAAAAATAAAAATTAAATACTTACCATCCTCAGCTTGTTGAAGTCGGCTTCGATTAAATTCAAAAATAAATAAAAATAAAAATATTTTTTTCATATACAATTCGGGTCAAAATAAAATTCCAAAAAAAAACCAGTATAAATACCCAATAAAGTTTCATTTTTTTGAGTGTAAATTTTTGGATAGCTCTGAATTTCGGTATGGCATTGAGGCAATGAAGTATGTTACTGAGGTAGCGAAGTACAGTCCACTGAGGTAGCCACACAAGTATTTTTTTTGAACTTTGAAATATTTTTTTGGGATTGAGGAAGAAATTCGTAGGAGCATTTTATTGTGCATTTTTGAAGCGGATATGGTCTAAATTTCGGGTTTAATTCTTTGATTGTTTTGGAGGCTTATCAAAAGTCTTTTAACAAAAATTTCAGCATATACTCAACCCCAAATTTTCCCACCTGAGGTAGAATTTTTGTGAAGAAGAAAACATCTTTGATTTTTTTTTATGACTGTGATTGAGGTAAATTCGGAGGTGTAGCAGACTGTGGTGGCAGCAGACCCGAATTTGCAGACTAAGGTGGAAGCAGTAGAAGGAGACACCTGAATTTTCACAGTCCTGAATTTTTCTCTGAGATGTATACACAGTCCAAAATTGGCATATAAACAGACCTGAAATTGGACAGATAATGAGGCAGACCCGAATTTCTCTATGAACTTTTTGGGATTTAATTTGTGTAATTCTTTTTGCTGCTAGACAATCCTACAAACAAACAGCCCTCATGCTCCATTTGCATGAACATAATGACTATTGTGGACTGAGGAAAACTTACTGTGAAAAAAAATTCATGGAGGCCCTTGAGATCTAATTTCGGTCAATATTTTTTTTGGTATTGTTGAGGCAGTAGCAGTGTTTTGAAAGTATTTCTTGCTTGAGGACTGGCCAGAAAGCAATACAAAGTCTGTTAAGTCTTGTCAGCCACAAGATTTTTTCTTGATCCATCTTCTGAAGGTTTCATTGATGAAGTTAAACAATTATTGGGAGCATCGCTGCGAAGACAAGGATGAATGCATAGTCTCGAGCTTGACTGAGTCTAGTGTTGGTATAGATACATTTGTCCAAGTTTGTAGACCAAGTGTGATACATTCCACATCATAATACATAGTGGTTTGATAGTGTTTTGAGTTCATTCTCAGAATACAAATAGTCTAAGGTTGGCATGGTTTGGACTCTTCCTTAGCATATAAATAATCTCAAATTTTGAGGTCATCCATAGTATATACACAGTCCTTTTGGACATTGCTTGGTGTTCTTGACATACACAGTTCAAGCACATACATAATCTATGCATGAAATATGGTAAAGCTTAACAACCCTATAAGGTGACATTGATGATGAAGTGTTAAGAGGCTAATGAAGTGAATGATGATGAGAAGTGGGTGATAATGATGAAACCCTAGGTATTTGAAGCCCAAGTGTATGATGATGATAGTTTGACACCTACATCAGTATGGTAGTGATGATGTGGCAGCAATACCTCCAACAGAAGACATGAGGATGATGTGACAAGTGAAGAAGAATACTTGACATGTTGATTGATGTGGCTTCTTAAGCATATTGCAAAGAGTGATGAGCAGAAGAGTGTTGTAGCAGTAGATGACCAGCAGTAGTGATGTTTAATATGACAGTGATGATGTGATAGTGAGCACACTTGATAGTGATATGTGTGTGTGATGAGTATGTTGAGACAGTGAGCTGTAATTGTAAAAGCAAGCTTGTTTTTTTTTTTAGGTTAGGATACCTCAAACCCTTCTTAGCAGGGTCTAAGAGAAGAAGGCAGGGTCTTGGATGAAGAGTAGGTGCTCTTTGTATCAGTAGGTGCTGATTTAACCTCACGGTTGTAGCTGTTCCAAAACAAATAAAAAAAGATTACAAAATTCTATGGTGTTGTGTTCTCTTGTGACATGGTTCTTGTTATGACTCCATGATTCCGATGCTTATGATTTATGAATGACANGAAATGATTATGTAAATGGTAGAATAATGCATTGATGAATTAGTTGTTGATTGTTAAAATTGAAAAAGTAATAAAGACTGCACACATAGATTCACCCCCGCCCTCTCTGTGTGCCCGGTGTGTCTAACATCAACAATGTCCTTTTTCATTCCCGACCAGAAATAATGCTTTCTAGCTGTAGCAATTGTCTTCTGATATCCTGAGTGACCAGAATACGTAGCTTGATGGATTTCCTCCATAACAACTCTCCTCAAATATGCTACACTTGAAATATAAATTCTGTTCTTATAAGTAAAAATTTCATCTTCTTCTAACTTATATCCTTCATACTTCTTTTCAGGACTTTGCTGCTGCAATTTTCTCTTTATCCGCACATACATTTCATCTTTAGTAGCATGATTAACAATCTACTGTCTCAAATCTGATTGAAAAATACTAAGAGATGCCACATGCATTTCATGGACCTTCCTGATGAGTGCATCAACAACCTTATTTTATTTTGCTTTTATGTGTTTGATTTCAAAATCAACTCACATAAAAACTCCAGCCATCTAGATTTCCCAACATTTAAATTTGGCTGATCAAACAAGTATTTCAGGCCACAATGGTCTGTCCTTAACACAAATATTCTTCCCATTAAATAATTCCTCCGCATATTGAGAGCATGTACTATGGATACAGGTTCTAGATCATGAGTAGCATAATTCTTCTCATGCTCCTTCAACTTTCTTGATTCATAGCATACCACGTGGTTGTCTAGCATATGAAATCCCCCCATTCCTGGATTACATGCATCAGTACACACTACGAAGTCTTTTTCTAGGTCTGCAATCTTCAGAACTGGTGCACTTGTAATAAAATTCTTCAAGTGCTGGAATATCTCCTCACATATTGGTGTCCATTCAACATTTACCCCCTTCTTTTGCAAATAAGTGATGGAATGTGCAACCTTGGAGAATCCTTCAATGAACCTCCTATAGTATCCTGCAAGTCCCATAAAATACCTCACATCTGTCACATTTCTTAGGATTGGCCAATTCATAATGGCCTCAATCTTTTTAGGGTCCACAGATATGCCCTCTGTTGAGATAATGTGACCCAAATAATGAATTCTATCTCTATAGAAATCACATTTTTTGAACTTTGCATACAACTCATGATCCCTTAGGAATTTCAATGCCAGTCTCAAATGTTCTTCATGATCTACATCATTCTTAATAAATAAGAATGTCATCAAGGAAGATGAGAACAAACTTGTCCAGATACTTGCTGAAAACACTATTCATGAGACACATAAATGTAGTTGGTGCATTTCTGAGACAAAATGGTACCACTACAAACTCATAGCATCCATACCTTGTTCTAAAGGTTGTATTATGAATATATTCATCCTTGATTCTTACATGATGGTAACGAGGCCTCAAGTCAATATTTGAGAATACCTTTTCTCCTCTCTTTTGATAAAAAAGGTCATCAAGTTGAGGTAAAGGATATTTATTCTTGATAGTGACTTTGTTCAACTATTTGTAATCAATACACAACCTAATTGTACCATATTTCTTCTTCACAAATATAATTGGTGCTCCCCAAGGGACACACCTGTCCTGATGTACTTCTTTTCCAACAACTCTTGCAGTTGCATCTTCAGCTCTAGAAATATGGTGTGCTCATCTTGTACAGTGTCTTTGACACCAGTGCTTCTCTAGGAACAAGTTCAATTGTGAAATCAATGTCCCTCTTTGGAGGAAGCCTTTGGATTTCATTAGGAAAAATATCCCTGAATTCCTACAACACAAGAAATTTCTCCAACCTAGGAGTTTCATTCTCTGCTTCCTCCAAAACATGGGCTACATACATTTTGCAACATTTCCTACAGAACTTCTTTAGTTGCATGCTGACATATGCCTAACATAAATCACTTTTGGAATGCCTCTTACAACCCTTAGGTTTCCTTCTTCATCCATGCATTCAAAAGTCTTGTTGTAACAGTAAAGCTTAACTCTGTGTGCTTGTAACCAATACATTCCAATGAGAATATAATAGGAACCAAGCGGTATAACATTCAAATCTACACAACTGTTAATCCCATCCACGACTAATGGATATTTCTCAACTACTTCACTAACATTTCTATTAGTTCCAGTGGCTAGATGAACTAACCATGATTTTCTATGATTTAACTTATAAAAAGCACAAATCTCAACTATTCTAGGAGTGATATAACTATGAGTAGATCCATGGTCAACTAAAATAGAAACAGATTGCTTAGCAATCTTACCTTCAACTTCAACCACAGTTGATTGATGATCTTCCTGATGGTCCTCTAGAGCTGCATAAATTCTAGGGACAGTCCTTACCACTTGACCCATCGTTTCTACTTCTTGGATGTCATGAGTTTGCTATACATACCCATTCTCAAGCGGACAGTTCCTGCGCATGTGATTTTCTTCGCATCTGTAGCTTTGGAGTGGTTCTCTAATCACTTTTGGATCTCTTAGAGAGTCTGCCATCACTTTGGATGGCTTAGCCACAGCTTGTGATGGTTTCCTTTTCTTATTTAAAAAAGGAGAGGGTTTGAAACATTTCTTTCTTTGATCAAACTTCTCCTTATTCTTATCCTTCCATGCCTTATGGATATCAGGTATGCTTTTGTTATGATCATAGCAATACTTGTCCTTTCTTATAGCTTCTTCTAGAGTTATAGGTTCATTAAACTCAATGCTGTCTTTGTATGACTGAGGTAGCTCACTCAAAATACGTTGAATCTTCAATTTATTATCTCTGATACACCTGACGTACCTCAACAACTCCAATATTTTTTTTTCATATTCTTCCATGGTCAACTGTCCCAATTTCACCTCATGGAACTCTTTTATCTTGTCATCATAGTACCTATCAGAGAGGTACTTCTGCTTGAAATATTTCTTGAACTATTTCCACGTGATATTTCTGTCATTAATATTCTTCACCTTCCTAAGGTGATCCCACCATATGGATGCTCTTCCATTCATATTGAAGATGGCTACTCTTGCCTTCATATTTCTAGAGTAATATTGGACTTGGAAATATTTCTTCATCCGAAGGAGCCAAGCTTCAACTTCTTGACCTGTATTTACCTCACCATTAAGGTAGGAGGCCTTTCCTTCTTGAATTCATCACGTGAACTGTTCCTGTAACGCCTCTTTCTGTTTTTCTTGTGAGATGAAGAGCTTGATCCCCCAATGGATCCTTCAGAGTTAGGCGATCCACTAGAAAGACCTTTTTCTTCTTCTAGCATTGCTCTTACTTCCTTTTTGATTTGTTGTCTGATGCCCAGATTCTATATTCCTTATACTCGTAGCTATTATTTCTGTCACAACAATCTTGAGACAAAGCACATACTTACAAGAGATTCAAGACAAATTAGACATGAAATGACATAACATTACTACAATAGGAGGTTGCAGCTCTATATAATCAATAATCGAATGAATAATACAATACAATTTCATGCATAACTTTCATGAATGGAGACAATTCGAATTCACTAGAGTTTATTCGAATTGAATGGATGGGTGTAGCTCAACTGAATGTTAGGCAGACTAAATACACTTAGTTAACCACTAATATAGCCATGATTGACTCTAACTGAGTCCTAATTGAATCGAAGTGCAATGAATGACTGATTCTAATTGATTGTAACTCAATTTGCATGTGAATCAATAGTGGGGGTGCATCAACAACTCTAGTCAACTCGGATGAAGTGAACTACACTGATACTAGTCATCAGAAGTGGTTGGAGGTGCAATAACTCACTCAAGTTCACCCAAATCAAGCCAAAATAGATAATGACATGAGGGATGCACCTTTACAACTCAGCTTGACTGATTTTTAGGTGAAACAACAATAATTTAGCTATTTGGTGCACTTATGACACTTAGATCACCCCAGAATTGCTCCTTGATTGAAGGAGGAAGCTCAGTTAGCCTCCCTGATTGAAGGAGAATCCTTAGTTGGCCTCCCTGATTGAAGGAGGGCATGGGTGTGCTCATGCTGATGTCATGGTGTGCTCATTTGATGCTAATTCAATTCAATTAACTTAGGATAGTGGGTAATTCAGACAAAATTGAACAAATAAGTGTGTATGTTGGGTAAATGTCTCCAACACCCCCCCTTAAGCTATACTTATGAGGAGTAAAAATAAAATGCATGAATTGCTAGGGCCTCAAAAAAAAATTCCATAGGTCACCCAATACAAAAATGTAACTCTAACAATGCTCAAAATAAAATGATAAGTGAGGAAAGAGGGAAAACCCAGTGGGAACCCACCCCCCTCCCTCAAGCTGAACACTGAAGAAGTAATATGATCACCCTGATGAACTCACCCCCAATAGTGAACAGAGGTAAGTGAAATTTTCCTCAATAAATTTCTTGGTGAAGATATCTACAATCTGCTCATCTATAGGGCAATATTGCAGAACAATGGTCCTATCATGCACCAAATCCTTGATGTAGTGCATGTGAATCTCAACATGTTTGGTCCTCTGTCATTGAACTGGATCTGTGGAGATATTGATAGCACTTTTACTATCACAAAATATGACTATGGAGAAAGCACTACCAATATCAAACTCTGAAAGAATTCCTTGCAACCAAACAACTTGGATGTAAGCATTCATTGCTCCCCTGTACTCGGCCTCTGCTGAAGACAATGCAATGGCAGCCTGATTTTTGATAGACTAGAAAATGGGGCCACTACCAAACATGAATACATACCCAGAAGTGGACTTCCAATCTATGGAATCCCCTTCCCAATATGAATTTGTATAACCAACCAACTCTAGCTCAGAATCTGCAGCATAGTGAATGCCGTAGGATCTTGTGCCCTAAATGTACTGAAGGATCCTCTTGGATTCCTTCCAATGGAGGTCATCAGGATGATGCATGTATCTTGATACAACATTTAAGGCATAACAAATATCACACTATGAATGTTACAAGTAAAGAAAGCTACCAATCAACTGGCGGTAGATTGTACAATCCATGGGTGGAGTGGATTTTTCCTCTTCAAGGCTGATCCCTGAGAGGAAAGGAAATGGGACAGCCTTGCAATAAGCCATGTTAAACTTAATTAACAGGTATGAAATGTATTTATATTAAGTTACCATTATCCCATCAAAGTCTTGGGATATTTCAAGCCCCATAAATTGCTTCAGGAGGCCCAAATCGCTCATCTCAAATGCATCATGAAGGACAGTTTTTATGAAGGAAATGGAAGAAAGTGTGCTTCATGTAATCAAAATATCATCAACATATAAAAAATTATAATTAAATTACCATCATATTGCTGCAAATCCACGATTTTATCAGATTTTCATCTTTGGAATTTTTGTGAAAGCAGAAAGGCATCCATCTTGGCATACCATGATCTTGGGGTCTATTTCAACCCATATAATGACTTATGCAATTCGCAAACCAAATAAGGATCTGAAATATATCCCTTGGGATTATTCATTTATATCTACTCATGAAGGTCTCCATGTAGAAATTCCCTGTTGACATCCATACGATGCACCTCCCAGTGCTTGGATGCCGCAATGGCCAAAACTAGGAGAATGGAGTCAATCTTTGCCACCGGTGCAAAGGTCTCACGATAGTCCACTCGTTGGACCTGGGAGAACCCTTTTGAAACTAGACTTGCCTTATATTTTCAGTTTCTTCCATTAGGATCAACCTTTTTCTGAAACACCCACTTTCATTGAACTAATTTCCTCCCAGGTGGAAGAGAAACTAGCTCCCAAGTAGCATTTTTACGAAGAGAATTAAACTCTTCATCCATAGAAGCTTTCCATATAGGGATGTTTCCATGCATGGTATTAGGAATTAGGATCTTACCCAATCACTAAATAACAGGTCTCATACAACAATTAATCATGACAAGAGAGAGAAATACCTGCTCTTTGAAAATCAGACCGGGTTCTTCTTGGATCAGCAGGATTTCCAATGTTTTCCTCGACGAAACAGAGTGTCTTCTTGGCCCAAGTTGGGAGATGTGTTTGCACTTCAGAATCTGAGTCTGAAGCTGATATATGTTTCTCAATGATATTAGACATCATATCTGCAATATCAGAGCCATCACTCCCAATTTTATAATCCGAATGATCAACAGAACAAGATGGAATTTCAACAGTTTTCTCCTTGACTAGTTCTACATCTTGGAGAGGTTCATCAAATCAGATACTTCTCTCAATGAATATCTATTTGGTTCTGATATTTAGGATTTTGAATCCCTTATAATCTTCTATATATCCAATGAACAAAAATTCAATACTTTGCGGTTGCAAATATTTCCTCTTGTCAAGCGGAATTCGAGCCCATGCAGTGGACCCACACACCCTAAATTTTGACACATCCATCTTGTGTCCATAGTAGACTTCAAAAGGAGTATTTCCTTTCATCGAGGAGTGAGTAAATATGTCCTGATTTTATGCAGCAACATTCATGGCCTCAGCCCATAAATTTTCATCCAAACTCTTGGCTTCCAGCATACAAGTGGTCATCTCCTTGAGCGCCCGATTCTTTCTCTTCGCTACACCATTTTGCTGGGGAGTGTAGGGAATGGAATGTTGGATCTTGATCCCACTTTCTGAACATATATGCAGAAATTTAGAACTAATATATTCCCCTCCATTATTAGATATCATATATTTAATCTTCCTCCCAGAGGCATTCTCAACCAGTGCTTTCAACTCAATGAATTTTTCCAAAACTTCAGATTTTTTCTTGATGAAGAAAACCCAAGTGTATCTAGAAAAATCATCAATGAAGGTGAGTACATACCAAGATCCATTCATGGATGTGGAGGGAATATTTCTTCTAATATCAGAATGAATCAGCCCCAATATACTTGATGTACGGCTTTCCTTTCCCCGATCAAACTTGTGCTCAGGGTGTTTTCCCACAATACAACCTTTACAAATTCCTTTGGAAGTTTTGATGGATGGGAGTCCTTCAACCAAGAATTTTTTCTGAATTTGATGCAAGTACTTGAAGTTTAAATGACTAGATATTTCATGCCATAGTCTATTGACCTCATTTCCATGATTCATAAGAGCGGTGGGATTTGCATCTGCCACAAAATGGGAAAACGCATAGGCCTTAACATGATGGTTTGCTAAGCTTGTTGCAACAAGTTTCCCAGATGCAATCTCAATGATTTCTACATCATTAGGGATGAAAGTTACTCTCTTGGGCACTCCAGTATGTGTCATTTGATATAGACTCAGGATGTTGGAGGCCAATGAGGGTACATATAGAATATCAAAAAAACTGCGATGTTCAAGATTTACAGTACCTTTTCCTTTCAAAATGATGGTAGAATAATATCCCATGTGGATGGGAATGCTTTTGTCGATGTATAGGGCTGAAAAGGAATCTTTGATTTCCATCATGTGATTTGAAGCTCCAGATTCTATTAGGAGAGCTTTGGGCTTTGAGGTGCTTGCCATGAGAGCATGTCCTCTTTCTTGCTGGGTATCCCGATCTTGGTTATCTCTCTTTTGAAGACTCTCCAGAATATTGCTATTATTTCTCTTGAGGAGAGAATTCATCTCATCAAGCTTCTTCTTCATGCAGGCATGTTTGGGGTGGAATCCCTTCCCGCAATAGGAACACTTGACTTTCTCTTTGCCATGATTTCCTCTTTTCTTGTGTTTCTTCAATTCGAAAGACTTTTCTTGCCTCTGGTTCTTTTCTTTAGGCTTTGAAGCATCAAATTTAGTCTTTTGACTCTTCTTCCCTTTTCCCTTCGAATATTTGGGTCTCGAAGCAAACAATTCTTGATCTTTGGAGGATATGATGATCCCCATCTGCACAAGCTTGTCGTGCTCATTTGTGAGGGACTTAATGAAGGAATTGAGAGAGGGAATCTTCCATCCCGAGGTTGTGATATTCCCATAATGAAATGTGGAAACAAATAATGAGTAATCCACACCAAGTTTGGAGATAATGGCGAGAATGAGCTGATAATCCTCCTTCTTCACCTCACATTGCTTCAACTGAGGACTAGATACTTGAATTTTGTGAAGAAATCATTGAGAGTTTTGAAATTTATAGGTTGAAGAGAAATCAACTCATTCTCTAGCTGATAAATCCTCAAATCATCCTGTTTTTCATATAGGGAGGCAAGTTGTTCCAAAATTTCTTTCAGAGTATTCAATCCCATGAGATGGAATAGAAGGTTGTTAGAGATCGAGAGACACAGAAACCCAAAAGCTTCATCCATCTTGTTCCAAAATATAGCCTTGTCCACAACATGATTTGGCTCTTCCTCGATGTTCATAGTGACTCTATAGAGTCCTTTAGCACGTAGTTGGATCTACATGTCTCCTTTCCATTGGTGGTAATTGAAAGGAGTGAGAAGATCTATGGAAGAAGCAATTTTTCTGTTGTAGCAAATGTAGTGAAGAAACTGTAAAAAAAACCTGCAATCAAGACAAAAAAGTCACCGTAAGGTCGGACAGCCTAAACATTTTAGGTTTTCATCACACCCAGCATAGTTGATCAAGCAAGCTTGATCAACAATTCCTTTTACTTGGGGTAGTAAGTGGTAAACCTTCGGATTTTGGTGAAGTGCTGGAATTTGAGCTTTTGCTCAATTTTGCATGCTAGATCCGTCAGAAATCATGTTTTTCTGAAGAATGAGCTTTGTCATGCCGTCGCTTTGATACCATATTAATTCTGTCACAACAATCTTGAGACAAAGCATAGACTTACAAGAGATTCAAGACAAATTAGACATGAAATGACATAACGGTACTGCAATAGGAGGTTGCAGCTCTATATAATCAATAATGGAATGAATAATACAATACAATGTCATGCAAAAATTGCATGAATGGAGAAAATTTGAATTCACTAGAGGTCATTTGAATTGAATGGATGGGTGTAGCTTAACTAAATGTTAGCCACACTAAAAACACTTAGTTAACCACTAATCTAGCCATGATTGGCTCTAACTGAGTCCTAGTTGAATAAGAGTGTAATGAATGACTGAGTCTAACTGAATGTAACTCAATCTACATGTCAATCAGTAACTCTAGTCAGCTCCAATGAAGTGAACTGCACTGACACTGGTCATCAAAAGTGGTTGGAGGCGCATTAACTCACTCCAGTTCACCCAAATCATCCCAAAATAGACAATGACATGAGGGAGGCACCTTTACAACTCAGCTTAACTGATTGTTAGGTGAAACAACAATTAGTTAGCTATTTGGTGCACTTATGACACTCATATCACCCCAGAGTTGCTCCCTGATTGAAAGAGGAAGATTAGTTAGCCTCCCTGATTGAAGGAGAAGGATTAGATGCCTCCTTGATTGATGGACGGCATGGGTGTTCTCATGCTGATATCATGGTGTGCTCATATAATGCCGATTCGAGTCAATTAACTTAGTATAGTGGGTAATTAGGCCAAAATTGACCAAATAAGTGTGTATGTTGGGTAAATGACTCCAACAACAAGGATCCTATGCATCATTCATACTATAGGTTCTCACAGCCGAGCCAAAAACCCACTTCTCCAATATGCACTATGACTCTGCAAAAATGTGTTAATCAACACAATTGTTAGCTACATGACAATTTTAGAATTAAAAACCATTTACTTACTGTCACCTCGCCCATCTAGGACCAATGCTATAACAGATAGCTCTAAAAGCTATTCACTTGGCCCATCCAGGCCCAATGGTGTAACCAATAGCTCTGATACCACACTGTCACATACCCTCTCCTCAAGGGAGGAGAATCACAACTGCTAATCCTACTTTTATACCATAATGTAGCGTACCTGCTACTCTAATATCTCAATGTCCATGAACCTGGTGCCCATACACCTAACTGATATGCATAATAATTTAAAATTTCTCTTTAATTTCTCTTTGATACAGTCATGGGTCATGTAACATCCTTTAACATTCCTTCTTAGGCTTAGAAACCACTGTAACGGTCGTTTTTCCCTTGAAAGATCCACTATTTAACCGGAAAGAACATTTCCGCATTGATCCTATCCATTCCACACTCCGCTTTTTGCGTTATCCTTTTCATCTTCTGGTGCGGAATCCAGGAACCGAAAACACAATGTGTGACAAAGTCCTTCAAACCACTTTACGCCTTCCTCCTTCCACCCTTTCACGACGGAACTCAGGAATCGGAAACACAAAAAAATGACCAACTTGTCCTTTGACCTTCCGCCTTCTGCCTTCCGCCTTTCCTCCTTTCACTGAGGACCTCTAAAATCAGAAACTCCATGAAAGGATCATTCTATCTTTCGGCTTTCCGCCTTCTAACTTCTACCTTTTCATCTTCCGCTGTGGACCTCAGAAATCGAAAAACCCACAAAATGATAAATTCTCCTTTCGACTTTCCTCCTTTTGACTTTCAACTTTTTTTCTTTTGCTGTGGACCTCAGAAATCAGAAAAAAACCTTTTACCTTAATCTTTTTCCCATTTTCCATCTCCCTCCTTCCGCCTTCTGCAGGTGGATTTCAGGGTGCGAAAAATACACTTTTTCCTTGGATTTTTCGGCTTTCTTTCTGCTTCCGAATTCCACCCTTTCACAAGCGGATTCCAAGGTGTGGAAATTGACATTCTTACTTGTTTCAACTTCTCTCCCCTGCCTCTTTCCTTTCATCTTCCACAGGCAGATTCTCGAGTACAGAAATGCTCAAGTCAGATGCCTTCTGACTCTGCAACGAGGATTCTAGCCTCCATGATCATAAACATATTACATTGAAACATACAAGGCATATATAGATGCAAAAGTAGGAAAATTTAACAACAATAAACTATGTTGAAATCATTAACAATAATTTATCATATTCAATTCATTCATAAACAAATATATTGCATAAATAAGCATAATAGAGAATACTTATCTTGAAGATGAAGCTGTACCACAACTAGCTATGTCGCTGCAACGTTCCACCCAACCATAGGCCCGTTGTGTTCATTAATCTCTCAACACAATGAATACCCCCAAGCTGGGCATGAATTCCACAAGGAACTAGGTAATGACATACTCACACACATCTAGATCACATCAAAGACAGTCAATCCAACCTACCATTTGGTTTATCAGACTGTCCAACCAAGCCAATACAAGATTGGGTTTATCAGGTTGCAGGAAACAAAGCCAATACACTATTGGGTTTTGCAGGCTATTCATCCAATCCAGGAATAGTTGGGGTTCATAGACTACACATAGTCAATCCAAAATTCATATTAAGGACCAACCAAGCCAACAGATGGGTTTCACAGGCTACTCAGCCAAGCCATTTCACTGCTGGGTTCCATAGGATATTCAGCCAAGCCAACTTACAGATGTGTTTATCAGGCTGTCCAGCCAAGGTCACACATGGCCAAATGAACAACAAGACACAAACAAGCCAATGTCCGATTGGGTTTCACAGTCTGCCCAGCCAAGCCAATATACAACTGGGTTCATAGGCTGTCAACCAAGCCAATCTATGTTTGTGTTTGACAGGGTGCTAAGGCAATGGAAAGGAAGAATGCTTAATATAGTGGCTCATTCAAGAGATAGAGACACCTCCATAAGATCTATCTGGCCTGGAATCCACATCACCTACACCCCAACACAAGGAAGTGTCCCCTTCTTTGCTACACAATCCCTCGGGCTATACCTTCCCTTCCAGTTCTCTTCGGGGCATGTAGAGAAGATTCACTAGCCACTCTTATCTTTTCATGAGGTTCCAATCTGCACTAGGTTTATCAATCCCATTCGACATCTCTTCCACTCCTAAGTCTTGCATAAAGTTCAGACCCAAGTGAGGGTACACATCACAGTAAACCATAAGGAGACACAACAACACAGACTCCACTCTTTAACAAAGAGAAACAGGGTTTCATACCACTTTGTATTTTAGAATATCACTGTAACCCATCAACCACGGTATCAACAAAGGAACATACTTGCTGAAAACTCTGTGGAATGATGAACCAAACTGAGTAACCACTTTCCCAACTCAGGATCATGAATGAAGGACAATTCAAAACATCTGAATGATCCAGCAAAGCAATCATGATTTCCAGATAGGGAAGAATGCATAATGCACAATGATAATGAACAACCACAACCCAGAACAACAACAGAACCTTCTCACGGTTGAAGGAAGGATGGACTAGCATGCATCCCCACGATTTCTTGCTTCAAAAGCAAGAATGCGGCTTCCCAAACCGTAGGCTGCAGGCAGGCTCAATCATGAATTTGACTGCCATGCCCTATTTTGCCCAAGGCATTAACTGCCTCATCCAACTTCTGGAAGGATTTAATGATTGAGGATAGAGGAAGAAAGGTAACTGAGGGTTTATGGGTTTCCCCATTAACACCTGGTCTCAGCCTATGGCTTAGGAGTTTGAGTAACTCCCCTTCCTATTCCTTGTAAAATCATGCCCCCATCTCTTACGTTGCAATGCATAGCTAGATGTGTTATTTTTATTACATTGTATATTTACATTGTGTCCCAAAATATACTGTGCATAACCGACACAATAAGCATATGTATCGACCTTGATCACCTATACACAAAACACCAAATCGATGGCAAGGCCTTGGCCTTGAGCTCCTCCCCATGATTTAAATACAATATATACATCATGTACAATTTTTATACCATGGGGTCAAAACCAGGGTGTTACAGAGGGTAAATAGACTTCATATAGTGGAGAACACATATACAAGACAAGGGAGGATCATTCTTCCACATGTTGCTAGTAAGGAAATAAGGCTTTGATCTTGAGGACGCAACTCCAGTTCGCATACTTTGTTTTTAGTTAAAGAACAAACAAGAGTCTAGAGATTAAAAGAAACGGTTAAAGTAAGAAAAGGGGGTGGTTGTTCATTAGGGTGGAAGTTGCGAAGCTGACTTAGGATAGGGTTGTTCATGAGAAGAAAAGGAGTGTGAGGAGAAAATTCATGGACAGGATCTCTCCCACAGACGCATGAAGTTAAATACATGTGGTTTAAGAATGAGGAGAGGAGAGGAGTTGGTTCTTTAATTAAGGGGAAAGCCAAACCTTATTGCAGTTAGATGGAGGTTGAGTTCAAAGATCTTGAATTAAGGAAAGAAGACAAAGCATGACTAAATTTCCTTAAAAATTCTTTTCCAAATATAAGGGCACAATCAAAGGGAAGGGCACAATCCAGAAGGCTCCGCATTTATATATTCTCATTCATGATAGGTATCCATTGTGAAGAGTGTAATGTTGGAATCTCCTATGAAGCATTATATATTTGTATGCGCCAGTAGTAGGTGCACTACATATAGATTAATGTGCCACTGGTGGATAGACGAAGGGAATAGACTTTGTACTTCTCCTTAGAGGTTGAAATACTTGAAATCATTATTTTTTTCAGAACATGGACTTCTCTAGACATAACTCGATCTAGATACAGAAGTGCCTAGTGCACATCATTGTCTAATGTTACATGTAAAATTTATCCTCTATAGTTACGAGAATAGAGTTGGGGGTGCAACCAATGTTTTAAATGGAAATATTTGATAATTGTGTTAATGATATCTTGGTTATATGTGAACTAATCCCTTACCTAGAAAGAGTCCATGATGGGCATATCCCTAGACTTGTTCAATTATGGTATTATAATATGTTTAATTGTAAGTTTATTTGTCTAGTTTAAAGAACCAGAAAGGGTGCAGCCGTTAGTTCATGCGTATGGAAGGACACAAAATTTGAATTCAACACTTATTCAATTGACATGTCTTCCAAAATTTAAACAATAAATAGAACTTCAACCTTGGACTCATAAAATTCATAACCAATGATTATTAACCTATAGTCCAATTATCAAATCACACATTTAGCTTTTGGTAGGATATGTTCTATCCATGATAATGTTGAGTAGGGTTTCCATTAATGTCAAAGGAGTTCATTAATGACAAATGAAATTCCATGACATGTATTATTATGTGATATTTGTGATGAGGTTTCAAATTCATATGATGATGTTTAGTACTCCCATGATGTTGAGTATGGTTTCCATTGATGTCAAAGGAGTTCATTAATGACAAAGGAAATGACATGACATGTATGATGATGTGACATGTGTGATGAGGTTTTAAAGTCATATGATGATGTTTTAGTGCTCCCAAGAAATAATTTTTACAATTTTACACCATTCTGTAAAAATATGGAAACTTGGTGAAAATCTTCCTGAAACTCTGAAAAGTGACTAAGTATAGAAAGAATCAGAGTTCATTAATGACAAATGAATAACAAAAAAAGTGATGACATGTCATGTGGCATGTGTGATGAGGTTGGAAATTCATATGACGGTGTTATAGTCCTCTCATGAAGTCATTTATACAATTTTAAACCATTCTATAAAAGTATGACAACTTCTTGAAACTCTTGTTGAAACTTTGAAAATTTGACTAAGTATAAATTGTTCTTAATCTGCCTAAGGGGACTTTGTAAAATACATGCAATATTCTATATTTGATGAATTAAATTATTATGATTACATAACATATAAATTGTTGTCTTGCACATCAAAACATATGATTGGTTGTCAAGACAGTCTCTGAAGGTGAGGTTATTAGTCTGCCAAAAGTGCTTTCTAGCATGATTTGCACTGTTTAAGTTCTAGTAAATCTACCTAAGTGACCTCAATAAAATCCCCACCATATTTTGTAAGATACTGATAAGAATTCTATGAGACAATCAAGTTTTAGCTTGCTGATGTGTGCATATGACCATGGTATTGGTTCCCCCAAAACGTGCTTGAAGCAAAAGTTACAGGTCTGCCAAAATTGGGTTTCATATTATTTTGGGAAATTTGCTGAAAATTGACCAAGTATTGAAAAACCAGTCTAAGTTTCCCTAGTAAAATGTTTGCCATATTTTGTAGGAAACTAATAAAAATAATATGAGACCATCGGGATGTAGCTTGTTGATGTGTGCACCTGACCATGGTCTTATTTCTCCTAAAAGGTGCTTGAAGACAAAGTTATAGGTATTCCAAAACAAGGTTTAACATTGTTTTGCACCAGTTCATGAAAAAACACGTTTCCATAATGAAGAGATGCATTGGTGAAAATGTTTTAATGAAGGGGCATAATGATTAAAATACACAATGGTTTAAAGATATGATGAAAAAAGTATTTAAACAAAAGTACAAAGTGGAAGAAAGATGTCTGATTAATCCAGATCAATGTAACAATGAGAGAAGACAAAGACCAATGAAGTGAAGAATAATTAGTAACATAATTGGAGAAAAATATCAAATTAGGGAGGTAGGGTGGTGTTAGGGAAGGCTACAAGCATGCAAGGGGTTTGCATCCTCCTTATAGTATTGGCTAGAAAACAGGGTGTTGTAGCATCATTGTTTGTTGGAGCAGGCATAAACAAGGGTGTTGTAGCATCCTTCAGTTGTAGCTAAAAAACTTGGGGATTAGTCTCTCCAACAAGTTGTATCTTGCAAAAACAATTGTAAATATAATTTTATAGTCATAGAAATTGTTTGTGGTTTTCCTAATTGGGATTCCATGATAAATGTTGTGTTTTATGTATCTTGTTGATTTTTTGTTTTAATGAATAAGTTAAAAGTGGTTTTAAATTGTTAAAAGTTATCAATACTGATTCACCCCCCTCTCCATATTGTCCAATATTCTGACAACTGGTATCAAAGTGGGATCCTTCACCACACTCCAAACCACTGGAAGGAATATTTTATTAAAAAACACTATGGATCATCAAGAAGGGCAAGCTGCTAACAAACCTCCATTATTTATAGGAAATAATTATGCATTTTGGAGTGTAAGAATGAGATTCGATCTAATGTCTCTTGGATGCAAAATTTGAAGTTCTATTGAAAACGAGTATAAAATACCAGACAACCTACCTACAAATAGAGATGAACTAGATTAATATGAATCCAATGCAAAAGCTCTGAATGCAATTTTGAAAGGATTAGTAGATTTAGTGTTTGTTAAAGTAATGCAATGTAAGACAACCAAACATGCTTGGGAACTTATGAAGGGGCTTCGAAAGTAAAAAAATCCAAACTTCAAAAATACAAAGGGAATTTCAAAAGTCTAAGGATGAAAGAAGAAGAAAATATTGTAGAATATCATCTAAAAGTACATGAAATTGTCAATACTATTAATGGTCTGGGAGGAGAAATAAAGGAGAAAGAGGTAGTTGAAAAAGTAATGAGAACCCTATTAATAAGATATAACCCAAAAATATATATTGTAGAAGATCGATATGGTATTGAAATTTTGACAGTGGATGAGCTACATGGGATCTTCACTATGTATGAGATGAGAACAAAACAGAATGGACCATCAAGAAAAGAGGCAACATTTAAAGCTACAAAACAATCAAAGAATTCTGAAGCTTTACCCAAGAACCAATTAGAGAACTCAGATGATGAAGAAGCTCTTTTCATCAAGAAACTTGAGAAAGGTACTGGCAAGTATAAAGGAAAGCTACCACTAAAATGCTTTAAGTGTGAAAGAATTGGAATTTTTTTCACAAAGTGTCCTTACCAAAAACAAGAAAACAATGATGATGAAGAACCTTACAGTCATAAAAAAGATCAAAAGAATAAAACTATATACAAGAAGAAATTTAATAAAAAGAAGAAAAAATTCTATTCCATGGAAGACAGTGAGTATAAAGAGATAAGTGAAAATGAAGAAATTCTATTGATGGGAATAGAAACTCAAACGTCAAATGATGGATCACTTTTTCTCACTATCGAGAGATTGCATCAAACCAATTAAAAAATATATATAAGAGAACGTACATAGGATTCCTCCTCCCAACGCTTCAAAACTTAGAAAATGAAAAACATAAAGATCCAAAAACACTATCTTCATACACATAATGTAACATGAATTAAAACTAGTCTATAATAGAAAGCTTGTGCTCCTTTCTACACAGAAATATATAAATTGTAAGTGCATGGGACATTGACCTTCTTATCTTATCACAAATAAATAATTATTATCAAAGATTGGGAAATCGAACCTCCTCTAGGGAGGCTGCTATCCCTCTATCATCGCTAGAAATATATCAAGCAAAGGGACATCGAATATCTATTAGCTAAGATAAAAACAATAAAATTAAAACTACATTAAAATAACAAAGGATTCTAGCAATCATTCTGTTACAAGATCATAGAGGAAGTGCACTTCATTCCCTCCAAAGACCCCTCTTCTTTGTTATATATATATATATGAGAGAGTGTTTTTTTTATATAAATAATGGATCAAATTTCTATCTAGATATCAGACCCGGTTCTCCTTTGGAACAACATTATATTATGGAGTGGGTCCTTCCACAAAGGCCTATTTCCTTTCGATCAATAGTTAAGAAAAAAATACACCATAATTCGGTCCTCTCACAGAGGGTGCCTTCTCTCCACTAATCAAGACAATGTATTTGCGGAAAAATATGGAGCCAAACCTCCCCATGGAGGCCGCTCCCCCTCTTACACAATGAATAATATATATATATGAGAGGGGATGGAGTTTTTCCTCCATCCCCCCACAACTAATACCAAAAATGCAATTATATGAGAGAATAACATAAAATGAATGCAACTGCTCCATGGAACTTTCCTCTTTTTCTTGAGATAATAATATATATTATCGTAAAGAAAATGTGGAGATGGTTCTTCTCCATGTTTAGATAACTCTTTCCTCTTTCCTTGACTTCTTATTTTAGTACGTCGATAGACATTTATATCCTAGAATTTTGGGGTCAACTACCATCTATGATTTTTCATCTATGGATGAGAATGAGACAAGTGTACTGTCCATATTGATTCTATGGACATCGTTCAAAATTCATAACTAACAATTTCAAAAAAATAAAAAAATAGCTTAGTTAACATGTGATAAGTACAGTTATAAATGTCAAACTTCAACTTCAACTTGGTAATTAAAAGTCCAATCATGATGATAAAAATTTTTGATTATTAAGTACCACTATTTACTTAACTCCAATGATTATACAACTTTAGCTTAAATTCAACTCCAATCACCACTTTTACTTGAACTACAATGGTTAATATATTAACTTTTAAATTAGCTATTAAATACAATTATTAGCTTAAATTCAACTCTAATCGTAGTTATATTGGATAACTGTTAGATTAACTCCAATCATGATACAACTATTAAATTGAATTTTGATGAACATGGTAATAAAAAATATTAGATAACGTGCAAAGTCAACCTTTATTGCACTGAAACCATGCATCGCCCAATAAGCTTTGCATTTGGTAGCATAACTCACAAGAACAATCCGTTAAGTAATGTGCATTGAGGGTGATAGGATCAATGCAATCTATAAATATGAATACAAAAGGGTGATGTTTCTCAAATGTTTTTGTTTCGATCAAGATTCGATTAGCCGATAAGTCTAAAACTTCCATTAAATTATGTATTAGTAATTTATTATAAATTTCTGTATTATTAAGAATTGACACATCTTTTAGGAAAAATACATTATCAATATATCAATTATGTGTATGCCAACGTATTCCAAACATTAATCTTATTAATATGCTTGTTACTAATATATATTTATAGTAGCTATTTCAATATAAATTTTTGTATTATTAAGATTTGACACATATTTTAGAAATTCTAAAATACATTATCAATGTGTCAATTATATGTATTTCAACTTATTCCAAACATTAATAAGATTAATATGCTTGTTGCTCATATATATTTATAATAGCTATTTCAAATATATAAAGATTTTATTAAAAAAATATATAACAATTTGATTGACAAAAACTTAATTATTAGGTTTTCTTCGTAAATGATAATCATTAAAGAATAAAGGTAAGTGGTAATGATCATAAGTAACTTTATGATCCCTTACAATGGGGAGATAGTCCAAGTTATGCATTTCATTATACAAAAGTATATTATATGTTGGTAACTTTTGTATTTGACCTTGTAATAAGGAACGCTCCCTATTTCCATACATGGCATGATAATTTTCAATGCATCAAAACATATACTTATATTATAATATATATTAATATTATGTGAATTTATAAATAATTAAATTATTCTTGGAAATGGAATTCAGCTTCCATTGGAGACCTATGAAAGTTCTAGGAATTTTAGTAATTAATACTTATTTATTCCAATCGATTAATAATCATTAATTAATAATAATTTGTTAAATAACATTATATAAGTTTATCATAATAATTTAAGTGTACATTAATAATTCACGAAATAATTTTAAGCGAATATTAATTCATCTACCATCTTCGTCGTTGAAATGATATGTTGGCTCACGACGTTTAAATGATGACAATAAGTTTATTGAGCTTTTTATGGAGTATCTTTCAATTGTATTTACTAGCTTTATGGTTGGGTATTTTTGTGATAATGGCTTTTCTCAAGTCATATGCTGAATGTAAATAAATATATTTACGATTTTTTTCCATTGAAAAAAAAAAGTTTATACTCACACTTATTGATTTTAGTATAATAATCAAACATTTACATTCACTTTCCGATCATTAATTATAATTCTAAGGTTTTATTATTCTTCAACCTCTCCTAGGTCTTTATTCATTAATTTTACTATTTTTAATTTACATCATACATCACCATGCCTTAACTAATGCATGGTTTGACTTATAATATTTTAAAAATACTACAATGTCCATTGGTGAGGCATTGTTTTTTCCTCGCAAGGAACTATTACATAACTACAAATTACATATTTGTATTTCAATTACAAAAATAATAGGAGTAAAGAGGGATATCCCATAAGTATAGTCACCATTAACCAATTTCTCATGGTTTTGAATAGTCCATTTATCATTCATAGCATCAGTTGATGTTTACAATGGTGAAGAAGTGAGATTAAGACTACAAAATGAATCACATAGTATCAATTATTAGGAATTACACCTAGTAACTAGGACTTCTTGGAAGATCATTAATTTTTATATAAAAAGTTACTTACAACTATATACTCATACAATAAAATCATAACTTAATAACTTACACTACACATATAATGCCAATAATAATAATATATCATTATATTAAAAAAATAAATTTTAATATTAAATCTTTTATAATTTTTCATTTAAAAAAAATGTAACATCTATTATAAAACATAACATCATCTTTTTTATGTAAATAAATTTCATTGCATTGATAGTATGCGAAAGTGGATTCTTTATTAAAAATAACCTTAACATACTTACATTATAATGTTATGAAATCTAAAATTTTCTACTTCAAACTACTTTATTAAGTATCCATGTACGTCCAAAAATGACCCATTTTCAATGAGATGGAAAACTAATAATATGCCATGCTACTAATAAATTCATTTCCAAATAGATTAGGATGCATTGTAATCTCACAAATAATGTTTTATTGTTTCTTCTTTATAACATATGCAATGATAATGAATTCATATATAATTACCTTCTTTTTTCATGTTATCTTGTAATTCTATACATCATACTTGTTTATATCTACCTTTTAATGAGGTTTGAAGCAAAAAAAATATTGGTAAGAATTTTTTTGGTAAGGATCAAAGTGACTTATTTGAGAAATTCATGAATGTAATTATAAATGAATAAAATAATAGAAACAAAGACAAGAACAAAAAACCTGGAATAATATTGCTTGATTCATTGAAAGTCATTTTTGTTAGAAAATAGGACCGCAGAGCAATAACAGATATACAGTTAAATCAATAAACAAGATGCAAAACACATTAAAACATTACAGAGATACACAGATATAACGTGGTTCACCCAAATGATGGGCTACATCCACAAAGAAATTGCCAGTCCTTTTATTACAGTCCGGAAAGATGAAGGGATACACCCTGCAGCAAAACCGCTGCACTTCCCCTTCACTCTCTCATAGTCTCTCTTCCAATACAATACAATCCATACTCAGTCGTTTTACAATGCTTTCCTTTATAGGGGAAATACAATGAGAAACTTCTAGGGTTAACCCAATACCATGGGTCCACAAAATGGTTGGCCAACACACATCCCAAAATTTTTTCTCGAGGGTGCTGCCCCTAAACCCTCGTGTCTCGGGTGCGTTACCCCCAAACCCCAAGGCAGGGGGAATGAGTGTACAATACACCTGGGTTACAAGCACGACTGAATAATATCTTTGGATCTAGAAGATTAGGCTCCACAACCAACAATATCCCACTTGGAGACTAAACACAGCAACTCCACCGCTACTCCAATTTTTGGACTATGCTCTAGACCTTGGACTTGGCAAATTTCTTATTTTCACCTTCATGCTTGAAGGCCAACAAAAACCGAGCAGGAACTCAGTTTCTCTTTGGTTACTCCCTTTGTCAACATGTCTGCAAGATTCTGGCCAGTATGTATCTTTTCCAGTTTTAAAAATTCTTCATCTAGAACAGATCTTATGAAGTGGTACTTGAGTTGTATATGTTTAGTCCTCGAATGAAAGGCTGAGTTCTTTGCAAGATGAATGGCACTCTGGCTGTCGCTGTACAACCTACTATTCTCTTGCTTCTTACCCAATTCTTCCAGAAACCTCTGCAACCAAATCATCTCCTTACTAGCCTCTGTAGCAGCAACATACTCTGCTTCTGTTGTTGAAAGTGCAACAACCTGTTGTAGCTTTGAAATCCAAATTACTGCTGTTCCACCCATAGTAAACACATACCCTGTGGTTCTCCTCCTACTATCTTTATCACCAGCCATATCTGCATCAACATATCCCTGTAGAACAGTGTCTGAACCTCCAAAACATAATGCATGTGAAGTGGTACCTCTCAAATACATGAGAATCCATTGTATTTCTTTCCAATTCTCTTTGCCTGGATTATTCATATACCTGCTCACAACTCCCACTGCATGTGCAATATCTGGTCTTATGCACACCATGGCATACATCAAGATTCCAACCACTGATGAATAGGAAATCTTGGACATGTAATCTATCTCTTCCTTTGTCTCTCGACACATATCCTTGCTTAGTTTGAAATGGCTATCCAAAGGTGTACTGACTGGTTTTGCATTTTGCATTCTAAACCTATGCAACACCTTTTCTATGTACTCACCTTGAGACAACGTCAATTTGCAATTTTTTTTGTCTCTTGTTATTCTCATACCAAGGATTTGCTTTGCAGCACCCAAATCCTTCATCACAAATGATTTAGCTAGTTTTATTTTGAGCACATTTATATCCTGCATGTTAGAGCCTGCAACAAGCATGTCATCCACATATAATAACAAGATAATATATCTTCTGTTATCTAGCCTCTTGAAATAAACACAATGGTCAGAATGACATCTATCCTAACCTTGTTCTGTCATAAGCCTATCAAATTTTAAATACCACTGCCTTGGAGCTTTTTTCAGGCCATACAAGCTCTTCTTCAACCTACAAACCAAATTCTCCTTCCCTTTGACCTCATACCCTTGTGGCTGCTGCATATAAATCTCTTCCTCCAAATCCCCATGGAGAAAGGATGTTTTTACATCTAACTGTTCAAGATGCAAATATTCTACTGCCACTAGACTTAAAATAGTTCTAATTGAAGTCATTTTAACAACGGGAGAAAATATTTCATCAAAGTCTATACCTTTCTTTTGTGCAAACCCCTTTACAACAAGTCTAGCCTTGTACCGCTTCTTTCCTCCATCTTCTTCCTTCAACCTATAAACCCATTTATTCTGCAAGTCCTTTTTTCTGCAGGAAACTTAACTAGATCCCAAGTCTAGTTTCTTACCAATGAGTCCATCTCCTCATCCATGCCTTTCTAGTTTCTACCTGCATTGCTTCTTCAAAACATTCTCGTTCACCAGAATCAGTCATCAATAAATAATACAGTGAATGAGAGAATCGTTCAAGGGGTCTACTTAACCTGGTAGACTTTCTTACAGTTGCAGGAGTTTTAGGTACCTGTTGCTGCTCTTGATTTTCTGGTGCCTTTGGAACTTCATTTTATTTGATTTCATCAAGTACTGTGCACTCTGTGTTTTTATTTTCTTCTTTCTTTCCCTACAACCGATCTTTGTACATGACCTTTTCATTGAATACTACATCTCTACTCCTAATGATTTTGCGATTTTTAAGATCCTATAAGTAATAACCAAAATCATCAACCCCGTATCCAATAAAGGTACATTTCTTGGATTTAGCCTCAAGCTTTGTTCTATCATCTTTATTAATATGGACAAAATGATTCACAACCAAAAGTTCTCAGAAATGAGTATTTTACATGTTCACCTATCCATGCCTCCTCTAGAATGCCACCATCCAAAGCGCTTGAAGGCCCTCTGTTTATTAAATAAATAGTAGTGTTTACAGCATCAACCCAAAACTGTAAGGGCAACCCTGCATGTAATATCATACACCTTGCACTCTCCATGATCATTCTGTTCATCCTTTCTAACACACCATTTTCTTGTGGTGTTCCAAGGACTATCTTCTCTCCGCGAATCCCATTATGTGAAAAGTAACTGTCAAACTCCTTGCTGCAGTACTCACCTCCATTATCAGATCTGAGACATTTCAACCTTTTTCTTGTCTCATTCTCAACCAAAGCTTTCCACTTCTTACAAGTATCAAACACATCAGATTTTTGTCTAATGCAATAAACCCAAGTTTTTCTAGTTGCGTCATCAATAAAAGTAACATAATAATGAGAGCCACCAAGAGATTGTACCTGAGATGGTCCCCATACATCTGTATGGACAAGATCTAACTTTTCACTCTTCTTTTGTTTCCCAACCCTGAGAAATCTAACTCTCTTCTGTTTTCCATAAACACAGTTCTCACAGAATTCCAAATTTACCTGCTTTAGATCTGGAAGCAGTTTCCTTGAGTGGAGAATCTACATCCCCTTCTCACTCATGTGGCCAAGCCTATGATGCCACAGTGCCACACCTATTTCTGTGGAAGCTATAGAGATAGAATAATCAGTGATACGAGGACATAAATATAACGCACCTACCCTATCTCATTTTGCTATTACTAGTGATCCTTTAGTGATCTTCCACCATGTTTCTCCAAATGTAGACAAACAACTGCTATCTCCCAACTGTCCTATTGAGATCATATTCTTTTCATAGCAAGAATGTTCCTTACATCCTTTAGCAGCCAGTCATTTCCATTATTCAACTTAATCCATACCTTACCCTTTCCAACATTTTTACGTGGTTCATCATCCCCCAATAGCACATTCCTAAAATCACCTTGAACATAATCATGAAAGAATTTCCTATGGGGTGTAGCATGACATGAAGCCCCTGAATCTACTATCCAATAATCACTAGTATTATCTAATGTAAGAATCAAAGCATCTTGTAGCACATCACCTGCTACATTCACTTCCTGAGTAGTGTCTTGCTATCTGTCTCCTTTCTTCTTTGGAGCTCTGCAGTCTTTCTTCAAATGTCCTTTCTTACCACAGTTTTAGCACTCTATTTTTCCAAATCTGGACTTGGATCTACCCTTTTTAGACTTGCCGTGGTTTCCTAGGATCCTTCCTCTCTCGTTTTGTCTCCCTCTGCTCTCCATGGTCAATGCATTACCTGATGTCTCACCTCTGCTTTTTATTCTCATTTCCTCGCTAAGAATAACACCAACAACATCATCAAACTTAAGAGTGTTTGAACAAGGGACAGAGTTACTTACAGCCATGACCAAGCTATTCCAGCTTTCTGGCAATGAGCACAAGATTAGAAGAGCCCTAACCTCATCATCAAAGTTCACTTTTACAGAAATTAACTGATTGGTAAGTGTATTAAACTCATTTAAATGGTCAGCAATAGATCCACCTTCCGACATATTCATATTAAATAAACTCTTCATTAAAAATACCTTGTTAGAAGTCGAGGATTTTTTCGTAGAGCTTACTCAATGCGCTCATCACACCCTCTGTTGTTTTTTCTTTTGAAATATTGAAGGCCACTGACAAAGCCAGGCACACCCGTATTGTTCCTAGTGCCTTTCTATCAAGAACCTCCCATTCTTCATCCTTCATAGCCGTCGACTGTTTTTCTTTTCCGCCCAACAGCAGGTACAGATCCTTCTGGTAAAGATAGTCCTCCATTTGCATCTTCCATAACTGATAGTTTTGGCCATTAAATTTCTCAACCCTAAACTTTCCTTCTTCCGCCATTGCTCCCACTCAAACCAGAAACCCTTCTTTCATGTGGGTTTACCAACCAAATAGACCTTTTGGCTCTGATACCAATTTTTAGAAAATAGGACCACAAAGAAATAACAGATATACAGTTAAACCAAAAAACAAGATGCAAAACACATTAAAACATTACAGAGAGACATAGATATAACGTGGTTCACCCAAACGATGTGCTGTGTCCACAAAGAAATTGCCAGTCCTTTTATTACAATTCAGAAAGATGAAGGGATACACCCTGCAGCAAAATCAATGCACTTCCTCTTCATGCTATCACAGTCTCTCTTCCAATACAATACAATCCATACTCATTCATTTTACAATGCTTTCTTTTATAGGGGAAATACAATGGGAAAATTCTAGGGTTAACCCAATACCATGGGTACGCAAAACGGTTGGCCAACACACATCCCAAAAAAATTTCTCGAGGGCATTGTCGCTAAACCCCCTTTTTTGGGGCGCTGCCCCAAACCCCAAGGTAGGGGGAATGAGTGTATAGTACACCTGGGTTACAAACACAACTTAATAATATCTCTGGATCTGGAAGATTAGGCTCCACAACCAAATTTTTTTTTGAGGTTTTATAATGGATCCACATTCTAACTATGAGCATGAGAAATAATATAAAATGCATACATCTAGAAATCTAGAAATTAGAGTGATTTTATCTCAATGTAGAAAGGTGAAAATGATGCTTAACAATATCTTCATTTTCATCATCAGCATCATCATAATTTTCATTGTTATCATCCTTATCGTTGATGTAGTGCTCATCGTTATCGTTCAAATCATCATCAATCATTGTCATCTTGCGTCACTAGCATCATCATCATGTTGCTATAGTTAAGCAAGTTCTATTAGGTTCACTCAAATGTTGTTAGGTAAAAATGTAGCTATTAGGGTAATTTAGGTGCCATTAGGGTTAGTCATATTGAATTCTAGTCATTTAGGTTCATTTAGCATCAATCAAGGTCAAACATTGATATAATCACATGCATCATCATCATTGACATTGTCTTCATCATGACCATCCTAGTCATCATGTCAACATCATCTAAATCAACAATATCATCATCATCCACAACATCATAATTTTCATCTCCATCATCCTCATCATTGATGAAGTCCTCATTGTCATCATTACCATCTCCTAGTAAATGAGCACCAAAGCCATCATCATTATCATTCTACATCATTAGCATTATTGTCATGTTGTTAGGGTCACTCTTAAATGTTTTTAGGGATAACCGAATGCCATTAGGGCCATTTAGGTGCCATTACCATCACTTAGATTTGATTTGGGTCATTTAGGTGTCATTATGATCAATCAAGATCAAATAGTTCTATAATCACATACATCATCATCATTGACATCGCCCTCGTCATCGTCATCATTGTCCTAGTCATCATCATCAGCATTATTCAAATCAACAATAGCATCATCAACATCAACATTACTGACATGTTGTGTTTATCATCATAATTTTCATCATCCTCATCCTCATCATCGATATAATGTTTAGTGTCATCATTGTCATCATGCATCATTAGCATCATCGTGATGTTGGTAGGGTCACTCAAATATTTTTAGGGAGAATTAGATTCCATTATGGTCATTTATGTTCCATTAGGGTCACTTTAATTCTAATAGGGTCATTTAGTTTCCATTAGGATCAATCAAGATCAAATAATATCGTTATAATTACATGCATCATCATCGTTGACATTGATATTTCCATTATCATCACCATCCTTGTAATTATCGCCAATGTCATATAAATCAACAATATCATCATCATCATAATCATTGTCACCATCCTCATTTCCGATGTAGTGCTCATTATCATTGTCATCATCTTGTAATCAAATCACCATCAGTGCCAACATCATTTTCATCATGCATCATTACCATCATCATCATGCTATTAGGGTTACTCTATTTCCATTAGGGTCACTTGAATGTTTTTAGGGAAAACTAAATTCCATTAAGGAAATTTTAGGTACCATTAAGTTCAATCATATTCTGTTTGGGAAATTTAGGTTTCATTAGGATAAATCAGTATCAAACAGTTCTACAATCGCGTGCATCATGGTCATCCTTAGCATCGACATTGTCAATGTTATCTTTTTCCTAGTCATCATCATCAACATCATATAGATAAACCATATCATCATAATCATCATCATTATCCTCATCATCCTCATCATCCTCATCATCATAATTTTCATTGTTTATGTAGTGCTAATTGTCATAATTATCATCTTGTAATCAAATTATGGTCAATGCCGATCATTGTCATCATGGACCATTAGCATCATCGTCATTTTTTTTATGGTCAGTCAAGTTCCATCACAGTCACTCAAATGTTGTAAGGGATAATAAAATGCTATAAGGGTCATTTAGGTGCTATTATGGTAACTCAAATTCCAATTGGGTAATTTAGATTCCATTAGGATCAATCAAGATCAAATGGTTCTATAATGAAATGCATCATCATCATTGACATCATTGTCTCCATCATTGTCCTATTCATCATTGTCAATTTCATAGAAATAAAAAATACCAACATCATCTTAAAAAATGTCATCATCATCATCATAATTTTCATCATCATCGTCCTCATCATTGATGTAGGTTGTTATCATATTTTAGTCAAAACATCATCAAAACCAACATTATTTCCACATGCATCATTAGTTTTATCATATTTCTATTAGTGTGACTCAAGTTCCATTATGGTCACTCAAATATTGTTAGGGACAATCAAATCACATTAGGGTAATTTAGGTGCATTAGAGAAATTAGATGTCATTAGGGTCATTTAGGTTCCATTAGGAAAAATGAAGATCAAATAATATTTCTATAATCAAATGTATCATCATCATTGACATCATCATCAACGAAGTCTTAGTCATCAACATCAACATCATACAAATCAACAATATCAGCATCATCATCATCGTTGTCATCGCCATCATCATCATAATTTTCATTGTCATCGTCTTGATTGTAGATATAGTGTTCATTGTCATTGTTATCCTATTGTAATCAAATCATCATCAACGATAATGACATTATCATCATGCATCATTATCGTCATCATCATAGTGTTAGACTCACTCCAGTTCCATTAGGGTCACTTAAATGTTGTTAGGGAAAATCAAATTTCACTAGGGTCATTAAGGTGCCATTAGGATCGATCAAGATAAAATAGTGCTATAATCACAGGCATCATCATCATTGGCATTGAAATTGTCATCTTCGTCATCATCATCAACATCTTATAAATCAACAATATCATCATTGTCATCAACATTGCCATATTTATCATTACGGTACTTATTGTTATCATCTTATAATGAAATCACCATTAATGTCATATTTTTCATTATCATGATACATCATCATCATCATCATCAACATGTCATTACTGTCACTCATATTCCATTAGGACACTTAGATGCCATTAGGGTCATTTAGATGCTACTAGAGTTTCTTAACTGCAAAAAGGGCCATTTAGGTGCCATTATGGTCACTCAAGGTCAAATAGTGTAATAACATGCATCATCCTTATCATCATCATTTTCATCCTTGTCATCATCATTATCATTATAGACATGAACATCAACATCTAACATAACCCTTCCAAATTTCTCCCTCAACTCCTGTAACCAATAGCCTTTATCCCATCTATTGAGAAACTCATATGCTGAATTACAATCAATTATAGGAGAAAACATTGATGTTGTTTTGGGAGCAAATCTAGGAGAAAAACAAGGCATGATACTAGAAGCAACACACGGTGCTACTTTTGGAGAAAAAAATAGATACTACACCAAGTGTTATAACATGTGCAAAATGTAGTGCTAAACATACTGAAATTCAGGATGCTACAATAGGCTCTAAACATGGTGTTAAAGGTGAAACCTAGGGAGCTGATGGTAGGTAAGAGATAGCAGGCCTAAACTGATCCAAATCAGCCTAAATCACTCATTAAAATATTTTTCCGCAACTTCTATTCCACAACTAGCTTTCAGCAAGCTTGATTCCACAACCTCAGCTCTGCAACTCAATTTCTGTAATTGATTTTCTGCAACAACTTTTTCGCATTCACACTTTCCCAGAGTTAGGCTTCCGCAATAT
This sequence comes from Pseudotsuga menziesii, assembly GCA_001517045.1. Lineage (NCBI taxonomy): Eukaryota > Viridiplantae > Streptophyta > Pinopsida > Pinales > Pinaceae > Pseudotsuga > Pseudotsuga menziesii. Next base: position 448,146 of record LPNX010370283.1, on the reverse strand, counting down.
TTTGTCGCAATTTTCTTTCTGCAACTTCTGTGAGCTGTCGATTTCTTGTGCAATCTCTCCTATTCGTTGATCTATGATCAAGGGTGTAACTTCACTTTAACTTTGTGGATCTATTATCTCCCGTACACTTTTCTCTTGTGAAATTCATCTACGACTGTATATAATTCTAAGTTACGTATTTTTAACTCAGATTGTTAGGGTGGAATTGATCAGTGAAGCGATCAATTTACTTCCTGTCACATTCACATGAAGACATCTCAGTCTACATGAATTCTCTAAACATTTCTATCAAAACTGAATATTCATAGACATAGAGAATTTAAACACGTTTCTGGTTATTGAAAAGAAGACAAATAATTCACAAATATTCACGTAGAGGATATTACTATGTTTTTCATTTCATTAACCACACTGCACACATTCACACTCACTACCTCACTCACTTTGTTGGGTATTATATTGTCTTCACGAATCACCAAATATTTAATTATCGACCGGGGCTTGTAAACTTGGATTTGACATAAAATATATGCTAAGGTAGAAGGGTACCTAGGGTGTCATAGAAATATTTTAACAAAGAAAAGATCGAAAGATCTTTCAAAATGAAAAACCAAGTCAAACTTCAGAAATCCAACTACTAAGTTAATTAGACTTGGAAAAAAACAATAGATTAGAGTAGTATTAATCTATACTACTCTACTCTATGAACAATAACTGAATATATATATAATACTATTCTAAGAAACAAGACTTGATCTGAAATAAATGACCCTTTATAGGAAATCTATTATTTATTCAACTTCTAGTCTAGGAATTAGAAAGGATATAAACAAGTTCAGAACTCTAACTATATGGAAACAAGAGGTTATATTATCTAAGACAAGATTATAGCTACTTAATATATCTAAGAAATTCAATAATTAAACTATACATTCATTTAACCAATACACAATAACTAAGCTAAATTATCTAGTTCCATTCTCCTAGAGGATTCTGAGGATATGCGTTCAATGTGATAGGAACTGGAGAAGGTGTGTCAAAATGAATTTCAAAGGAAATCATGAAACTGAATGGAATTAATCCTAATTTAACTTCTACAAATAGGTGTAAACTAAAGAGTGTCTAGTTACAAGTGATAGTAAACATTGTGATTTATTCTCTATCCATAAGTAAATGACTCTAGATGAAAAGAGGTGTTATTAACAACTGATCTATTAATCAAGAAACAAGACTATTTTAATGATTACTTTGAATTTATAGGTATTCTACTCTAGAGAGGTAAAGCATGGAACAAATTTAAGCAAATAAATATAATCTAGAAGCAAGTAGAAAACTTAATAAATATATTTACTTGAAAGTGAATTTGATCTAGAAGCAAGTAGAAAACTTAATAATGATATTTTATTTCTGAATCAAATCCTATTCTATGAACATCTTTAGTAACTACATAATAAGGAGGACAGATCCTATGCTAGAAATGATGATCAAATCATAAAGAATTAATGTACTTTTTTAGAGAATAAAATTAACAAGTTTAATTCTAATGTCAATCTAAATGAGAATGAAGTAAATCAAACTAGAAATGCAATTGACAAGTTCTAAAGCAATAATCAATTAAGAAATCAGAGACAAAAGAAACACAACTTGAAAACAAACTAAAGAAAAAAGAAACGAAAGCTAAGAATCATTATGGAGATTAAAGGATACTTTATGTGGTTTGAAATAAGGTCCTAATTATATATGAGTACTGGTTGATTACAGAAAATAACACAATTCGAAAATGAGGAAAACTGAACTTTAAACAAGTAAAACAAAACAAGAAATATTAAAGTCCGAACGACAGTTCGGATGACAGTATAGAATGACAATCCAAATGACAGTCTGGATGGTGAAAAACAATGTAGATTACGAAATAAACAACCTAAATGATCCTGACACCAACTGGTTCATGCATATGAGGCTATAGTCTAGAAAAGACAGTAACTGTTGATGTATTTGTAACTTCGGAATGTATTCACTTGTATATTTTATGTATTGTACCTCGATGTTTATTCCGCGAAGTATCTGTAATGTAATTAAGTCATGTCATACCCCGATTTTCCTATCAGGAGATTCAATAATGTAAACAAGTCCTATAAATTCATTGAGGTTAACCCTCCATTGTAAGTCGGGGTAATAGTCCCCACAATTGAGTCAATGTTAACCCTCCTTGTTGATCGGAGGGAAAAGTACCCACAGTTGTGGGGCACCAGGGTTATTATACTCTCCTAGATATGTCGGCCCTGGTAGGTAATTTTTAAGTGAGGCTGACATGTTGGAGTGGACATTAAGTGAATGAAAGAATATAAATGGAGAGTGAGACTCTCTATTTATTACACATACACTCACTCATTGGGGCGAATAAGTGAGAGAGGAGAAGCTCTCTCAAGTGAGAGAGAGAGAACAACTATGGAGATCATATTTTCTATCTTTGGGTTTTACTGCTACCATTGGTGCTCATTCTATCTCTGAGGAAGTTGCGGGGTTTTATCCTTTATGGTTTCCTCAAGAAAAATTCTTTGTGTCTTTTGTCTCTTGTGATTTTTGCTGTGCATGTTATTCTCTCAGATAAGATCCTATATCATATTGCTTAAATGATAAAAATCTAACATGGAATTAGAGCTAACCTGAGAAGAAGACATTGTACAGCTGCAGAAGCTAGGGCTTCTTACTTTTTAGTTCTCTCTCAACAATCCATCAGCAAAAGAAGGCTAGGATACGTCTCTATTGAAGGGCGAACACAAACAGACTAGGTTACCTCAGTATGAAATTTCAGATATAGAGGAGTAGTAATGTTAGAGATACCATAGAAATAGTATCAGGCATTTCTGCAGAAGAAATTGGTAAACTAGGGCTTCCCGTTCCGGGAGCTTCCCTCCACTGTTTTAAAAAAAGGAGTACATTGGATAGCTTTCCTTGAAGAGGTCTATATTTATATCTAATCAGATCTGAAAGATTCCAAGTTTTGAAAATTAGGGTTTCTCTGACAAACCCTAGATCAATTAGCTCCGGAACCAGAACGGACACCTCAAATCGGTAAGATCTAATATTTTGCTATTTACATTTGAGGTTCTTATTTCAAGATGACTAATCACACCAGCTTGATGACAAGCTCGGTGAGGATGACAAATTCCAAGCATGGAAGTATAGGATCTCACTAGTTCTTGAAGGAAATGAATTGGACACCTACATAAGTAGAGAGGTTCCAATTCTAGAGGGAGATGAGGCTAAAAGCCTTACACAAGAAGAACTTGGTCAAGGGCAAGAAGATCATTGTTGATTCAATCATGGATCACCTTATACCACAAGTGTCTTTCCTAAAGACACCGAAAGAGATCTTTGATTCCTTGACCAAGCTATTTAAAGGGAAGAACATAATTCAAAAGATGACTTTGAGAAGCCAGTTGAAGAATGTGAAGATATAGAATGCTGAGACCATATAGTCATTCTTTACAAAGGTCTCTCAAATCAAAGAACAACTTGAACAAGTGGATGAAGAAGTAGAGAATGTAGACGTTGTGATAACCACCTTGAATGACCTCCTAGGATCATGGGATTCATTCATTCAAGGAATGTGTGCCGAAAGGAAGTGATTACTTCTAGTAGACTCTGGGAAGAGCACACACAAGAAAAAGCTTGACTCTTAATAAGAGAAGAGAACATGGGAACAACTGAAGATCAAGCTCTCACCATCCAAAGAAGATCCCTCAAGTGATGAGGAATATGAAGAACTCAATTCTTGAAGAGCCTCTTATATATTTTAGTATTTGGATAAGAAATGACGAAAGGAGAATATGATGAAGCTGAAGGCTCAAGAAGCAGTCTACCCACGAAACAAATAAAGATAAGTATTCAATTGTCATTTCATGATATTGTTTTGTTATACATTTGTTTATATTGAGTTGATGTATTATGCATGATAGAATGTTTGCATTAATGATAGTATACTACTAATATGCATGTGATGGGTAAGTATCTCATGGTGCTATACAAATCTCCATTGCTACTTATCTAGAATGAAACCTCTTTGCTGACATATTGGATTAGTGCACAATCTCAATGTTGTCCTGGTAGAGATGGAAGGCATCTAGAAAATTTCCGTGAGATATGGATGAATGTTGTATTGGATAAAATAGTTGCATGATTATATATTTATGCATAAGAATTTACCATTATGAATATGCATTATGAAATGTTTCTAATCATACAACTGGTGCATTTGACTTGTAGGAAAGATCACGTACAATAACCTACAAGAAAAGAAGGATGAGACTTGTTCTGAAGAACAAGTGATGACAGTTTAAGGTTCACTCTAATAATCCAAAATGAAGAATGATGTCTAGGATGCAGTATCGAGACCTGAAGGAAAGTTTGCAGTTCCATCATGCAGTAAATGGAAACATCATGGGATACAAGGCAGGATTAGTAGCATGAGGTTTCTCATGGAAAGAAGGCATAGACTACGAAGAGACATTTGTAGCCACCAGAAGTTAAGACACATGACAGGAAGACTCATGTGTGCAAATTAAAGAAGGCCTTGTACGAGCTTAGAAGACTCCCATGGGATAACACATACATGAGGAGTTTGAAGATCACCTAGAGTGATGAAGGTCTTAACCTTTGCTACAAGGTTGAAGATGAAAGCCTATAAGAGGATGACAAGCTCATTAATGGGTGTGAGAAGAATGGTTTCAAGATAAAGGATCTTGGTATCCAGTGAACGTAGATGGATACATAGAATAATAGTAGCAGGGGAAGCTACTTGTCACTCTAGTACATAATGTTTCAATACATAAAGTATGAAAGGCAAAGGGAGAAATATGCTCTACTTTAGAGGGAGTGACTGCAAAATATCCTAAGGTTTGACATGGTATGAAAGGATGGATAGCTTACTAATGAATCTAGGATTTACTAAGAGGATTCCAACCTTTTCTTCAAGGTTGAAGGTGGAAGACTAGTGATTCTCCTGTTATATGTCGATGACTTGTTCCTGACAGAAAAGAGGAACTCATTAAAGTTGCAAGAAGGAGACTTGCTGCCGAGTTCGAGATCAAGGATTTGGATATGATGCACTACTTTCTAGGAATGGATGTATGGCAGAATGCAAATGGAATTTCCCTGGGACAAGGGAAGTATGCAGTAGAGATCCTGAAGAGGTTTGGGATGATGGATTGCAAGGCCATGACCACACCTATGGCATCAAACCTGAAGCTATTGAGTGATGCTTCATCAGAAGCAGTCGATGCAACGATGTATCATCAAATGATTGGGTCCTTGATGTACCTCATGAAGACAAGACTAGATATTTGCTTTGCTGTGAACACATTGAGCCAGTTCCTGACGTATCCGAGACATGTTCACTTGATTGATGCAAAGCATATTTTGAGGTACCTAAAGGGTATTATTGATTATGGGATCAAGTATGAGGAGAATCAGAATATTAAACTGGAAGGTTATGTTTATTCAGATTGGGCAGGCAGTTCCATCGACAGGAAGAGCAATTTAGGGTGCTGCTTCAGTATGGGATTAGGTTTGATCTCTTGGTTTAATAGGATATAGTCTTGCATAGCACTAAGTACAGCTGAAGTAGAGTATGTCATAGCTTGTTCAACTAGTTGTGAGGAAGTATGGCTGAGGAAGCTATTGTCTGATTTGTTTGATCTCTAGTTGGATGATA
>LPNX010370283.1:389563-442373 GCA_001517045.1 Pseudotsuga menziesii | reverse complement strand
AGAACCCGGTGTTCCATGACAAGTCAAAGCATATCGAGATCAAATATCACTATATCAGGGATATGGTGCAGAGAGGAGCAGTGAAGCTCCAGTATGTTGTGATGGATGAGCAGATAGCTGATGTGTTGACCAAGCCATTGGCCAGAGTGAAGTTTGATTACTTCAGGGAGAAGCTTGGTGTTCTTTAGATTGAGGTTCCTTCCAAGGGGAAGTGATGAGTTTGAGATCCATTCTGATGTGACTGTGGGATTTGTTCCCACATGATTAGATGTAAGTGCAGATCCATTCTGATGTGACTATGGGATGTGTTCCCACATGATCAGATGTAAGTACAAAGCCATTCTAATGTGACTGTGGGATGTGTTCCCACATGATCAGATGTAAGTGCAGAGCCATTCTAATGTGACTGTGGGATGTGTTTCCACATGATCAGATATAAGTGCTGAGCCCTTCTAGCATGGATGTGGGATGTGTTCCCCACATGGATGGATATAAGTGCTGAGCTGTTCTAGCATGGCTGTGGGATGTGTTCCCCAAATGGATGGATATAAGTGCTGAGCCTTTCTGACATGGTTCTTAGATGTGCTCCTCCCATGGTCAAATATAAGTGCTAAGCCTTTCTGACATGCTTCTTGGATGTGTTCCTCCCATGGTCAGATATAAGTGCTGATCCTTTTCGATATGGTTCTTGGATGTGTTCCTCCCATGGTCGGATGTGAGTGCTGAGCCTTTCCGATATGGTTATTGGATGTGTTCCTCCCATGGTCAAATATAAGTACTGAGCCTTTCTGACATGGTTCTTGGATGTTTTCCTCCCATGGTCAGATATAAGTGTTGAGCCTTTCCGATATGGTTCTTGGATGTTTTCCTCCCATGGTCGGATGTGAGTGTTGAGCCTTTCCGATATGGTTCTTGGATGTGTTCCTCCCATGATTGGATGTGAGTGTTGGGCCTTTCTGACATGGTTCATGTATGTGTTCCTCCCATGGTTAGATGTAGGTGTTGGGCAGGCCATTCTGACTTAGGGTCAGATATAAGCACTAAAGAAGACCTACATGGAGGCTAGGCATAAAACCAACATGAAAAAGGGCTGGATCTATAGAACTTGCTATGACTAAAGAATCGAGAGATAGCACCAGTGATGATGATCCAACAGTGATGAGCCAGATTGAGTGATGATTTAGATCTAGTGATGATGACCCAGTGATGATCCATATCGAGTGATGATCCAAATCTAGTGATGAGCCAGATCCAGTAATGAATATGACTTGAAGATGAAGATGACTTGAAGATAAAGATGACTTGAAGATAAATAGAAGTTGATGATGATCCAGATGATACATAGAAGAAGACCTGTGCTGATAAATTGTGTCGAGAGAATACCTTCCTAGTTAATAGGGAGTGTTGATGTATTTGTAACTTTAGAATGTATTCACTTGTATATTTTATGTATTGTACCTCGATGTTTATTTCAGGAAGTATCTGTAATGTAATTAAGTCATGTCATGCCCCGATGTTCCTATCAGAAGATTCAATAATGTAAACAAGTCATGTAAAGTCATTGAGGTTAACCCTTCATTGTAAATCGGGGCAATAGTCCCCACAATTGAGTCAAGGTTAACCCTCCTTGTTGATTGGAGGGAAAAGTCCCCACAGTTGTGGGGCACTAGGGTTATTAGAATCTCCTAAAGATGTCGGACCTGGTAAGTAATTGTTAAATGAGGCCAACATTTTGGAGTGGACATTAAGTGAACGAAAGAATATAAATAGAGAGTGAGCCTCTCTATTTATTACACATACACTCACTCATTGGGGCGAATGAGTGAGAAAGGAGAAGCTCTCTCAAGTGAGAGATAGAGAATAGTTGTGGAGATCATCTTTTCTATCTTTGGGTTTCCCTGTTGCCATTGGTGCTCATTCTATCTCTAAGGAAGTTGCGGGGTTTTCTCCTTTATGGTTTCCCCGAGGAAAATTATTTGTGTCTTTTTTCTCTTGTGATTTTTGCTATGCATGTTATTCTCTCAGATAAGATCCTAGATCATATTGCTTAAATGATAAAAATCTAACAGCAACTAGGCTATTTAACAATTGAAATAATAGAAGAGCACTTATGCTAATCGATGTCTAAGAAGAGAAGTCATTTCCTATTGTCTAATAAAACAAATTAAAAGATAAATGCAATTAATATACAACTACAGAAGAATTAACAAAGTTGAACCTAACCATTAGTTAAGCCTGAAACATTAAACTAATTAAACTCTAGCTAATTACAAATATGAAATTAGAGAACAAACTAAAAGAAAGGCTGAAAATAACCATGCGCGACCGGTCACTTTCAATTCTGGAAATATAAAATATGTTAATAATAACACATAAATATATTAATAATAGAAAATACATGTTACGGGTGAAAAAGTAACATCAACTATAGGAAATTGAATTACATACAGAGGCTGGAAACGAAAACTACTTATATGCAAAAGGAAATAATAGAAATACACAAATGGAAGACCTCTGGTTGTTGAGGGGCCCTTATTAGCAATCAGGTGCTGCACTTAGATCAATAAATCAGTCATGAAAACAAAGACATATATCCACATATGAAAATAGAATTTTTATTCAACTGGAACATAGTTTACAAAGTTCTATGCCAACGATGACTAACTTTCTCTCATCATGAGACATATCTTTATAGCTTTTACAATGGAGCAGCAGGTCGACCCTTTCAGTGGTTGGTCGATATAAATATAGGTAGTCTTAATTGCTAAACAAATGATTGTATAACGATTTATGACAGTGCACAGACCATCTTCCTAATCCCTTGGGCGTCGGTTCTCCTCGCATGCGTAGCTAGTGTGTTGATCTCTGTTGACGTGGGAAAATGATGTGGTGTCAGGATGAGTGAACATGAGCTCAAATATTCTAGAGAAATGACTATGCATCATGAGGAACGCATGGCTAACAGAACCATGAAACCGTTCTTTGCTTTTAACGCACCAGAATATTCCAACCAACAAAGCTGCAGGTTGATCGGAGGGTTGTAGGACGATCTGGATGCAGCTGTGCGTGTTTGGTGTGAATGCATGTCTAATTGGAGGTCTATTTAAAAACCATAGCATGCAAAACAAGGCTATATACCAAGCACGTTTACAAATATCACATAATTGTAAATAAAACCATGAAATAATGAAAATTAAGAAAGACTTGTATGATATTCAATTACATTCATAACTTTGTTTAATTTATGGTGTGAATGACAATAAGTATGCCAAAAAGTGACAAAGGTAATGTCAACAGAGCAAATAATCAACCAAAAATGATGAAAAAATTAGGATTAACACTCCCCCAAACCAGAGAGATGCCAGGTCCCACTGAGAAAAACAAAGAGGAAGTTAGGAAGAAGCCTGAGCTGCGGTGGCAACTGCCTTCGACTTAGCAGAGGAAACGAGAGATTTGAATTTCAACTTCCTAGCTTGTGCATTCAGAACATTGTGCCTCTCTTGACAAGAGTCATGTGAAGAGGTTATGGCCTTATTGAGCTCCTCAACAGTCTTAACTTGAAGACGCAGATCCTTTTTTTCTTAACGAAGATAAACAATCATCTCAGCATATATTTTATTTTGGCTTGTCAACTATGCTAATTCTTGATTTTGTCAATCTATTGTCTGCTGATTTGGCGTAAATGGCTCTACAGGGTACTTGGAATCTTGAGGTGGACTCAATTCTATGGATGGTGTTTCAAGGTCGCTAGAAGGGACTTGTTCTTCAGGACTCATTCCTTGAGCAGATGGAGAAGTGGGCTCAAGAGTAGAGGCTTTCGGCAACTTGGCTGAGATGCTAGATAGTGTAAATAGGGGGGAGTCAGAAACGGGTTCATCCACCTCGACCACACTATCTGGATGATCGAACTAATGGGTAGGCTGAATGGTGATCTGAACAAGATTCGCCTTCTTATTCTTGGTTCGAACTTGCGTAAAAGGTATGAATTAAGTGGCCATAGGGTTGACAGAGGTGGGTGAATGGCCATGCAGAATCGCTTCTGAAGTATCTTCATCAATATGCACTACTTTAGTTTTTTATTTTCTTTGGACGGGGTCTGACTGGGTTCATGGTCACGAGTGTGTCAAGGATGCTTTCGAGAATTTAAATGAGGGTTCAAGACATTAAATACAAAATTTTCCCAGGTCTGGTTCCACTCCTTCAACTGATGCACGATCAGGATCTTGATAAGACTATGGTCGTACAGACTACCCATAGGATTGACTATATTTTTCCTGAATTAGTTCAACATCTTTTCCAAGCTCTTAAGGAAATAGAATGGAAAATTAAGAAACTGTTGATTGACAAAATGTGCAAATAATCGAAATGGAAAGTTTTAAACACAGTGAAATTACCTTCGCAAGCTATGAGGAAAATGATAATGGCCAAAGGATTAAGGTTTTTTGGCTTGACCCATTCTCCATGAAACCCTTTCGTACCTGCAACATGCTGATAATCTAGCTTGAGATCGAAATCATGGGACGACCGAGGGAGAAACATATGTTTGTGCCAATGTGTACCTTCTTTTGGGAGCTTGGGAGCTATGACCATGGTCTCTTCGGCAACTCTAAAGGTGAGGTAGCGAACCCTACCCACCTTACCGTCAAACACTTTTATGAATAACAGTGAAATCTCCTCATTGTATCACTATAGAAGGTGGAGGAACTGGTTCCACCTCGCTCGAAAGAAGATCTCTTGGCATTCTTTGAACTCTAAAATCTAGAACAAGTCCTGATAACTCTCAGGCTTGAGGCAATTAGGTATTTTTTAAGCAGGGAAAGAACTACAAGGGGGTTGCAGAGGATACAAAGGAATGGCATCTAGATGGCCGCAAAGAAGAAGGTAAGTAAGGACGAGGGTAAGGATCATGAGTTTAAAATGCAATCTATTAAGCATCTGAATGATCGTGGGATCGTGGTTTTGCACGCTTGAGAAATCACACTATGGTTCAGTACTTTGAATCGTGTGCCCTAATAATTATTTCATATGGTTATGAATGATTCCACCATGTCCAAAGTAAAATTTGGACAAGTTGAATGAATTATTCATTACAAAATATATAAAATGCATTTAAAAACCATAATGACTTTAATTAATAGAATGATAGAACACCTAACGATTTCCGCACATGACTTGATGAGAGGGTAAGGGTAATAATGGTCGAAAAGATCCTGAAGTCATATCACATCAACATGGGGTTAGACGATTTGTTGGATGAGGTCGCGGTGAGTCCTAATGAAATCATAATGTTTTTATGAGCATAAGAATGGGACCTAATAGTCATGGGTTTGGTTTAGTGGATTAAACTCTTTTCCCTTAATTAAAACTAAAAGAAATCAACCCTCATGCTGCTGTAATGTTACGGTTTCATTCGGATCATCATTTGGCATTCCATTCGGACCGAAATTCGACCCTTCCTATGACCCTCCATATGGACCCTCTGTACAAAATGTGCTTTACTAGATCTAACAACTGCTAATTATGCAGTAAATTTTTCTGGGCTTCCAACAGACAACATGATGATGTAAACCATCTTTATTGAACCTTAGTTGCACTCTTCTTTATCCATCAAGGATTAGAACAATCTTTCGCTATGTGCATTATCCTGAAAACACCTATAATTTTGTAAAAGATAATTGAAGCTTTTTATAAATAATGAGGAAGTAAAAATAGTTCTAACCTTCCCCCAAACCAAAAATATGGCGTGTCCTCAAGCCATCAAAGAAAAACTGATTGATTTCCAAATAGTTCAACAAATAATTCTAAAATGTTGTTATCATTTTCATAAGAAAAACAAATACTAAGTAGTAAATGGAGATGATTTCGATATGTACATTCATAATAAAAAAATTAGTGCTTAGAATGACAATATGAATAATGATAGTATAACTGATGGGAAAAATTCCTTAGGAAAAACCAATAATCTTTGACTCATTTTAAATATCTCTTGTTATTTGAAGAATATAGAGAAAGTTCACCCATTAGTTTGTGATATTGCCATAGTTATGGGTCCCATTTCTAGGATAATCATATCCTAGGTATTATTTGAATTAGATGATAGGGTCCAAGCCCAACTTACATCCATTCTCTAATGACAATATAAATAATTGTCCTAAATATGTATTTCATATACTCAGGTTTTTTTTTTCTTCAGATGAGTCATGTGTATAGTAATGCATTAACCAGATCTCCTTTACCCGACATTTCCCTGCTGCCAGCACACCTGTTCAGTACCCTGAGGGGTTTATCTTGGTACCATACAAGCATAGCCCTGCTGCCAGCGAGCCTGTTCATTACCCCGATGAGTTTACCTGCATTTACCAAGCTTCCTTGTTTAAGATGTTACTTAGCATGGACCCACTGCTAGCGAGCCGGTTCCGTACCTCGGTGGGCTTGCTTCATATAATGATTTTAGCACGTGGAAGCTGGTTGGTACTAGAGTGTGTTAAGCCTGCTAAACACATAATTAAAATTTTTAGAGCGAACCTTATGAGTAACTTTTTATTTATTTATAATAGCCTGAATTATAAATCATGTCAAAATAGAATAACATAAAGCTGTTCTTTGACCTCAGTCTATCATCTTTATAAAATATCAGTAATGTTCCACACAAGTAGAAATTTCACTTACTCTTGGGTTACCTTAAAAAAAATGCTTAAGAGACAAGTGTTGATAATGAGTCTAGGATGAACTAGTAGTCCATAGGTGTAAGATAGAACTTTTGAAAACATGATGATTAGAGTAGGTCTTAAGCAACTGTTCTAATGATAAATAAAAAATGTGCATGTTTGAATCAAATACCATAAAAGAATAAGGAATCATAGAAGTAAGTGGGTAGGAATGATATAAAGAACACTTTAACTTTCATTATAAATTTCAGTTTTCAATCAAAGAGAAGGAGTTAGTATGTATTATGAGTTCTTAGAGAACTTCCCTTTCCAGGAAATATTTCATGAGATGATTATAGAGATAAGGTTCTTGTAATCAAACTGCAAAACCACTTGTTAGAAGATTCAAATTTATTCCCAACAAAAACATATGTACAGAGAAAAAGTCATATAAAATTTATCAAGATTAGGCAAAGGAAAAGAGTCAAGTTTTTTTTAACAAAATTCCATAAGTTGATTATAAAACTGAATTCCCTGTATAAATGCAGTCAGCTTGTTAGAAATGAATTGTATTTATTTGAAGAAACAAAGATATATTTACATATATACATGAAGACAACCGAAAATAATTTAAGAATAAGGAGGAGGAGGAATGACTTCCTCTTCAACCAACTCCATCTCCTTTTGTTGTAAGACATTCTACACAAAATCTTGTTTAGAATTGGCTGAGGGTAAAGTCTAAGTCTATGTCCATTTATGACAAAGGAAGATTGCGAACCATCAATTGTCTTAATTTCTACTGACCCATTATCGAAGGATGTAACTACCTCATATGGACCCATCCAACAGGTAGTTAATTTTCCTTTGAAATTTTTATACCTTGAGTTGAACAGTAATTCCCAATCCTGGGTGTTAAATTGATTTTGTTTAATAAATTTATCATGCCATTTTTTTCATTGATTTTGTATTAACATTGTTTTTTGGAGTGCATCTTGTCTAATCTCATCTAACTCATTAATCTGTAAAACCAGTTGTTTCTGTGCCTCTTTCAAATCCATGCCTAATTGTACATCCATACAAAAAGGCTTAACTTGGAATTCAATAGGTAAAAGGACTTGTTGCCCATATACTAGGTCATAGGGTGTATGTCCAGCAGTGTTTCTCCATGTTATTCTATAGGCCCACAAGGTCTCTAGGAGTCTATCTGCCTAGTCCTTATGATGTAGCTGAATGGTTTTGGTTAAGATAGCTTCCAATACCTTATAGGTTGACTCTACCTGGCCATTATCCTGTGGATGGTAAGGTGAGGACTTGCAATGTTGGATGCAATACTTCATGGTAAGTTATTTCATCAATTTGGAAGTGAATTGAAAACCTTGGTCAGTGAAAATTTCCTTAGTCACACCAAAACAAGTAAATATTTCTTCATATATAAATTCTACAACAAATTTCTTTGTGGCTCAAAAAAAATATTTAGCTTCTATCCATTTGGTGACATAGTCAGTGCAAACTAGGATAGACTTCTTTTTGCTGCACATGGGAGAGATTGGTCCTACAAAATCAAGAGCCCATTTATCCAAAGGCTCAATCATGACCTGAGGTTGTAAGAGAATCTCGTCAGATGACGTAGGTCTACCCATTCTTTGGAAACTGTCACATCCTATAACATACCTTCCATCATCCTTAAAAATGCTTGGGTAGTAATACCCAGAATACAACACATTGTATGTTGTCCACTTGTCAGAAAAGTGTCCTCCACATGGCCCATCATGGCATGCATGGAGGATTTCTGTCATCTCATCCTCTCGTATGCATTGTCTAATAATAATATCTGAGCCGGTATGAAAAAGGTCATTATCAACCCAAGAGTAGTTAGAACTCTGGACTATAACTCGACGTTTCTCGTGTGGAGACAAGTTGTTTGGTAACTTCCCATTTGCTAAATAATTAGCGATGTCTGGAAACCAAAAAGTTTGAACAAACAAAGCAAATATATGTTCATCAGGGAATGTATTATAAACGAGTTTAAAACTATCATCATGTTGGATGTGAGAGAGGAAATCTGCTACTAAATTCTCTCTACCAGGTGAATCAACAACGGTGATTGTAAACTCTTGTAATAGAAGAATCCACTGGGTCACCCTACCATTGGTAATTGGTTTATTCATTAAGAATCTAATGGCAGAGTGGTCCATATGTACAAAAAATTCAAATGCTGTAATGTAATGGTGAAATTTGTTGATAGCATAGACTACTGCCAAAAAATCTTTTTGAGTAACAGTGTAATTTAGTTCGGCAGGTGTTATCAACCAAAATGGCACTTCTCCGCCTAAGTGTTGACATCCATTATGTCAATACACAAAAGGACAATTAGGATTGAAGTGGCCAAAAAATTATAGATGTGCATGACCATTGATTCATGGTATCTAGACTAGACTGATATATTTTTATTCTGATTTTAGGGTCACACACGCTCCTTTTTGCATTGCAACTCGCATGTCACATGCGAGTATTTGCATTGCAACCCGCGTGTACATTGGACACGCGAGTTTCCTTTGAGCAACAAGCGTGTCACACATGCCTTGCTTAGATAAATACTCGAGTGTACCTTAATTCAACATTAAAAAATATAAATCACAATTAGATGAGATTAGGTTGGCCTTAATCCATAACTATCCCAATTGTCTCAACCATCTTAACCTTCGAAACCTCTCTATTTCCCCATGTATAAATAGAGGGCATGGGATGGGGCTAATCAATGATTCTTGAAAGAGAAAATTTATGTTGGTGGTATGCCTAAGACCTCTTGAAGCAGCAGAAAGCAATGTTCTCAGTTTGTAGAGGAGTCCTTGTCTCAGAAGCTCGATTATAATAATACCATTCCATGTTTATGAATAAAAAAAATTCTTCTTCC
Organism: Pseudotsuga menziesii; assembly: GCA_001517045.1. Taxonomy (NCBI): domain Eukaryota; kingdom Viridiplantae; phylum Streptophyta; class Pinopsida; order Pinales; family Pinaceae; genus Pseudotsuga; species Pseudotsuga menziesii. The sequence continues at coordinate 432,812 of LPNX010370283.1, read as the reverse complement.
AATCTTTGTATTGTTGCTTTCTCATGTATAATGGATTATGAATGATTTCNCTTTGATATATATATATATATATATATATATATATATATATATATACGAGATATTTCTTGAAGAATTTTTCTTTCACATGTGAATTGGAAGAGCCCTGGAAGCTTTGAAGGAGATTGAAAGAGGAGAATACCAAGCTTGGATCAGCCGTCATAAACTAGGTAAGTCAATCCTTCTTCCTATTCCTATTTCATTTTCTAGATACGCTGATTGTTTGCAAGTATCTTAGTAAGTTGGTAACCCTAGAGACCCTAGGTTACAAGGGTATATTGTCCTGAACAATAGAACTGGCGACTCTGCTAGGGATTCCAACCTGATGTGGGTCCATTCTTTAGGTCCCCTTACCAGCCTTCGCTGATTTTTTTATTCTGGGTGTGTTTAGTATATTTTTGACCTTTGATTTATAGTATTTCTTGTTTAGAGCCTTGCTGCTTATATTTTTTCTATACCTACACAGTTGCGTGTTTCATTGTATACACGCGGGTTTCCTCTTGGATAGATGTGTGTCGTACGCAGGTTGTCTACATAGACAGTCGCGTGTTTCCTGTAGCAGTCTTTTAGCCTTGTAGGGTTTTCTTGTCCCTATTTTTTTGGTTTTTTGATTTCTTATGAGGTTCTATTTATAACTTGACTATGTGAGTCTGAGGTCTGTATGTCACATCTCCCACTTGATTCTATCAAGTTCTTAAGCTTTTGGTGTTTGCTTTTCTTGCATTAGTGAGTGTAGTTGGTCCTCCTACTTGGTTTATAAGGCTGAGTGATTGTGTTCTAGGTCAGTGATCAGGTCCTTGAATGCTTTATACTTTGTACTACTTCTTGCAATCTCATTTTGTCACTTTTTCTTTATGGATATAGAAATTTTTTGAAGTTGGTTTGTTTCTCCAAGTCAGGGTTTGTTCCAGTCTTCTTTCTCTTGGTTGAAGTAGGTCACTTTAGGATCCTTTTGCCTCATTTCGCTGCTTATATGTTTAGATTGGTCAAATTTCTCAAGTTGCATTCATTTTCATTATAGTTTTTGAAGTTATTTGAAAAGAAAAGAAAAAAATATTTTGGATTAGGATGCATGTAGTATTGCTTTTCGTTATTTTTCAAAGAAAATTTCAAAAAATCGTAAAAAGTCTTGTAGTTTCTCATACTTAGATTTATGTTCATTAACTTACATTTATAAAAGTGTTAAGTCATGAATTTGTTTTCTTCAGTCTTATATTTTGCTTGTGATTTTTGTTTAAAGATTGCCCATTTGCTTACTTTAAGGAATTTTTGGTTTAGAGTGAATTTTTGATTTTTTGCCATTAGGTTTTCATTATTTTTGTTTTTTCTTATGTCCTAAAGGGTTCTATAGGATATATGTTGATTAATAGTTTCACAAGTAAACACTAAGATCAAGGTTTACCATATAAACCTTATTTAAAGTTGAGTTAATGGTAAAAAAGCACCAAATTTGATTTTTAAATATTCTTGTAGCTCAACTGTTAAAATTTTACACTGGCATGCTACAAGAATATCGCGGGTGCAAAATTTGTCAGTTTTTACACCAAATTCGCCAATGATTTCGCTCCTGGATGACTAATCACATGTGTAGACGGGTTTGATACATGTTTCATCGAAGATAATCATGAAAACAGGTGTTGGCTATGACGTGAGGGAGATCGTGGCAGTCAAAAGTTAGGGCTTGGAAAATCATGACAGATAGTGGAATGAGGCGAGATTGACGGGAAAGAGGTTCTCAGGTTAAGCATTACGAATCTGGTGGAGAAGTGGAATGAAGATACATCGCTAAGAATTCAGAATTTGCAGTTGAGGAAGGAATTTAGGGTTGTCTCAGCGCGACAGTTGGAAGTAAGTTGAATACTTGAGGCCACTTGGAGCATTAAATTTGATGTTCAGCTAGTCCAAGAATCAATTCTTAACACCTGCAGCAAGCCAGGAGTGAGGTATTCCGCGTGCCTTGGTCATGGCCTTTTAAATTGGGGGTTTTACTATTAAGGCTTATAATGTTAAATTGATTAAATAAAACATAAATTCATATATTCAACAAAATCCCAACAGTGATAGATTAGTCAAAAGGTTTAGATGATCATCTTTGTTGTTAGTTAAGTTCAGCAGCAGCTCTGTTAAAGGTTTTTAGTGCTCTGTATGACCTAAATTACCCAAGCTTGGTACAAAAAATTCATAGCATTGATAATAGTACTGACTATTAAAAAATCAAGGAAAAACAGCCATGGAGAATACAAAGGAGAACTGACTATCAAAACTTTGAAAACTTGAGAAAAAAAGGTTGTTAGGTCACTAACAGGTTCTGAAAATTTCACAGAAACAACATCAAGCTTTGGGAAAGCAAATGAAGAGGAGTGGGAAGACCAACAGGGCTGAGCCCACTGAACTGAATTGGATAAACAAGTTTCCACGTTGTGCTGACCTTTTTGAGAATGCTGGATGGTTGGACTTCTTCTAAAGGATTGATGGATATAATACTGAAGTTTCTCATAAATTTTCTCAATGTTATAGCCAAGATATAATATCATTTGACACTCTGAAATTCAAATTAACTGTAGAGTTGGTGGCTGAAGCAATAGGGGTCAAGAATGAAGTAGAACTTTGGTTGAAAAAGGTGCCATTTACCTTCAATGCCCAAAGGTATCTATTTCCTGGCATTGTTCCAAAATGGAGCAAAGGAGTGCTCATCTAGAATTTCAGAGCTGAGTGGGTAGAGCCTATTAAGGTTCTACAAAGCTACATTCCATGTGAAGGGAGGTATGCTTTTGTCTTTAAGTATCATTTCAGGTTCCTTCAGCACCTTGCTGGTGAATCAAGGATGAATCTCCCTTTCTTTCCGTTAAAGAGTTTGCAGAAAATGTCAAGCAGGATCAAAGAGCATCATGACCACACTGCACAGTCCATTTTTCATCATGGATTGATCAAGCTTATTATCAGCACTGTTCTGCAAAGAGAAGGAAAGACTTGGGACTACTTTCTTTTTTGGTCTGGTTTCCAAAATAACCAAGAAGGACACCCTACCAAAACGCATGTTGATAAGGGACAAACCCTAATTCAAAAATTAAGACAAAAAGTCAAGGCTGAAGATAAGAAATGTGTCAAACTTGAAGAAGTGGCAGAACCTTCAAAGGGATATTATGAATCTCAGCAGCCTTCAGTTGACAATGAGGACAAAAATTCGCTGTCTATTCACAAAGAAAGCCAGCCTGTACAAAATAAAGCACCAGCAGAAGCACTCATTGATGAATTTTTTTTTCTTTCAGAAAAGGTTTTAGGAGAGGAAGGAGATACTAAGTCCCAACAACGAAGCCCAATTACCATTTATCTGAAGATGAAGGATACTTGTTGGAAGGAAATGAGCTGACTGTCAGTGCTGAGACTAGGGTTGGCACACACAGGGAGTTCAACAGTCAATAGGATAAGACAGTGATGCCAAAGAAAAAGAAGATCAAGGTTAAAGAATTTTCCTCTATCAGGCATCAAGGAAGAAATTTAAAGATGATAGGAGAGTTTTCCCTAGGCTGGAGACCCAAAACTAGATCCAAAAACAAATTGAGGCTGAACATGGCTACTAAACCCTAAGTTAAATACAGAAGGGATAACTATGATTGTTACTTCTTCTTCAGATGAAAAGATAGAATCTAGCAAAGGTAACAGCAAAGGGAAGAAGCCATTGAAGACAGAAGAAGAATCAAGCCTCACTCAGACTAGATTATGTGCTGTGTTTTTGGAATTACGAGGTGAAATGCTAAAGGAACAACAGAAAGAGGACATAGAACTTTCTTATTCTGAAAACAAGCTGTTGATGGATGAAGTTGCACCTACTAAAATAGATAATCAAGAAAATCCAAGTGTTTATGGTGTTTCTACAGAGTTTCTTCCTGAGGATGAGGACATCTTCAAAAAGTTGAATATCCCATGGCTGCCTAGTGAACTGCAGAATACAACAGGAGGCAAGGCTTTAGACTTAGAAAAGGAAAATTTGCAAAGAACCATCAAACAGTATAAGCATCAAATGGAGTACATGCAAGAAACAAATGATGGTTTGATCATAGCTAATAGAAGACTTAGGGAAGACTTAGAAGAAGTGAATAATAATTACCAAGAACTTATTGCAGTCTCCAAAGAGGCCCTAAAAAGGAAAAGAAACTCATATTTACAGTGTGCAGAATTGAAACAGACTGTCAGAAGCCTACAGCAACAGAATAAGGAGCTTATAAGAAGGATGACAGATATGGAAATTGAGCAGCAAAAAGCTAGGAAAAAGGCCAAAGCCTTAGATGGGATAGCTTTATTGGCAGAAGCTGCTAAAGACCTTTGAGCGTTGTTAGCTAAAACAATTACTTGTTATGTTTTTGAGGAATACTTTATTTTGTAATTATTATTTTGACATTATCCTATCGATGAGTAGGCTAAAAACAATTAGGGTTTAGACTCTAACTGATTTTTTGAAAAACAATATTTAGGAGGGTCTCAAAGAGAACAAGAGGTTTGACTTTTGGATGGCTTAAGGAGGTCTCTTGACTTATTGATGAGCTAAGTACTTGAGTCTCATGTGTATTTGATGAATATAATTATGAAATATATGTCCCATTTTACCCTTCAATCTGTGTTTTGGCTTCATTTCTAGCTTATTTAGCTATACAATTGATAATTTCATTGTTGGTTTATAATCCTTATGCTTGTAGTGCTTGTCAGTTGTAGATGAACTTCAATTTTATGTTCTGTTGGATACATGGTTATTATATTATGCATATCTATTCTTCTTTACTTGTGATTTAGTTTCTATTTGGCTTATGAATGTATTCCCTTTTGTCACCAAACTTCACAACCAGAAAAACCTTTCAAAAACCCTAAAAACCTAGTTTTGTTTGATTGAATATTTGAGATTGTGTTGGCTTGTTTCTTTGTAGTCTGGAAACAATTTCTGGCACAAACAAAAAGAAAAAGAAAATTTGGCTTAGTAGTTGTAATTTAATTTGAATTTACTTGTATGCATCATTTTCATTTCTTTTATCAAGTCTATAACACCACATGCGTTTCATGCCATTTGCCTTTGACTAAAAACAACCTTTTAAAATAAACGATACAATTAAAAATTATTAGCAAGTTTTATTTTTTAGGCTCCGACATCAACTAGCTTAGGCTATACTTGTGGATTAGGGAGTTTAAAATCTCCACAAGTATTTGATTTCAGACGTAGTTGTCCAATCACTAGGTAAATCCTCTTCTATGTTGATTGTATTTGGGAAGCTCCTCTCAAACAGGATTTAAGCATGAGGTCACGTGAGGATCTGGACTGAGGAGATAACCCTCTAATTCCTTGTTCGAGTGTAGATCAATATTTTTACGCATCTAGGGAATTCTGTCAATACCACCTCTTAGGCCCTATGCGGTGCCGGTGCTGACAGGGTTTTGGGCTTTGCTACCTTGCCCATTCATGCGAATTAGGCTTGTGACTGTCGCTCCAGAATGTCAGTATAGTTGCGGTAGCCTTTAGTCTCTTTGACATCTAGGGTTCATACACAGGTATACCAGAAGTATATTTCTGGTCTACCTTGGACAGGCTTGGAAGGTAACCCTGGTAGAAGGTGTGGGAGGGTAGTGGGTGATTCCTCTGCCTATGCCTAAGAACATTTACAGGGACGCCAAGTAACCATCTATCAGCTTTCTTCTGGAAATCACATCTTATACCCGCTTGTTTGTCTGGCTTTAGGAAATTTTTTAGTGAGTGCTGTGTGGTTTGTTTGTGTTTAGTTGGATGTAGGGTGTGTGAACAGAAAATTTTTAACCATGGAGGACCAACCTCTTAGAATAGAAAAAAGGTTGAAAAACGTTCCTCCAACTACAAAGTGGATCCTTCACCGCCCCCTCAAAGGCAAAGATTAGATACAGATGGTTCTTTCGAACTGGTAGGAGTAAGCGAAGTTCCAAGTGAACCAAAACTTAGGACAAACTAGGTTGATACAACCGCAGTAGAGATTGAGGACTTGCAAGCTGACGAGTTTGCAAGAAACTTTAACCCCCCTCTCACTGACTTAAACGATCCTATGATTGTCCAAGTTCTTCCATTTACTTCACCTATGATTGGTGTTCCCATGAGAAGCTTTATGGAAAGCTCTGCGAAGGGTATATCTACCCCCACCTTAGTTGTATTGGTTGGAGGAGTGCCACTTCCCCCTGTAGGTACTCCTAAACCAATTGCACCTGCTACACCTCTATCACCTAGTAGTCGGGTGGTTCAACCACTGACTTCCTCGAATGTAGTAGGTCCTTCTAGTGGGGTTGTCACTGGGATTCCCAATGCGCCTTTTACTTCACCCTCTTTTATGCATACTGCTTGGAGTGGTCCTGTTGGATCCTCTTCATTTTTTCAAGGATTTCGGTGGAATGGGGGTCACATTCCCCCATCCACTCCTTAGGTGGGCCCTACACCTGCATATGTGGGGATGTGTTTTGGAAATACAAACACCTATGGTCAATGCTTTCAAAATCCAGTTTCAGCTATGTTTACGAGCTCTCCTTTCTCGCTTTTTAGTAGAGGGATACCCACTCCATTATTTTAGACTCCAATTTCATCTGGAGGAGCTCAAATTACTTATAATGCACCACACAGAAATGATCCACTGGATTATGCGTGGAATGCATTTCAAAGTACTCCATCTACTTCACAACCGGAAGCAGGGGGAAACCCCACCTTTACATTTGGGAACTAGGGGACAAGTACTTCTACTTCCCAAGCTCGTATTTTTCACACTATTGTTAGGCCTAAACTTTCCTGACAAATTTGAACTTGCCAGATTTGAACAAGTTGATGAATGACCTGGTGAAACATAATGCTATGTGGCCACCTATTCCAACCAAACTACCTTCGGACATTCCCAATTTCGAGGGAAAAACTGGGGAAGATCCAGGGGCCCATGTCACCACTTTCCATTTATGGTGCTCTTCAAACTCTTTGAACGATGACATCGTTCGATTGAGGATGTTTGTCACATGCCCCAATTTTGCAAAAATGATATTATTTTATTTGATTTTATTTAAAGACAATATGTTAAATTTTATGCTAAGTTGTAATTGATGACTCAGCAGAGTCAAGAATATTTAATGTAATTTTGAATATTTTAATTATAAATAAATAAAGGTGGAGACAACAACTTAGGAGAGTTGTTAAAAGAGTGTTTACTGGTCAAATTGGTGGAGGATACTGGGTGGAGAGAAAACATACATGTGGCAGCATCCTCAAACCACTTCCAACTGTTGCAGGTGGAAACCTCTCTACATTTGGGGTCATGATCCCCCAAGAAAGTGGGATCAGAGCAGGTGGCTCAATTAATGACAACTGATCCAAAATACCTAGGAAATCTTTATAAAAATTCCCATTGAAGAGAGCTGAGGCTGCTCATTCTAGAGAAGGGATCACTCAGGTGAATGTACTTCAGAGAAATTCAATGGCAAGGGAATTTGTGGAAAGAGTTTGAGGGGTTAACTACTAAGTGATCTAGTGTAGCTTTTCAGCTGAAGGATCTTATTGCTGAGTGCAGAGTGTTTTTTGAGTCATTGGACTAGTCTATTGTTTGGATGCTCCACCGGTTCTCAGCCAAGAAGACCAAGAACAGGCTCGGGGGTCTTGAGGAAGCATTGTTTGAGCGCTTTCCAAGATTTTGGTAGGGAGGAACGGCCTCCTAACGCCGTTGTTGTCCATCCTAATCAGGTTCTACATTCTTGGTTTTACTGTGTTAGATGGTTAAAAGTAAATTTGATTGTTATTTGAATGTTAAATATTTAGTTGTAAAATGTTAGAGTTAGTAATCTTTTAGATTTTTGAAGAAATGAATTTGAGTAGATGAAAAATAATTCTAATCTGTGTTTTTCCACGTCTGGAAGGACCAGACCGTACTCCAACACAGAAAAAATATTTAAAAGTAGATGAAGGAAATGATAAGAGACTGAAATGATTAGATATGTTATGCATTTTATAATAGCAAGTAATTTATTTCAGTATGTAGGTTATCATCAAAAAGAACAATAACATGATTATCTATGTTATTGTTCTACAAACTGATGTATGTAAATATATTAGAAAAAGTAGTAGCTTAGTACAAATAGAAGGATTATTATTATGTTAAGAAAATACCTTAGTAGATAAATGAAGTATTCTTTTTTTTTATTCAAGTTAAAATATGCATGAAAATAAACTGTGTTATGTTATCAATATATTCCTTTGTGTTTTAACTATTTGCAAATGCAATAGGAAAGATACAGGTAAACTACTTTAGTACATTAAGTTAAACAAAGAAATAAACTATAATTACTTAGTTCATTTACTTATAATGTTAACAAAACTAAGACAACAGTTACTATAAACAAGAAGGGTTTTATGAAAAGTATTTTAAATTATCAAGACCAGACTAGTTACTGAACTGATGTTTACAAATAACTCTAATAAAATTCTTGCTAACATTTCAGTAAAAATAATAAGAATAGGATTATAACTAACATAAAAATTAAATACCTATTTAAGAAAGAACTATTTTAAATGCAACAACAGGTTATACCTGTAAAGATAATCTACAGGTTCGAAACCCTAAACTAGAAATCATTATTATAAATAAAATACATAAGCTACAATCCAATTAATTGGAGTATGTATATAAATAAACAATTGGATTACGAGAAGATTGTTTACATTCCTTAAGGATAGATAAAAGAAAAGACAACTAAATATCACTTAGAGTTTTCACAACACACATGTAACATTAATTTAAACAAGTTTAACAATTAACAGTACTTATTAAATAATAGACAAATTGAAATATTTATGTAAATGAGGGTTTCATTTAGGAAACCCTAGCTCGAAATTTCTGAGCCAGCAAGTAAAACAACTTATAATATGACTGAGTGATAGTCTTAAAGCCATTAACAAAAATCTAATACAAAATAAATAATAAACAGTAAATTATTATTTCACAGTCGAATAGGGTAAAAACACTAAGTACACAAAGTCACAATAATAGCATTAAAATAAATTGAATCTGAGCTCGAAGGAGAATCCTTTTGCTTTTAAAGACCCCATGTATTGCTTGATAGGCCAAAAGGCTTTAAACTTAAACAGTGTACAAAAACCAGCTCTGAGCTGGTGCACCCATATCATGACATGGGGGTTTTAATAAACGAAACTAACAAACTTTTTATCGAAACTTACAACAATGTAAAACCCTTTTTTTAACACAAGAAGAGAGCATTACAAGTCACGGCATTGAGCCAGTGTCACCTTGATGTAAGAAAGGGTTTTAAATAAAAAACAAAACTTATAAACTAAGGAACAAAAACCCAAGACTGGGAAAGACCATGCAGAAACTTCTTCCAACTGCAAACATTTTCCCTAAGTCTGTACAAGCAGGGAGAGACATTTTATAACTGGGGATTACCGGTAGACTGAATGCTGGTCAAAATGAGAAGTGGTTCCTTCCATTTTTTATGAGAACTATCACCTGCAAAATTGAAACCCTAAATTTAATTAAAAACGTGAATGTAGAACTGAAACTGTAAATTCTTTATAGCTTTCAACTTTTTAAAAACGATGTGTTACCTGTAATATTGAAAAATGAGGTCACGAAGAAGGAAGACCAACACCATGAGCACAACAACCCTCATATTCACCTGAGAAGGAGGCAGCTGAGTTCGAGTTAACATCTACATCGAAAACTAGAGCAAGAGCAAGCCAAGGCAGTGGCCAAACCATGACTTCAACAATGAAACTACCAACTGTGTAATACAATCCTCATGCACAGCAAGATTGTTTGCAAAAATCAACTCATTGACGAGCTATGATTTTACAACTCTCGCCCTAAGCAATGGCTCTTCGAAAATGCATAGATAGTGGAGCTAGAGGCAAGCAACTACAAGCCCTCATGGCCGTAGTGAACCCAATGAAGCAGATACCGAAACCCTCGCTAAACAATGAGAAATAGGGTTGCAAGGTAAGGCTTATAAGTCACGTAATGCATGGTGAGGAGAGTTCCACGTTCCCCCAAATTTATCCACTTCACGATGGGTTAATTGTATGGTCTCCACTGCAGCAATCGATTCAAATACTTATCAATCATTTACATTATTCCCATCATGATAATGTAATATATTTTTTAAAGTCAATATCGTATCATTCCAACGAATTCAAATATTGATAATTAACAAGGAGTATACTATAGTTTAACATAATGTTTAAACCTCTAAAATAGCTTTGGTAAAGAACCAATTTGCATATGGAATCGATGCACTTGGTTCTCAAAGATTTTTATTTATAAATTCGATGCCTTGTTAGTAAATATCCTATGATCTTTCTAAATAAAACTTATAAGAAAAGATCAAGATATTAATAGAAGTTGTGAGCAAGTTTGTTAATGCCTTTATTGACATTTTCTTTTAATCTTGAACTATGAATGTATAAACTTGGAGAATTCAATCTAAGTCAATAAGGTATATATTGATATAATTAACATTTATACACTTAAATAGTTCCTACTCTTTTAAGTGACCTACAGTACTAGATAGAGGATATATATCTTATAGGTACAGGATCGTGGGTCTCCATCATTTTACCAAGATCTAAGCTGAAACCGAACCAAGGTTAGGTTAGAATTTTGGAGTTTAGAATAGTAAATTATCTAGGATTTTATTGCATCACCTATACATAGAAGTAAACAGTAGGGTAAGGTGAAGTTGTCACTTTATGTTGGTCATAAAGTAAATGGGAATTCAAGTCACAACTTAACGACTTTTTGCAGAGGATACCTTATAAATTTTAAGCGATGTTAAGATGATAAATTTACTATATTGAATCCTAATTGAACAGACCTGAAAAGTACATAGTAGGCTTATGTTCTGAAAGACTTAAGTCTATTTCTATAAAGATAAGTAGCATTTTAATTATTAAAATAATAATAGCAATAAACTCTTATGTCAGAGAAAGAGTTATGATACAAAATCATGAGCTCTATTAAGAACTGGAAATAACTAGAGTAAGTTAGAAGGAGGTTTTATCTATCTTAAAGATCTATCTGTTAAAACACAAACAGTAGGGCGACGTTAATAACCCTTACGACACAAAGATTAAGTAATATCATACTTGTGAATCAAGTAAAAGAAAACATTACTTTACCTTGCAGGACTTGAGTCTTCTAAGCGAAATTTTACTATAGCAGTACTTTTAAGCTATAAGAAATATATCTGGTTTAATGCCTTAATAAACTTTTACTGGGTCAAAATTTACCTGTCAAGCCTGCAAAGATCTAGAAATCTAGATACATTAGCAATCGCTAAGTAAGCCCCAGCTAGAAAATGACTCCTCACCTACTTGAATTTCAAACCACCAGTACAGCTAAATATTCGAATGCAGATTACTTACATCACATATCAAGATTAAAACAACATTAATATATATGTGTTATAGTTAATGGTTACTTTTATTTTATGTTTCATTTCTTCTATTAGCTACTAGCAGTTATCTAACTGCAGCTGTAAACATTTTATGTTATCTCAAAATTTTAAATTTTTGTGAAAATTTGGGGTTTTGACAATGTTCTGAAAACTTTAACTGGTGTTGCATCAAAGTGGTATATTGAATTTCCCTCTGTTGTGTTTGATAGTTTTTGGGACTTAGTGAAGGTATTCTTGAACCACTTCTAGCTTCCTATCCGGTATGATTTCGGCACAGACCTCTTGTCTACCTTTAGGCAAGATAAATACACTCACATTTTGGATCATATCCAAGAGTGGCAAATACGGAAGAGGATTATAAAAGCCACCATTCCCCCCAAGTTTCTATTAGAGTGGTTCCTTAAGTCTTTGTTGCATTATATATCTAAGTATGTATCCACTTTGGGGGTGACTACTGAAGAAGAGGCCATCCTCAGGGCCCAACAGTTGGATTTGATATATGCTTAGTCCGGGATACTGTATGAAATAATACTTGAGGCACTACGGTCTACATAGTGTCGAGAAACCCAAGCCTAGACCCCATGCCGATGGTGTGGTTGGTTCAGTGAATTCTCCTACTATAGAGTCTTTAGCCAAGCAACTCCATGAGCTGTCCATTAAGCAGTCTACATCGGAGGCAACTAAGGCTGCCCCATCACCTAAAAATGAAAATGTTTTTTCTCAATCCTCTCAAAAGGGAAATCAACATCCCAATGGGAAGAAGAAAAAGCGAAAGAAAGGTGAGGGAAACCAAAACAAGCCTAAACCCACAAACAATGTTGATGGGGGAAGAAAGATAAGAAGAAAGTTAAATTTTGTTGTAAGTTGTGCGAGGGATATCATTTGACTCATCAATTCCCTCTTATGGAATAAGCTCAGAAGCTGCTCAAGACCCAACAACCGGCTATCCTGAAGGATCCTTTTCCCCAAGGATAGAATTCAGCTTTTGTTTCTAATGTAGCTGGGGGCACTTCGAGTGCCCCTCCTGACCAAAATTATATCAACATGGTATGATCCAGTACCTTGATACAGACAAGAAATAAAAATTATGAGATAGAGGCTCTTGGGAAGGGAAAATATGTTGGTAAAACCTCTAACCCTCTCACAATCGAGAAACCTATTGATCCAATGCCCAAAATACTGAAAGGTATATTTAAAAAGGAATTTCATAACCTGAACTCTAGGGCTGATTCTAACTACTCTGTGGTAGAATATTTGGCCCAAACCCCTTGTGTGATTCCCACGTTGGAAGTGCTTCATAGTTGTCTCGCTCAGTAGGATTCCCTTTTAGGACCTTTAGGAAGCATGGATTCTTCGAGTCTAATGTCAAAGTTCAATCTATCAGATGTTAAGATGCACCTACCATATCATGTGGCCTTATCAGTAGATGTCATCCATGGTGTAAAAACCATTGGACGTAGAGTTGTTGATGAGGGTGCTTCCACATGGGTCATGTCTTTTTCTTGTTGGAAGGCTCTGGGTTCCCCGGAGCTAGTTCCGTCAAACACCTTGCTTACTATTTTTGATGGGAGGTATTTCTGTGTGCATGGTATCCTACCAGCTTTCAAGATAAATTTGGCAGAAAAATCAGTTTCTGTTGAAGTGGAGGTGATTGATGCTCCATTGGACTATAACTTGCTTTTGGGGAGAAGCTAGACTTACGCTATGTGTGCGATTGCTTCGATTGTTCTTCAAGTAGTGGGTTTTCCACATGAAGGAAAGTTGGTTACTATTGACCAACTCAATTTTACTCGAAGAGGCTGTTTGGAAATGAATGAGTCCACAGTGCCATTGGTTGATCACGGGGACTTCACTCAGTGAACATCTCACATAGCACGTGCGATCGTGGGATATTAAATAATACCCTTAATTTCCACAGATATTGACCCAAAATATTTTTGTTGAAACCCCCTCCCAATACTTAAAACCTCCTCCCCACCCCTTTTTATACCTCAATCCTTATAAACCACCCTACCCACCCCCACCTTAAATCCCTCATCCCCCCAATACCTGCAATATATTGGTTCAATCTTTAATAATTTTAAAACCCACAATATGAGCTAACGTGATAGGATATTGGTCAAAAGTTGAATCCCCCATGTGGTTGATCAGGTCAAACCTGCTACGGAGAGATTGGGGGCTAGAATGTATTCATTGTTAATGGGCACATTCTATATGCCAGCCCCGATAAATTATCTAGGTTCCATGAGTGTGGGTAAGTCTATCCCAATGGTTATCGATAGAATTGATCCTTGGGTCCTTCCTACCTATTACAAACCTCAAGTTCCCTTATCGACAGTAGAAGTGGCTTACCAAGCTATCGTTAACACTACTGTTGATCCAATTTCGACTCCTTCTACAGTCTTCGAGGAGTTGGAAGAAGCTTATCTGCCTACTTGGGTAGAGAAATCTTTATATTTTGATGACTACTTAGACATGGTTTTGCCTTCGGATGAAGCCATTTTGGAATCCATGAGTGGACAAGACAAGATCTGTGAAGATCTTCACCATAGATCCTACTTCCTTCCAGAACTAAGTAGAATTGGAAACCAGGAGTACTTCCACGTGAGACTGGCATATGATGTTGACCTACCAATTAATCCCTTTCCAAGGGATGGAATATTCTTTGAGGGGAATATGGAGAAAATTTATGTTACCATTCCTATTAACATCTCTGCAAACCCCGACATCGTTGAAAATGTTTATATTGGTGCAAACTGCTCTCCGGAGGAGATTGCTATTTATACTGCCTTATTTAAGGAGTTTCACAACGTGTTTTCCTGGTCATTTGAGGAGATTCCAGGAATAGATCCATTGATTGTTGAACATGAAATCCAAACCTATCCTAATGCCAAATCGGTTCGACAAAAGCTTAGACCTATTAACCCGTGTAAGGAGGAAGCCATGAAAGTTGAAGTGGAAAAGCTGCTAAAAGCTGGTTTCATCTACTCGATTGCTTTGATGGAATGGGTATCCAATCCTATTCTTGTTGATAAGAAAAAAGGGATGATATGCATATGTACATATTTTCATGACTTAAATAAGGCATGTCCCAAGGACAATTACCCCACACCTTTCATAGATCAAATCATTGATGCATGTGCGGGGAGTGGAGTTTTTTCATTTATGGATGGTTTTTCTAGGTACAATCAAATTCAAATTCATTTATTTGTCCTTGGGGTACCTTTGCATACAGAAAAATGCCCTTTGGATTGAAAAATGTAGGGGCTACCTTTCAGTGAGCAATGAATTTTTCCTTCCATGATATTAAGTACATTGTCAATCCGTACCTAGATGATTTTCCTGCTCATTCTCATAAGAGGATTGATCATCCAAATCATCTCCGCTTAATTTTCGAACGATGTACACATTCTAAAATACGCTTGAATCCCCACAAATGTGTTTTCTACATCGAGTCAAGATGACTGTTTGGGTTCATAGTTACAAAGAAAGGTATTTAGGTGGATCCTTTGAATGTTGAAGCCATTGTAAATCTGCCTCCTCCTCGTTCTATCAGGAAACTTCAAATCCTGCAAGGAAAGCCTAACTTCCTTCAACGTTTTATCGTGAATTATGCCAAGATCACTAAAGGTTTCATGCACTTGTTAAAGCATGACACTCCATTTGTATGGGATGAAACTGCACAACTTGCTTTCGAGGCATTAAATAAAGCTTTGTTGTCGGCTCCTTTGTTACGTCTGCTAGATTACTCTCAGGATTTTATATTGTATATGGTTGCATCGGAATCGACCATTGGGGTAGTATTAGTCCAAGATGATGACAAGCTCCAGGAGCACATTGTCTATTACTTTAGCTGCACGTTGGGTGGTCCTGAACTTCGATACTCCCATGTTGAGAAGTTGTATTTATCAGCTATTTATGCTGTGCAAAGGTTACATCACTACATCCTGCTGAGGACCACTACGGTAGTGTCATATGTTAATCCCTTTCAGTATGTTTTTTTCAAGATGAATAATCAGGGGAAAAATCAATAAATGGATAGTCATTCTCCAGGAGTTTAGGCTTGGATTTTCAATCTGCCAAATAAAAAAAGTCCTTAGTTTTGGCATAACTTATTGCATAATTTCCAATGGAAGAGAATGTAGCTATTGAGGAAGACTCATTCCCACATGAGTACATTTTATTGATTTCAACCTATGACTCTTGGTATGGAGATATACTTGTCTATCTCTAGACTTTGAAGTGTCCTGCAACCTTCTCGAGGGAAGAGCAGCACAAAGTGCACGTACATGTGAAAAACTACCTTATCGTCGGGGATGCTTTGTATCGTAGAGGGGTATATTCTGTTTTGTGTCGATGTCTCACCCACGAGGAGGTCGCATGTGTCCTAAATGATTCCTATAGAGAAGCATGCGGGGGTCATTTATTTGGGTTAGAAATGACACATAATATTTTGCATGTCGATTATTTCTAGCCCATGATCTTTAAATATTGTGTGGAGGTTGTGAAGTGTCGTCATCCATATCAGCTCTACACCAGGAAAATGTGGTCACATCCTTCTCCTTTGTTTCCCGTCATCAGAGTGGGCCCCTTCACTAAGTGGGGGGTGGATTACATGACCTGCAACCTAGTTTTGGTTGGGGGGCACAAATATATCATTTTTGTTGTTGATTACTTCACCAAGAGGGAAGAGGAAATGCCTACCTTCAAGGCTCACGGTGAAACTACAACTTTTTTCGTATTCAACCAGATTATCACTCACTTCAGAATTCCACAGGAGATTGTCACTAACCATGGGAGTTGTTTTCAAAATAGCATGATGAATGAATTGGCTACTATTCCAGGGTTTAAGCAATATCATTCATCTTCCTTCTACCTGCAAGTGAATGGTCAAGTCGAGGTAGTCAATAAGACCTTGAAGACCATTCTTAAGCATAATATTAATGCAACCTAATCAAATTGGCATATTATGCTATATCCTGCACTTTGGACATACCAGACCAATGTTACAACTACCACGGGGTTTTTACCTTTCTAACTCGTTCATGGGGTGGAAGCAGTACCTCCGGTTGAGTGTGAAATCCCATCGCTTAAAATTGCCATCCATGTACTTCCAGACACAACTGAATTAGAAGAACATTTTTTACATTTGGAACATATAGATGATCAATGCAAAGATGCATTAACGAAAAATGAAGCTCATAAAAATAGGTCAAAAACCAGTATGATAAATCGGTCAAACCTATAATTTTCTATAAGGGGGAGCTTGCCTTGCTCTGGGATCAGGACAAAGAACCCCTGGAGGCCCGAAAGTTCAAGTCCATGTGGTTAGGACCCTACATTGTGTCAAAGGTCTTGAAAAAGGGGGAATATGATTTAACTGAATTTGATGGAAACAAGTTTCTTGAGCCTAGAAATGGGCTCTACCTGAAGAAGTACTATGCCTAGGCTTAGTGCATTTTCTTGTATTTTTATTGTATGTAATTTTATGTACGATAGTTAGCTGGTTAGTGTTCTTATATCATCTGATGATTGTTACAAATGTCAGCTGAGTTATTCATAAGTTTTGTGTATGGCGCTAGTCATCATACTTGTAACCTATCTTTAGCTGCATGGGTCATCGATTCACCCTCAGGACAGCTAGTTTCCTCTGGACACGCTTGAGGCATTTGTGTAGGTCCTTCTACCAATAATGTGGTGAAATATAGGGTTTTTATTGAGTTACTATAATATTCCTTGTCATGTGGTATACCAAGTTGGAAGTCGGACTTGCCTCTCAACTGGTAGTTTCCCAACTCAATTGAGCTTATCAGGTGTGAAACCCTACCTTGTTACATCAGTTTTTGTAGGTTAGATTACTTGAAAGAAATTTCTATTATATTTTATTTAATCACAATCCACATAATGAAAATACATTAATTGATGCATATGCGAACTATATTCTAGATTGGCACTTAACACACATTTTGTAAAATATACACATAAATAACCAGGTAATATGTGTGTGTGTAAAAATATGTCCATAGATAGGTCAAGTTTTGATCCTAAGATCCAGTCATAACTATGTAAATATACAAAAATTTGGATCGCAATCCATAAAATGCCTATAGATCTAGGCCTAATATCTTGCATCACCCACATCACCAGCATCATCCTGATCATCAGCTTCTTCAGGTGCAGCATCCTCTTCAGCTTCTATATAAACCAGGGCGACCCTGGCTACCCTCCTCATGAGGCATATCCAGATAGGTTGGATCCCTACAACAAATTCCTGCATAACAACAGGAATTTTCTATATCCGTATAGTGGGAACTCTTTGGGTCAGCCTGGCCAGCTTCCCCTCAAGCACCCTCATCAAACCCTGATATCCACCTGGTGCAGGTCGTACATACATATTGGGATGCCCATTAGGGAGGATAGGTCTAACATCTACATTTTTAAACATTAAAATGGATTAAAAACTATTATACATATGTATGTAATTTTATGACAAAATTCATAAAAATTTAAAAGCATAAAAAGAAAAATACCTAGATCTCCCCACATTCCTCCTAGAGGGAGGACGAGATCATTGTCTCCTTGAAAGTATAAACTTGTATAAGGAAACTGCTCAAGTGCTGGGAACTTCCGTCCCCACTACACATAGAATTCATCATCGTACACACCTTGGACTGATCCTCCGCCTCCTTGGTGAAGGAATACTTCTCCCCACCTTGTCAACCTAGGTTGGAGAGGAGAGAAAGCCGGAAGTGGTACCAAAGGGCTGATTGCGGGCACTCTCTCAAAAAAGAAGGCCAGTTATACACTTGAATACCCAAAATTATTGCGGTGACCTCTCTTATAGTCAGAGAGTTGTTTCTTCATGATCGGGATAATCCCTGAGCACTAGTCAAACACAGTCCCCTGTAAAAACTCCACTTCCACCCTCATTTGTGTCAGAGTGGAAATATGTAATGACGATGATCCTGCAACCTGTACTATAGTACTTACCACTACTTGAAGTGGGAATTTAGCAATATGAACTATTGGGATGGATGATCCCTTTTTCTGAATCCCAGGCATGCAGTAAGTGTCCACATAATATTGGACACTCATGGGGTCCCCTTCCCTTCTAGTAACTTTGAGGTTGATAGGCATTCCCTGTCGAGACAACCCCATGATAAAGTATATGTCTTCCAAGGCTATCTTTAAGATTTCACCCTGAAGATCGAAAGCACCTAGGTCATGGTCCCAATAGATAATCAAATGTTCAAGCAAGCAGACATTGGCCCGCACTGGGGATGTGCATGCACAGTGGGGGCATTATGGAGAGCCTCACGGTCCATATCCTCATGTTCTCACTCCCTCCATTCCAAAACCATGTTTGAACCTTCCCATATGATCATTATTAATCATTAGAAAATAACATTTTCTTTCAATTTTGGCCATTTAAAAAAAATTCTTATGTTGTGTAGTACACACGACTGTCCTTTAGACAGATCACATGTGACACGTGGGTTTCCTTCGAGAAAGTCACATATACAAGGCGTGTATGTGACTGTATAAGTTGCTTACCTGCGTGTACCACGCAGCATGCTTAGGGTAAGCCCAAAACATAAAAATTGGCATGGAATTGAAAATCAAAATGGTTGGAATGCAAGAGAGGAGAAAGCTAGCTAACCTGACACTTGCGGAATTTGAAATTGTCCACCTATTTTTCTGTGATGAACAACCCAAGTTAGAGGTAAAATATTGCCAAATTGGGCAAAAAAACATGAAATGGTTTGTTTTAATTCTATTTTTGAACTATATATAGGAAAATTTTCAATTTGTGGGTTCTTAACCTATAGTTTGAAAATTATTCATATAATTGAACTAATACCATGTCCTTTTTCCCTATTGCAATAGGTTCGAAGTATTTTAAAAGTCATTATCTGCTCATATAGGGTAGGATTTGAGTCTTTCATATTTCATTATGCATCTATACCTTATCTGATCTTAACCTTAGGATGACTTCTTCGATGACAGACTATGGTATTTAACCATTTTCACCCCGTCTACATCATTGTTCTTCCGTGGATAGAGCCCCCCTTCCATGAGTACCCTAGTTTAGAACACTTTTTTGTATTTTGGTACTCATGCCTCATTTGTCATAGGTTTAGGGGAGCCTTCTTAGCTATTTTTCACGCCAAATTGAGCCTCATTTTGGTCTCTTTTTACAAGTTATCCCTTTTTATAAGGCTCGCCACCCTTATGGAGTTTCTTTAAGCCCAAATCTAACTCCTTAAAATATACTTGAAATCCGAGTAAACTTGTCCATTCAGGCTCATTAAGAATATGTGAATGGGAATCCACATTGGTGGTAGTTTATTGCTTTTTTGGACCATGTGGAATAATATGAAAAAGGAACACTCTCTTTTCTTTGGAGTTGAGAAGAGTATTCTAAGGTATAGGTTTATCACTTTTCTGGACATGAGGGACTAAATTTATGGAAAATGAGCGCCTGGTATGAGCTTAGTTTTCTCTTTTTCATGCTCTGGACCTAACAATGAAAAAGATTCCAAGCGTACTTTATGCCTTTGTCATGTTCATTAAACCCTAAAGAAAAAAGCATCGAGTTTACTATTGTAAGCCCCATTTCTCATAACCAAATGGATATTTCTGAGTGATCTTGCTTTCCTTCACACTTGTAAAACTCAAGCTATATGCTTCTTTTGAAGGGGCGTTGGGTAGGTGGTAATTTAACCTTTTTTGGACCTTCCTGACTAAGTATGAAAAGGTGTGCCTTACTTCTTCGAAAGCTAAGAGAGTTCTTCTATGGTATGTTTTATACTTTTTCGGCCTTAGGAGACTAAATTGGACAAAAAAGAAACCCCCTGGAGTCTTCTTCAGATTTTTTAGACTCTAAATATGAAAACACCAACGAGCATGTACTATTTCGGGCTCGTAAAATCCACGAATCGACTTTATCAAGCATTATTCTCTATCATCTTCAAGCTTGTAAAAAATCAAGAGAGACCTGCGTTGACTTTCCTGGACTCGTTAAAATTTAACAGGAAAGATAAGGAATAAGTACTCTCTTTGTTTTATAAGAAGTTGCACCATGTCATCCATGAACATAGAACTTTCTAAACTTTCCGAAACTCATGTTTCAGTTTACACTTTCATCTCAGCTATCACTTCGAGTCTTTACTCCTCCACTTGTCCTTTATACTGGGGAATGTGATCATGCATTCTACATGATAGATAAGTCTAGTTGTTCTATATGCAAGTTAAAAGCTTCCTTGGGTCATTTTTGTGTCGTGCTCATTGTTCAAGGATTTATCCCTTCATCTGACTATTAGCCTGATTCCATCATTATCCTATATGAGTATTACTTATGTTTACCTTCCCGTATCCAGTTCCTAGTCACTCTTGTGATCCGTTGGAGGATCAATTTCCTTCCTCATCACAGTATGGTTTCTCATCAGTACTTCCTGAATATGAAGACCTAGATATTTGAAGATAGTACCTTAGAATTCACTACCATCATTGGCATTATGTTAGTCAGTTTTCACTCATTATCTGAAATTCCGTTAAGTTCCTTCCATGTCTGACTTCAACACACCTATTCACATGGCAGGGATTGTACTAGTTCCTTTGGATTTCGATGAAGACCTTAGGTTCACATCTATAACCTAAGCTGCGCAAGAATATGTTATGATCACTTACAAAAATTCCATATTTTGAAGACTCATCATTGTATATTGTGGCTTCGATCCACCTTTGTAATATATGTGGTCTTGTACTCATACCATATGATGTAATCGAATATTGTAAAGGAGCTAGTGTTCCATTATATTGAACATGGCATCCTCGGATATGATTTTGTATATGAAATTGATATGTATTTAATGTTTCATGTACTTCCTCTGTTGCCTTGGACACTTTAGTTCTCCGAGATTAAAAGGGTGTAATGTATTTTGGCCATCGCTTCCCTCTGAACTCATACATTAGGGGGCATCTGCTATCAACCAAAATGGCACTTCTTCCTCCGAGTGTTGCTATCCATTATGTCGGTACACAAAGGGACAATTAGGATTAAAGTGGCCAAAACACTATAGATGTGCATGAACATTGATGCATGATCTCCATATCAGCCTGATATATTTTTATTCTGAGCTTAGGGTTGCACATGCTCCCTTTTGCATTGCAACTTGCGTGTCATACAAGAGTATTTGCATTGCATCCTGCTTGTACATTGAACACCCGAGTTTCTTTTGAGCAACAAGCGTGTCACATGCATTTTTCTTATATAAATACTTGTGTGTACCTTAATTCAACATTAAAAAATATAAAACATGATTATATGAGATCAGTTGGGCCTTAATCCATAACTATCCCAATTGTCTCAACCATCCTAACCTTCAAAACCTCTCTATTTCCCCATGTATAAATAGAGGGCATGGGATGGGGTTAATCAATGATTCTTGTAAGAGCAAATTTATGCTGGTGGTATGCCTAAGACCTCTTAGAGTATTAGAAATCAGTGTCCTCGGTTTGCAGAGGAGTCCTTGTCTCAGAAGCTGGGTTGTAATCTCACCATTCCCTGTTTATCAATAAAGAAAGTTATTATTCCAATCTTTGTATTGTTGCTTTCTCTTGTATAATGGATTATGAATGATTTCAATTATGTTACAATGAATATGCATTTCAATAACCTTTGATATATACATATATGAGATATTGCTTGAAGAATTTGTCTTTCACAGGTGAATTGGAAGAGCCATGTATGCTTTGAAGGAGATTGAAAGAGGAGAAGACAAATCTTGGATCAACCGTTATAAACCAAGTAAAGCCTTATTCCTATTCCTATTTCATTTTCTAGATAAGTTGATTGTCTACAAGTGTCTTAGTAAGTTGGTAACCCCAAAGACCCTAGGTTACAAGGGTATATTGTCCTAAGCAACATCAGGAGTCAAATTGCAAAAACACATGGTGTATCCACAAATGTTGAGAGGGCCAATTTTTTTTGAAAATCATCTCCAAAAATTTGATCAAATTGAGAAAAATACTGAGGGAAATCTATACAAGTTGTTGAAGAAACAACTTGGTTTAAGAAATTCTCAATATTCTACTCCTTAAGTGCCCAAGAGTAGTCCCTAGGAAGGAAAAGGTCTTCAAAATTCTCATCCCCAAAAGAAAAATCTAACCACCGCAAGTTTTCAGCTAACAGTTGTACTGGGGGGTATAAAACAAGTCTTTGTGTAGACAACCCATTAGAAATGGTCATCTCCCCATCCCTACATCCTATAGATTCATTAGTAGTGGCTAGCCATGGTCTCCCTAGGATAATAGGATTTCCTTTAGAAGGATCCTTTGATTCTACAACCATAAATTCAATGGGGTATTCCCATGAAGCCACTGATACAATAATATTATCCAACATTCGAACAAGTTTTACCATGGTACGGTCTGCTAGTTCTAGGATTGAAGGGGCAGGTCGGAGAAACTGTCCCAACTGTAAAACTTCAAAAGCTATAGTGGTCATCATATTAATCGCATATCCTAGATCGATAAGTGTATTTTATATGGAAATATTATTTACAATAAAAGTTACTATTGGGCTCCCTAGATTTGTATATTTTGTAATTCTAGATTAGTC
Source organism: Pseudotsuga menziesii (assembly GCA_001517045.1). Classification (NCBI taxonomy): domain Eukaryota; kingdom Viridiplantae; phylum Streptophyta; class Pinopsida; order Pinales; family Pinaceae; genus Pseudotsuga; species Pseudotsuga menziesii. The sequence goes on along the minus strand of LPNX010370283.1, from coordinate 409,705 downwards.
TATCATACACTCAAACATATCTCCTATAACATGAATTGTGGTGGAGTCTTTCTGTTTCTTACCTGGGCGTTTGATACACAGTTCCTTTATTACTTTGATGTAAATTGGCATATCCTTAATATCCCGTAATAGAGGAATTTTGACACATATATTTTTTAATTCATTTAGAATGTCGTACTCAAGATGAATCACAAGTTTTTCTATTGCTAGTCGTTCTGAAAATGCAGGGATTGTTTGTTCCTGAGTTGGTTCTTGCTGAGGATGGGTATGCACTGGAACCTTTGAAACATCCTCATCCTGTAAAATGGCATCATTGATGAATTCATTGGGTTCTTCTTCTTCGTTCTCCTCACGAATGACGACTGATGACTTGGGTTTGTCATTCACAACTCTTCCATATCGTAATTGGATCTCGTGCACAGGTATAGTCAAAATAACATACTATGGAATAGTTTGCAACTCAATGATGTTGAGAGATTGAGTTGGCTTATTGTTTGGGTTAGGTATTGGTTGTGCAGGTAATAATGTAGGTCACAGGGGGTTTGTATTCTGGAAATGATGAGGTTGTTGTGCAATAAGGGGAACTGGAGGCACAAACCCAGGAAAAAATTGTTTGATATTGGGTGGGTGCTGAGGATAAGGATGATTAGGTACAGAGATAGGTGGTGACTAGGGATATGCTTGTCCCCTCCATCCCTATGGCCAATACTGATGCTGAGTAAATTGGGGAGGAGGAGGAGGGTACTGGGATGTCCAGTTCTTCTAACTTGAAGTGTTCCATTGTTGAGGTTGTTGGTAGGGATGATAATAGGGTGGGGGCTGTGGTGAAAAATTATGATATGTTGGTTGGTCTATACGTTTCCAAGGATGCCTCCTAGATGTTTCACCAACGTCCCCACTCTTATATATGGCCTGCAACCCAGGCAACGATGGGTATTTCTCTGTTGTATGATCATCCGTGCAAATGTGACATACAGAGATATTGTTCAATGGGAATTCCCATTGGGGATGCTTAGTCCTGCATATTGGACAGAAAATGATCATTGTTGTGCACTCTTCCTGTTAACTCTTTTTGTCTTGTAAAGCATCTAGTTGATAACCTATTGCTCCTAAAATATCAGTTTTGAAGTTTTCCAATAGGTTTCCTAATTCTATCCTTGTGACTCCTACAAGACTAGAGATGTTCAATTTTTTATTTCTATTATAGGGCTCGTGAATATTTCTCCCAAATTCCCCCCTACTTCTAAAGTAATTTCTACACATCTCACCGATTTGCGCAAAGGATTTATGGGATATATCACCAGATGCCATGAGATTAAGGTTTTCTACCAAGTCTTATGAGATCCCTTTAAGGAAGAGTGTCTGTATTTCATATTCTCGAAGGTCATTATATTTAGAAACCTTTCGAGATAATGTATAGTGTAATGTATACATAAAGAGTGTCATTATAATGAAGAGTGTCTGTGTGTAGTGTAATGTATAAATAAACCTTTCGAGATAATCTTCTAATCTCTTGTCTTCGAGTTGCTGTATCTAGAAAATATCGTTTCAAGAGTCTCTAGGTTTTCAATACTCTTGATGTTTTCGCAAGAATGTGGTTTTTATATCTTCCCAAGTTCTGATACTATACTCTCCTAATATCATGAACCATCTTAAAGTGGAATATTTTGTGTAGCAGGGAAAATTTTCAGTTTGTGAGAATGTTGTAGATAGTTATAGCTTCTACAAAGAATGTCAAACTCGAACAAAAATGTGTCTGGGTCCTCATTACTTTTCCCATAGAAAGTAGGTAATGAGGAAGGAGGGATGTTCTTCATATTTACATCCTATTCAATGTCTAGGATAGGAAACCCGAAGGTAACCTCAGTTCGATTTTTTACTTCTTCTTCCTCGTCATTTCTAACCTCATCATGATCTTCATTTTCTCCCCATCTCTCCATGCAAATTCAATTTTTAAAGAGAGTGTACCTAGGAGGCTCCTTTCGAGGTGATAATGGGGAATCCCAATGTTATTTTTCAGGGGAGATATTCCTTCGATGAGAGAAGTTGTCAGCCGTATGTTTATTATATTCTGTAGGGGGCTAGGTTCTACTGTATATGTCTCAATCTATGAAACAACTGTATTTATTGAGCTGCGAAAGAGAGCTTTTACCTGAGCAGGATCAATGAAATTGACAAAGTTTGGATCCCCTACTAGTGAAAAAATGGTATCGTTATGTTTTGGTTCCAGTGGAGGGTTAAGGGTTTCCAATGGCTGGCCCTCTTGAACTTCCTCGGGAATGGGGTCTTTAGAATTTGCTGCCATGGTTTCTCTAACTTCTATGGATCCTCCTGTAAGATCTCCCGAAAGACTCTCTTTAGGTTTCCAAGTATAACTACTTCCTATGTGTGTCTTCTGATACCTTTCCGCTAAGTTAGTGGTTGGGGTTCTACTCCCCCCGTAAAGGTTATTAGGAATTTTGACAAAGTTTTGAGAACTAGTTCTAACGTATATACCTTTCGAATCTATAGGTCTGTTCATGAAAATATAAACTAAATGAAAACCTACAATACTACTATTACTACTGGATTTGGGGACACCTGTTATAACATATGCGTAGGTTCTTACCTCTCGTCTTACCGCTCCCCTGCCACCAGCCTATTACTAAACTTCATAATGGAATTCTACCTATTCTACCTTACAGAACAACTCTCCGACAATGCCACCAAAATGTTGTTTTTATATTGTCTTAATGAATCACCAAATATTTAATGATCTGCCGGTGCTTGTAAAGTTGGATTTGACACAAAATACATACTAAGGTAGAAGGGTACCTAGGGTGTAGTAGAAATATTTTAACAAAGAAAATATCGAAAGATCTTTCAAAATGAAAAATAGAGTCAAGCTTCATAAATCCAACTACTAAGTTAATTAGAATTGGACAAAACCAATAGATCAGAGCAGTATTAATCTATACTACTCTACTCTATGAACAATAACTGAAAAGATATATATAATACTATTCTAAGAAATAAGACTTGATCTGTAATAAACGACTCTTTATAGGAAATCTATTATTTATTCAGCTTCTAGTCTAGGAATTAGAAAGTCTATAAACAAGTTCAAAACTCTACTATATGCAAACAAGATCAGATTATATTATCTAAGGCAAGATTATAGCTACTTAACATATCTAAGAAATTCAATAATTAAACTATACATTCATTTAACCAATACACAATAACTATGCTAAATTATCTAGTTCCATTCTCCTCAAGGATTTTGAGGATATGCGTTCAATGCGACAGGAACTGGAGAAGGTGTTTCAAAATGAATTTCAAAGGAAATCAGGAAACTAAACGGATCTAAGTCTAATTTAACTTTTACAAAGAGGTGTAAAATAAAGAGTGTCCAGTTACAAGTGATAGCAAAGATTGTGATTTATTATCTATCCATAAGCAAATGATTCTAGTTGAAAAGAGGTGTTATTAACAATTGATCTATTAATAAAGAAACAAGACTATTTTAATGATTACTTTGAAGTTGGAGGTATGGTACTCTAGAGAGGTAAAGCACGTAACAAATTTAAGGAAATAAATATAATCTAGAAGCAAGTAGAAAACTTAATAAATATATTTACTTGAAAGTGAATTTGATCTAGAAGCAAGTAGAAAACTTAATAAATATATTTTATTTGAAAGTGAATTTGATCTATAAGCAACTAGAAAACTTAATAAAGATATTTTATTTCTGAATCAAATCATATTTTATGAACATCTTCAGTAACTACAGAATAAGGAGGACAGATCCTACGCTAGAAATGATGATCAAATCATAAAGAACTAATGTACTTTTTTGGAGAATAAAATTAACAAGTTTAATTCTAAAATCAATCTAAATGAGAATGAAGTAAATCAAACCAGAAATGCAATTGAAAAGTTCTAAAGCAATAATCAATTAAGAAATCAGAGACAAAAGAAACACAACTCAAAAACAATCTAAAGCAAAAAGAAACGAAAGATAAGAATCATTATGGAGCTTAATGGATACTTTATGTGGTTTGAAATAAGGTCCTAATTATATATGACTACTAGTTGATTATAGAAAATAACCCTAATTCGAAAATTAGGAAAACTGAACTTTAAACAACTATAAAACAAAACAGGAAATATTAAAGTCCGAACGAGAGCCCGGATGACAGTATAGAACGACATTCTGAATGACAGTCAGAATGTTGAAAAAAAATGTAAATTACGAAATAAATAGCCTAAATGATCCTGACACCAGGTGGTTTATGCATATGAGGCTATAGTGCAGAAAAAGACAACAACTAAGTTATTTAGCAATTGAAATAACATAAGAGCACTTATGCTAATCTACCTCTAAGAAGAGAAGTAATTTCCTATTTTATACTAAAACAAATTAAAAGATAAATGCAATTAATATACAACTACAAAAGAATTAACAGAGTTGAACCTAACTATGAGATAAGCCTAAAACATTAAATTGATTAAACTCTAGCTAATTGCAAATATGAAATTAGAGAACAAACTGAAAGAAAGGCTGAAAATAACTATGCATGATCGGTCTCTTTCAATTCTGGAAATATAAACTATGTTAACAACAACACAAAAATATATTAATAACAAAAAAGACACGTTACGGGTGACAAAGTAACATCAACTACAGTAAATCGAATTACATATATAAGCTGGAAATGAAAACTAATTATCTGCAAAAGGAAATAACGGAAATACACAAATGGAAGACCTCTGGTTGTTGACGGGCCCTTCTTAGAAATTAGGGGCTGCGCTTAGATAAATCAATCACTCACAAAAAAATCACATATATCCATAGCTGAAAATATAATTTTTATTAAACTAGAACAGAGTTTACAGAGTTTCTATGCCAATGACGACTAAATTTATCTCATCATGAGACATCTCTTTATAGATTTTACAATGGAGGAGCAGGTCGACCCTTTCAGTGGTAGACCTCTCTAAAGATAGGCAGTCTTAACTGATAAAAAAAGGAATGTATAACGATTTACAGCAGTGCATAGGCTGTCTTCCTAATCCCTTGGGCGTCGGTTCTCCTCGTGCGCACAGCTAGTGTGTTGATCTCTGTTGACGTGGGAGAATGATGTGGTGTTGGGTTGAGCGATTAGGATCCAGGATATTTTAGAGTAAGGACTACACATCATGAGGAATGCATGGATAATAGAACCATGAAACCGTTCTTTTCTTTTAACGCCCTTGAATATTCCAACCAAAAAAGCTGCGAGTTGATCGGAGGGTTGTAGGATGATCTGGATGAAACTGTGTGTGTTTGGCATGAATGTGTGTCTAATTGGAGGTCCTTTTAAAAACCATAGCCTTCAAAACAAGTATATATACCAAGCACTTTTACAAATATCACATAATTGTAAATAAAACCTTGAAATAATGAAAATTAACCAAGACTTGTATGATATTCAATTAAATTCATACATGTGTTTAATTTATGGTCTGAATGGCAATAAGTATGCCAAAAAGTGATAAAGGTAATGTCAACAGATCAAATAGTCAACCAAATATGATGACAAATCAGTATCAACACTCCCCCAAACCGGAGAGATGCCAGGTCCCACTGAGATAAACAAACAGGAAGTTAGGAAGAAGGCTGAGCTGTGGTAGCAGCTACTTCTCACTTAGCAGAGGAAATAGGAGATTTCAATATTAACTTCATGCCTTGTGCCTTTAGAGCATTTTGAATCTCCTAACGAGAGTCACGCGAAGAGGTTATGGCCTTATTGAGCTCTTCAACTGTCTTAAATTGAAGACGTAGATCCTTGTTTACGTGACAAAGATCAGTAATCATATCGGCATATCTTTTATTTTGGCTTCTCGACTCTGCTAATTCTTGAGTCAGTCAATCTATTGTCTGTTGATTCAGAGTAAATGGCTCTGTAGGGCACTTGGAATCTTGAGGAGTAATCAATTCTCTGGATGGTGTTTCAAGGTCAATAAAAGGGACTTGCTCTTCAGGACTCATGCCTTGAGCAGATGGAGAAGTGGGTTCAAGAGCATAGGCTTTAAGAAACTTGGTTGAGATGCTAGCCAGTGTAAACAGGGGTGAGTCAGAAATGGGTTCATCCACCTCGACCACACTATCTGGATGATCAAACTGAGGGGTATGTTGAACAATGATCTAAATGAGATTCAACTTCTTATTCTTGGTTCAAACTTGCGGAAAAGGTATAAATTCAGCGGCCATAGGGTTGACAGAGGTGGGTGAATGGCCATGCGGAATCACTTCTAAAGTATCTTCATCAATATGCACTACTTTAGTGCTTTTATTTTCTTTGGGTAGGGTCTGATTGGGTTCAGGGTCACGAGTGTGCCTAGGACACTTTCGAGCATTTAAATGAGGGTTCAAGACCTTAAATACAAAATTTTCCCAGGTCAGGTTCCTCTCCTTCGACTTATGCACGATCAGGAGCTGGATAAGACTATGGTGTTATAGACTATGCATAGGATTAACCGTATTTTTCCTGACTTGGTTTGATATTTTTTCCAAGCTCTTAAGGAAATAGAATGGAAAATTAAGAAACTGTTGATTGACAAAATGTGCCAATAATAAAAAATGGCAAGCTTTAAACACAATGAGCTTACCTTCTCAAATTATGAGGCGAATGATAATGGCCAAAGGATTAAGGTATTTCGGCTTGACCCATTCTCTATTAAACCCTTTTGTACCCACAATATGCTAATCATCTGGCTTGAGAGTGAAATCATGGGACGACCGAGGGAGAAACATATGTTTTGTGCCAATGGGTACCTACTCTCGGGAGCTTGGTAGCTACGACAATGGTCTCTTCGGTCATTGGAAAGGAGAGGTAGCCAACCATGAGCACCTTACAGTCGAACCCTTTTTTGAATAACAATGAAATCTCCTCATTGTATCCCTATAGAAGGTGGAGGAACGGGTTTCACCCCGCTCGAAAGAAGATCTCCCGGCATTCTTGGAACTCCGGAATATCGAACAAGTCTTGATAACTCTCAGGCTTGAGGTGATTAGGAATTGTTTAAGAAGGGGAAGAAGTGCAGGGGGGTTGCAGAGGATACAAAGGAATGGCGTTTGGATGGCTCCATGAAGACGAAGGTAAGTAAGGATGAGGGTAAGGATCGTGAGTTTAAAACACAATCTGTTTAGGCGTCTGAATGATCATGGGATCGTGGTTTCGTAGGATTGAGAGATCACATTATGGTTCAGTACTTTGAATCGTGTGCCCTAATAATTATTTCGTATGGTTATGAATGACTCAACCATGTCCAAAGTGATCTTTGGACATGTTGAATGAATTATTCATTAGGGAATTTATAAAATGCATTTAAAAACCATAACGAATTTAATTAATAGAATGATAGAACAACTAACGATTTTTGCATATGACTTGATGAGAGGGTAAGGGTAATAATGGTCGAAAAGATCCCGAAATCATATCATATCAACATGGGGTTAAACCATTCGTTGGATGAGGTCAAGGTGAGTCCTAATGAAATACTAATGTTTTTATGAGCATAAGAATGAGACCTAATAGTCATGGGTATGGTTTAGTGGATTAAAGTCTTTTCCCATAATTAAAACTAAAATAAATTAACCCTCATGCTGCCACAATGTGACGGTTTCATTTGGATCATCATTTGGAATTCCATTCGGACCGTCATTAGACCCTTCCTATGATCCTCCATATGGACCCTCTGTACGAGATGTGCTTTACTAAATCTGATTGCTGCTAATTATGCAATAAATTTTTTTGGGCTTCCAGCACACAATAGGATGATGCAAACCAGCTTTATTGTACCTCAGTTGCACTCTTCTTTATTCATAAAGGATTAGAACAATCTTCTGCTACTTGCATTATCCTAAAAACACCTATAATTTTCTCAGAGATAATTGAATATTCTTATAATAATAAGAAAGTAAAGACAGTTCTAACCTTCCCCCAAACCAAAAATATGGCATGTCCTCAAGCCATCAAAGAAAAACTGAATGATTTCCAAATAGTTTAACAAATAATTATAAAATGATGTTATCATTTTCATAAGAAAAAGAAATACTAAGTAGTAAATGGAGATGATTCAGATATGTACATTCATAAAAACAAATAACAGTGCTTAGAAAGACCATATGAATAATGATAGTATAACTGATGGGAAAATTGCCATAGGAAAAACCAGTCATCTTTGACTCATTTTAAAGATCTCTTGTCATCCAAAAAATATAGAGAAAGTTCACCTAGGATTTTGTGAGATTCCCTTAGTTATGGGTCCCATTTCTAGGATAATCATATCCTAGGTATTATTTGAATTAGATGACAGGGTCCAAGCCCAACTTACATCCATTCTCTAATGACAGTATAAATAATTGGCCTAAATATGTATTTCACATACTCAATTTTTATTTTTTTCTTTCAGATGAGTCATGTGTATAGTAATGCATTAACTAGATCTCCTTTACCCGATATTTCCTTGCTACCAGCAGGCCTATTCAATACCCCAATGGGTTTATCTTGGTACCATGCAAGCATAGCCCCGCTGCCACCAATCCTGTTCAGTACCCTGGCGGGTTTACTTGCATTTACCGATATTCCTTGTTTAATATGTTACTTAGCATGGACCCACTTCCAACGAGCATGTTCAGTACTCTAGTGGGTTTGCTTCGTATAATGATTTTAGTATGTGGAAGTCAGTTGGTACTAGAGAGTGTTAATCCTGCTAAACAGATAATTCAAATTTTTAGAGTGAACCTTATGAGTAACTTTTATTTTAATAATAGGATGAATTATAAATCATGTCAAAAGAGAATAACATAAAGCTGTTCTTTGACCTCGGTCTATCTTCTTCATAAAAGAGTAGTAATGTTTCCCACAAGTAGAAATTTCACTTACTCTTGGGTTAGCTCCAAAAAAAATGCTTAAGAGACAAGTGTTGATAATGAGTCTAGGATAAACTAGTAGTCCATAGGTGTAATATAGAAATTTTGAAAAAATGATGATTAGAGTAGGTCTTAAGCAACTGTTCTAATTATAAATCAGAAATGTGCATGTCTGAATCAAATACCATAAAAGAATAAGGAATCATAGAAGAAAGTGTGTAGGAATGATATAAAGAACACTTTAACTTTCATTATAAATTTCAGTTTTCAATAAAAGAGAAGGAGTTAGTATGTATTATGAGTTCCTAGAGCACTTCCCTTTCTAGACAATATTTCATGAGCTGATTATAGAGATAAGGTTCTTGTAATCAAACTGCAAAACCAATTGTTAGATGATTCAAATTTATTCCCAACAAAACATATGTACAGATAAAAAGTCATATAAAATTTATCAAGATTAGGAAAAGGAAAAGAGTCTTCCCATTTTTTTAAGAAATATTTTAACAAAGAAAAGATCGAAAGATGTTTCAAAATGAAAAACCAAGTCAAACTTCAGAAATACAACTACTAAGTTAATTAGACTTGGACAAAAACAATAGATCAGAGAAGTATTAATCTATACTACTCTACTCTATGAACAATAACTGAAAAGATATATATAATACTATATTCTAAGAAACAAGACTTGATCTACAATAAACGACTCTTTATAGGAAATCTATTATTTATTCAGCTTCTAGTCTAGAAATTAAAAAGGCTATAAACAAGTTCAGAACTCTAACTATATGGAAACAAGAGATTATATTATCTGAGGCAATATTATAGCTACTTAATATATCTAAGAAATTCAATAATTAAGCTATACATTCATTTAACCAATACACAATAACTAAGCTAAATTATCTAGTTCCATTCTCCTGGAGAATTCTGAGGATATGCGTTCAATGTAATAGGAACTGGAGAAGGTGTGTCAAAATGAATTTCAAAGGAAATCAAGAAACATAATGAAATTAAGTCTAATTTAACTTCTACAAAGAGGTGTAAACTAAAGAGTGTCCAGTTACAAGTGATAGTAAACATTCTGATTTATTCTCTATCCATAAGCAAATGACTCTAGTTGAAAAGAGGTGTTATTAACAACTAATCTATTAATCAAGAAACAAGACTATTTTAATGATTACTTTGTAGTTGGAGGTATGCTACTCTAGAGAGGTAAAGCATGGAACAAATTTAAGGAAATAAATATAATCTAGAAGTAAGTAGAAAACTTAATAAAGATATTTACTTGAAAGTGAATTTGATCTAGAAGCAAGTAGAAAACTTAATAAAGATATTTTATTTTTGAATCAAATCCTATTCTATGAACATCTTCGGTAACTACAGAATAAGGAGGACAGATCCTATGCTAGAAATGATGATCAAATCATAAAGAACTAATGTACTTTTTTAGAGAATAAAATTAACAAGTTTAATTCTAAAATCAATCTAAATGAGAATGAAGTAAATTAAAATAGAAATGTAATTGACAAGTTCTAAAGAAATAATCAATTAAGAAATTAGAGACAAAAGAAACACAACTCAAAAACAAACTAAAGAAAAAAGAAACAAAAGGTAAGAATCATTATGGAGCTTAATGGATACTTTGTGTGGTTTGAAATAAGGTCGTAATTATATATGACTACTGGTTGATTACAGAAAATAACACAATTCAAAAATTAGGAAAAATGAACTTTAAATATATATAAAACAAAAGAAGAAATATTAAAGTTGAAACGACAGTCCGGATGACAGTATAGAATGACAGTCTGGAAGGTGAAAAACAATGTAAATTACAAAAAAAACAACCTAAATGATCCTGACACCAGCTGGTTTATGCATGTGAGGCTATAGTATAGAAAAAGACAATAACTAAGCTATTTAGCAATTGAAATAACAGAAGAGCACTTGTTGAGGGGCATTTCTCAGCAATTAGGGGTTGCGCTTAGATCAATCAATCACTCACGAAAATAAAGACATATATCCACAGCTGAAAATAGAATTTTTATTAAATTAGAATAGAGTTTACAGAGTTTCTATGCCAATGACGCCTAACTTTCTCTCATCGTGAGACATCTCTTTATAGATTTTACAATGGAGGAGCAGGTCGACCCTTTTAGTGGTCGAACTCTCTAAAGATAGGCAGTATTAACTACTAAACAAACAACTGTATAATGATTTACGACAGTGCACATGTCGTCTTACTAATCCCTTGGGCGTCGGTTCTCCTCGTGCACGCAGCTAGTGCGTTGATATATGTTGATGTAGGTAAATGATGTGGTGTCGGGTTGAGTGACCAGGAGCTCGAATATTCTAGAGAAAGGAATACGCATCATGAGGAACACGTGGCTAATATAACCATGAAATCGTTCTTTTCTTTTAATGCCCAAAAATATTCCAACCAACAAAGCCGCAAGTTGATCATAGGGATGTAGGGTGATCTGGATGCAACTATCCATGTTTGGCGTGAATCTATGTCTATTTGGAGGTTCTTTTAAAATCCATATCCTGCAAAACAAGTCTATATACCAATCAAGTTTACAAATATCACATAATTGTAAATAAAACCTTGAAATAATGAAAATTAACAAAGAATTGTATGATATTCAATTACATTCATACCTGTTTTTAATTTTTGGTATGAATCACAAAAAGTATGCCAAAAAGTGACAAAGTTAATGCCAACAGAGCAAATAATCAACAAAAAATGATGACAAAATTGGGATCAACACACTTACACACTCACTTCTAGATCAAACCTATCAGATCCGAAACAACAGGATATGAACTCCTAAGAAAGTAAATCTACAACTAACCTATCCTAAGATTCGAGGACATCAGTGGAGATTTTCCATTATTACAATCAAACAAATCCTATATACAAACCCAATTTCAAGTAATCAACAACTAACCCTATCCTTCTAGAAATGATTACATTGAAGCAGAAAAAGAACATTTCCTGCTCAATCAGAAAACATAGGAATTTGACTCGATGCTCTTGCATCATACTCCAAGGGAAGAAAAGAATTCTTCAATATGTCTTCAAGATCCACATTGTACTTGGAAATCTCCAATTCAGTTATCCATGCTTCATCTTCAACTGGATGATCTTTCCACTTGACCAAATATTGAAAATAATCTTTGTTCCTGGTGTTCTTTGAAATTCTATTATCAAGGATACATTCAATCTATGGATGTTCTTTATGAGGAAATTTCCGTTGCCAATCGATTAGTTGACCATATTTACCTGAGACTATTTATTTTGTCTGAACACCTGAATCCTTAAAAATATATAGATCTGAAACTTTAAAAATTGGATAAATTTGAAGATTAGAAGGTAGTTCTATTTCATATGCATTTGCAGAAATATTCCTTAAAATTTTACAAGGTCCAATTTTCTTGAGCTTCAGCTTAGTGTAGTTTCCTTGAGGAAACCTCTCCTTCCTAAGATAAGTCATTACTAAATCTCCAACTTGAAAATCAACTTCCCTTCTTTTCAAATCTGCTCTCTGTTTGTATTTTCCATCACTTTCCTACAATTTCTTTTTAATATTTTGTTGTAGCTCATGCATACTAGATGCAAAATATTCACCATCTGCACTCCTCATTTCTTGTCCTCCCAAATTCCCGAGTTCATACACTCCTATTGGGTGCATCCCATACACAATATGAAAAGGACTCATACCTGTAACTCTCTTAGGTGAATCATTGTAAGCAAACTCAGCTTAAGCAAGAGATAAATCCCATTGTTTTGGATTTTCATAAACAAGACTTCTCAATATATTTCCCAGGCTCCTATGTACCACTTCAATTTGTCCATTATTATGAGGATTATAGGAAGAGCTAAAAATAATATGCGTACCAAATTTTGTCCACGAAGTTCCCCAAAAATGACCAACAAATTTAGTATCCCTGTCAGACACAATGCTTAAAGAAAGACCATGTAACATTCCAATTTCTGAAAAGAACAAATTAGCAATAGTTGTTGCAACATTGGTAGTCTTATAAGCAATAAAATGAGCCATTTTTGAAAACCTATCCACTACTACATAAATAGAATCATTTCCTCTCAGAGTTCTAGGAAACCGTAGAACAAAGTCCATACTGATGGAATTTTAAGGCCTAGTTGGAATAGATAGGGGTTGATACAGTCCAGTGTGTTGTGCCCTTCCTTTGGCATGTTGACATATCCTTCATTTCTCAACAAACTCCTTCATATCATGCTACATTCTTGGCCAAAAATAAAAAGGACTCACTTGAGCAAATGTTTTGTCGTGTCCAAAATGACCTGACAAACCTCCACTATGTTTCTCATGTATCAGATTTTCCCTCATAGAACACTTAGGAATGCACAATTTACTATTTCTAAACAACAACCTTCTTGTATCATGAACTGCAACCATTGAATTCTATTATGGGATACTAGATTTTCACAGGCTGCATATATATCCTTAAAATCCACATCTTCCTTATACATATTAACCAAAATTTCAAATCCTGAAGTACTGACCTTAATCTCCTGCATGATCAAATTTATTCTACTTAAGGCATCAACATCCTTATTATATTTTCCACTTGTATGCTTGATCACAAAAGTAAAGTTCTGGCAAATTTCCACCTACTTAGCATGTTTCTGATTCAATTTAGGTTGACTATTTATAAGCTACAAATAATGATTATCTAAATATAGCACAAACTCCTGGGGCATCAAGTAATGTCTCCATTTCTTGAGAGCTTGCACAACAACATATAACTCCTTGTCATATGAGGAATAGTTATGTTTTTCCTCATTTAACTTCTCACTAAAGTATGTTACTGGTCGCTGAATTAGAACAACCCCTGATGTTGTCCCACTAGAATCCATCTCTACTTAAAAACCCTTGTCAAAACTTGGTAAAGCTAGAATATGCTTCTCATTGATCTTCTTCTTCAACAATTTGAAGTTACTGTCAACTCCTTCTGTCCACTTGAAAGGTTGTCTACTATCGGGAAAATATATGATGTTTAATTCGACAATAAATTGTCAACCCATGGCTCGTAAGCTTCTAGGTGCTGGCACTATATGTGCAAGATTGAAGGATAACCTAATCTAAACTAACCTAGCCTAATTTTGACAAACACCCTTTAATTGAGAAAATGAACTATAAACTCATAAATAAATTTTACATCTCTATTTTAAATTGCAAGGTGTGTGCTAATCTACCAACTAATCACTAATTGCAAACACTAATTGCAAATTATAAACTAATTTTCAATTACACATTAAATCAAAGTTTATTAATGGAAACTAATTTAAATGCATTTACAAAATAATTTAATAAATCCAATGCTACAAATCACAAATTAAATACTATAAACTTTAATAAAATTCTACAAATTACAAACCAAACATTAAAACTTAAATAAGTTACAAACTAAAGAAACTAAACTAATTAACTAAACTAATAAATTATAAACTAAATTATAAACCAATTTTCTACAAACTAAAATTAACAAACCAAATTTACAAATTAACATATGTAACACCCCGGTTTTGACCTCGTTTGCATTAAAGGTACATGATGTATATATTGTAATTAATCATGGTGATGTATATATTGTAATTAATCGATTTGGTTGTGTATGTTTCGGCAATGGGGATAGTTGTCAATGGTATATCGTGCTATCCGACACATTATAGTCTAACATCATGTAAATATGGACATCAATTAAAATAAACCCACATCCAGCTACGACGGTGCAACGTTAAAATGAAAAGGGCATGATTCCAAAGGATAGGGGGGGGGATGACAAACCTTGGACTATGGGGGGGGAAATCCATGTGTTACCACCTTGTTTGATTTTCCATCTTCCCTTGTCTCATCCAACCACTTTAATGTCTTGTTGAGTAGTTGAGGCAGTTATGGCTGGGAGTGGAGTGTGGCAGGACTGTCAGTCCTTGCCCATGCGTACACTCCAGCAGCGAGTTGACCTCACATTGGAAGGAACCTCCACCACCATCCTCTCCATGACGCCACTCTTTCCCTGGTCAGTTCACTCTCACGCAGGGACGTGTAGGAGGAGGCCAGTTCATCTTCCTCACATAGAGCTGAGTAAGAAGGGGGTGCGATTTGTTTCTTGGTTGTTGGTTGCTTCCCCTCTCTCACGCTGTTTGTTGGTCTATGGTGGTATTCCTTACATTCACACAGAGAACCGGTTTTCTTTTGGCATTATTGAGCTATGTATTGTTTTCCATCCTTCATGGTGGATCATGAGCTGTAGACCGCTGTGTTTTCTTCCATGTTTTTCTTGCGCTGTGTCTTTTTCCTTTGCACACAGGCTGAGAGTCTGTTCTTTTCCCCTTTTCTGCCTGTGTAAGTTCTCCAGCCATTACATTGGGGAATTGTGTGTGCTATGGGCTCGTGGATGTTGGTTGGCTGTTGATTGCCACATCTCGTTAGCTGAGTTTTCCTCTGTCCACGCTGGGAATTTGGCTTCTCCTCTGTTTTGGGACTGCATAATATTGCCATAGTTTTCATTGTAAGTTTGGGCTGTTGACGTACCCTGGTTTTGGGTTGCTGTTGAGTTGTTCTAGCCATGCTAGGGCTAAGAGCAACCCTGAGTTGTCTTGTGGACCTGAACTATACTCCACCTTTTGTTTGGGATTGTTACCCGGTTGTCTTTGCCTTTTTCACAGAGCTGTGAATGGGTTGTTTTGCTGCGGTATGCAATGGTTGGTCTTCGGACTATTGTGAGTGGGATTAGAGGCTGGGTATGCATGAGAATACTAGTGTTGAGGCCACCAGCTTTGAATTTAGCCTATCCTAGCTGCTTGATGACCTGGTAAAACCCTACTGTGTGGGTTTGGCTGATTGGCAAACCTTGGCTATGTGTAAGCCTGCATTGACCCTTATTCCTTGAGGAATCATGCCCAGCTTGGGGGTGGAAGTGTTGCTGAGAGATTGATGAGCACGCTGGCCTATGGTTGGGTGGAACGTTGCAACGACGTAGCTGTTTGCGAGGTGAGTTCTTCATTAAAAGATAAGTAGTCCTAAGTATTTCATCTCTGCAACTATATCTACTGTTTCAGAAATTATGATGAACATGTTGAATGTTGGAATGTATATGTTTGTTTCCGCTGAATGTTGAGTAACCATGCATATTTGTATGATGGATTATGCGTCTTGGTATGTATTATGTTTAAGCTTTTATTTCAGCATTGATTCCTATTCATGTTCATGGGGCTGTTTTCCCGTATGATTGGTGTTAGTAGCATCCTCTTCGCTGGTCGAAGGGTTGGGGACATTACAGTGTGGTATCAGAGCTCATGTTGCAGCATGGGCATGAATGGGCCATGAAAGATGCAGTGATAGAGTGTATGTTACAGCAATTGGGCCTCAAAGGGCCATGAGAAATCAGTTAACAAAGGCAGGGGGCCTACTTCCCGGAAGAAACAGGAGAAAATTCCAAAAAATTTCTAAGTCCGAAAATCATCGAATGAACTAGGCGGAAGTCCGCCCGATGCACACAAACATAACCTTGAGACAGAGCCGCAATGGTGGGAAGCTTCACGAGAAGTCTTCCGATGCAGTGGCAGTGGCAGAAGAAACGGGAGGCTTACCGGAAGAGAGCCACAATGGCAGAAAAGAACAGGTGTTGAGAGTCGATGCCAACGGGTGAAATAAGTCGACAAAGAGGAAAAATTTTGAAAACTTTGAAAATTTGAAAATTCCTCTAAGTATGGAAACCATCGGTGAAAGTTAGTTGTTTGAGCAGTCGATGCGGCAGCAAGTATTGGAGAAAAATAGAATATGAGGTTGCCGATGCAGCGGTGGAAGAGAAGAGATGGTTTCGGTAGAAATAAGTTGAAGGCAGAGCAGCAGTTTCGAAGGAGATCTTCCGAAGATTGCCGAAACGTCGGTGAAGGATAGTTGATTGAGTAGCCAATGCGGTGATAGAAAGAAGAAGAAAAATGTCCGAAAATAAATTTCCAAAATTTTTTGTAAGTACATAAAACATCGGAAAACTTTAGAGGATTGGACCGCTGACACGTTGGATGAAAGATGAAGATCCGACCGCTGAAGTGTCGGAAGCTTAAAGAACTAGGTGTCCGATAGGTAGAGGAATTCGATCACCGACAAAGTCCGGAAGCGTAGATGAACAGATCGTCGATAGGCCGGGGGAAGCTAGTTGTTTGGTCCACCGATGCATCGGGAGAAATTAGTTGTTTCAATCACCGATGAGTTGTTTAGTCGCGAAATCCATAGACGGTTTATTTCCCGACATTGCGGATGCCTAAGGAACTATCCACCCGATGGATAGTGGTTCTGGTCGCCGACACAACAGAAAGGATTGTGGTTCGGATCACCGATACAGCGGAATGTTAGGTGTTTTGAATGTAGGGTGTTGGAAAAATTGTTGGAAAAGGGTCCGATTGGGCCAAAGGAAAATTTTGAGTTTTCAGTGGGATTTCTCAGCAGATTTCAGTGGGATTTTCAGTAGTTTTTTAGTGGATTTATAGGGCTGAAAAGGAGAAAGATGGCAGTGATCTTATGCGCCAGATTGCGCAAAAATCAAATATTTGCAAAAAATATAAAAATGAGGGCGCTACCCTTGACCCGCCCTACAGTGGTGTAGGGAAGCCACAAGGGGGCAAGTCCCCTTGACCCCCGTCGTCCCCTGAGACAGTCGTTCTTGCGAAAAGAAAATTCTATGTTTTGGGCAAATTAGTCAAACCCATAATTCATAAAGGATGAATGGTGCATTGGAAACAAGATCCGCAAGTTACTGAGTGTTCCTTGTTGTAAGCACTAACTTCGCCCGATAGAAAAGTTTTCCAGAACCTTCCTAGACTTGCTCCTACAGGTGGCTGAAGTTGGCACCCAGACCAAAATATAGTTGTGTGTTTTGCCTAAAATTGGCGACAATATTCATTTTTAGAAGTGGTGTGGTTTCCACACTCGAGGTCAGAACAAAGCATGTGGATAGGCATTGGAAAGATTATCTAGTAGGGAACAAGGGAAAGTCACCAGAATCTGAGTATGGAGCAGCAAAGTGCTAATGACGGCCACTGCTATCAAATGGACAAATCTAGGAAATTGCATGCCTAGAGGTAGCAAGACCCTGAATTCAAACTAGCTATTATGTGGAAGAGGAATTCCATGAAAAGATGAGGGATTTGAAAGGGAAAATTCCTTAACCCCTGTCTTGCTAACTATATTATATTTTATAAGTTTTATGCATGAAATGCATGAGTATATGCTTTGCATACATAGGATATTGAGGATTATACATCTATAATGAACCACTAATGATACTTATTACATTGGTGTTGGCATTAGTGGAAAAACCAACGACAACATGGACCTGGCTGAAATGTTGCTGATGCTGACAAATGTGACTAGCAACCCTCTGGAGGAAGGGATAAGGCAACCAGTCCATAATCAAAAGTTGGTGAGCAAATTCTGCAATCCTCTGCAAGATACCGACTGGACTGGCAATGTCGAAGGTGTAAGTAGGATCCATGTAGGTAATGGTTTAATTATGACTAATTCCAAGGGGTGGTAAAGGTAAGAGACCTCATACCATGTGGATATTTGAATGTTATACTACATTCATATAGAAAGGTGTCATGCCTGTATATATTGATTGAGCTTAGTAGCCCAAGGAAAGTAAGTACTGATGATCTTGATTATAGTAATGCATCCTATATGAAGTAGTCATGGTTAGGCCATGCATGGTATGTTGAATGCATAGTATTCCTGAATCAATGCAAGGTAGCATTGAATGGATATGCATTGAAAATATTTTATGAATCTTGTAGTCATGCATTGAATGGATGCATATGAAGGGTGTGAGTGACTAATTGCATAATTATAGGTGCAAATGTTGTGATGCATTGCATGAATGCATTGAGATGAGTGCATGTGATATTATGAATAACTAATGGCTGAAATGATGAATTGATGACAATTCAGGAACCATTTCAAGAACTGTTATGAATGCAGGATAGTAAGTGCATAAAGAGGATAGTCGTGACCAATTGGCTGCCAAGAATGCTCTATGGAAGAGCAAGGTGGTACAAATGATACGCTTATGAAGTAAGGAGTATCTAAACATTTCATTTAATTTCATGAATGATGTGACTATACCTTGCAAATGTTAGTATGATAATGATTGTGTGAAGTAAATGAGTTTTGGTAATATTGATGTGATTAACAGCTAGAAGTATTTGAATTTTATAAATTCTGAAAATGCTTCAGTGATGGTTGCAGCAATGAAAAGGTTATATGCATCCAGACTTACCAAGTGTTTGGTTGATTGAAGCTCAGGTTTCAGGTAGATTATTTGGAGCATGGAAATGAGAGTAAGACCATGACAAATGCTGGAATCTACCATGTGAAAGAGCCAAACCTTATGAGAAGAGTCTCATGGCTGTGAAAATAGTTGGTATGCATAATGGGTTGTTAAATTTGAATTGTGAATTTCAGAGTTAAGAAATTGCTGACAACTACTAATCACTATTGGCTTGCATAAGATTGTGTCAGGAGGACGCATTGTAAGTGGGTATTCATATTATGCTAGAAGCATAAAATTATAATGGGCATAGTAGTGCTAATTACAAGAGACCCACAAATGAGGATCGCCTCATTGCTAAGCAAATCAATTTCTGTAGTAGACAGAGTTGCAAATTCCTATTGAATTTGATTGCTTGGTTATGGAACAATCAATTTCGATTGTATTATTAGATAATGATTGAATGTTTGTCTATTTGATGAATGTGCCATGGGTAAACACTGCAGGAAGATCATGTGTGATGGCCTGCAGGAGCCAAACTTCATGGGAAGGTTTTCCCTTGTCTTGGAAATGGGTTTTGGGTGAAACTCCATTGGAAATTTTGGAAATGTCTCATCTGCACTACATGTTTGGTAAGCACCATGAGTGAGATGGTATAGATTATGTTAGTAAGACATGTGTGGATATGAAATGTAAGAAGGAGTTGGGATGGCTAACCGAGGGACTGTCAACTCAGAGAAGGGAGCCCCATTCCTCCTTAACGAAGGAGTACTGCATCGGCAAATGGATAAGTGTTCTGTGACCCTTGTTAAGAATATGCATGTCAAATTATTAAAATTCCATATGCAAAACATGTTTTGATTTTATTTCCATGATGACCAATTGCTTGAGTATGAATAGGGCCTACATGGCACACATCGGGAAAGGGTGCA
>LPNX010370283.1:345759-389504 GCA_001517045.1 Pseudotsuga menziesii | reverse complement strand
TTGACTTATTTTATTGAAATTCTATTGGTTCTTGAATTCCAACTCACAAAAACTTATTTTGGCACGTTTTCTTATAAGGCCCATTTTAGACCCCAAATTGTCCTCTAATGCTTTTTCGATGTCGAGCCATGAAAGGATTTTCAATATTGACTACACCCTAGGGAGTGGACGCACTCTTGGTGTCTCAATACTTGATAGTGAATGATATGAAATATGATTATAGTTAAATTAGAGCAATAACACTGACGAGTTTGCTTATATTGCTTCTGTTGACAGGCTAAATAGATGCAGTTGGGTGTTGCACCCTAAAGAAAAAAAATGCAAACAGTTGTTGTGAGGGGTTGCAGAGTAAGGGTTATTGTTGATATAAGTGTATTGTTGATATAAGTGTATGTATTATTGTTGGTATAAGTGTATGTTGGGCTATTATATGCCTGGGGATCCATAGTAGATCCCAGACCTGGAAATGGTCATGGTAAAGTTCCAAGCCCAGTTGACATGAGGGTGTACTGGCTGGACATTAATTATTTGATGTTGTGGAGCAGCCTACGTGCTGACCTAAACATCCAAGTCCATAGGCGATCCCAAGGCTTGCAAAGTGAAGCAAGATCCTGTGGACCAATGAGGAAATGCACAATATAGATAAGTATTGGATTGTTTTGCATATGAATATACATGTTTATATGATTTGGTTATGATGTTTTAAGCTCTTGTTCTAGAGATAAAACTGATGAGAATAAACTAAACATGTGAATATATTCATTGTTTGGATATAGGTATCACTGGGAGCGAGGACTATGAGAGAATCCTAGGGGTGCATGTGGACATATGACTGTCCTAGCGAGCTCGGAACGAGCGGTAATGGAAAAGGTGCTAGTAAGACTGTGGGGGTCCTAGAAGCCAAGACAAACCATGTGGAGAGAATCCATGGTTTAGAGGTCTGAAATAGACCAAAGACACTAAGTGTCATGACCAAGAGGGATTGGTCCAACATTCACAGTGAAGTGAAAGAGGCTGAGAGCATGAAAAGCCACAGCGATGGTGTGGGTTCCAGGATGGAACAAAACAAGGAGGGGAAAAACTCTTGCTGCTCTCTCTTTCCCTTTTAATTATATATATGGGTATATATTTATGCATTGTGAAAACAAAAGATTGTTGAATGCATGTATGACTGGAAATGGAATGTGTGTATTTGCTTAAAGTTAATTATGAATGATGGAATAGTTAATTCCCTACCCAAGAATTGGCATGAATGAGTTCGTGTGCCTGTTGGGAAGGCATGAAAAATATGAAAGTCTCCTTGATAAGACTTGGACTGTCATGCCAATTAGGTAATTAACTGTTTTAATGTCTATATTATGCTTGGCCTGACAGGATTTCAATGGTGCATTTCATAGGTGAGAAAAGTGAAACCCAGTGGTGCACATTGATCATGGCAGCAGATCAAAAGTTGTTGGACTTGGCTGGAAGTCTCCTTCAAATGGTTGCCAAGACCCAAGAAAATCTTGGAGAGATGCTCAAGATACAGAAAAGGCAGAATGAAATGAACCACCATATTTTGCAAGACTCTATTGGTTTGCAAAGGGAGGTGAAAAGCCTTCTGGGAGCAATCGGCAAAGGAAAGGAAGGTGGATCAGTGATGGAACATTCGTCCAAGCGACTCATTAAGAAATGGTCCAGGCATGAAGACTCAAAGGAAATTGAGCAGGTAAAGATGAAGCAGCTAGTGAAATGCTGGGAATGTGGAGGACATCATTTATGCCGGGACTGCCCAATGAGGGAACATGAAGAGGGAAACAGCCACAAAGTTCCTAGACTTCAGGATAAGCTAAAAGCTGAGAACCAGCAGGAGAAGTTCATGGAAGCTGAGGGGCTTGGTCCTGAACGATCAAAGTAAATGATTGAACGTGGGACAGATCTACAAAATTTGAAATTTTGGATGTGCAAATTGTATATGTATTCCTATGTATTGGAACACCGAGGATGGTGTTATTCCAAGGGGGAGGGGAATGTAACACCCCGATTTTGACCCCATTTGCCTTAAAGGTACATGATGTATATATTGTAATTAATCGTGGTGAGGAGCTAAAGGAAAAAGCCCCACCATCGATTTGGTTGTGTATGTTTAGGCAATGGGGATAGTTGTTGATGGTATATCGTGCTATCTGGCACATTATAGTTTGACATCATGTAAATACGCACATCAATTAAAATAAACCCACAGCCAGCTACGATGGTACAACGTTAAAATGAAAAGGGCATGATTCCAAAGGATAAGGGGGGGGGGGATGCCAAACCTTGGACTATGGGGGCGGGGAATCCATGTGTTACCACCTTGTTTGATTTTCCATCTTCCCTTGTCTCATCCAACCACTTTAATGTCTTGTTGAGTAGTTGAGACAGTTATGGCTGGGAGTGGAGTGTGGCAGGACTGTCATTCCTTGCCCACGCGTACACTCCACCAGCAAGTTGACCTCACATTGGAAGCAACCTCCACTGCCATCCTCTCCATGACGCCACTCTTTCCCTGGTCGGTTCACTCTCACGTAGGGACGCGCAGGAGGAGGCCGGTTCATCTTCCTCACGTAGAGCTGAGTAAGAAGGGGGTGCGATTTCTTGCTTGGTTGTTGGTTGCTTCCCCTCTCTCACGCTGTTTGTTGGTCTGTGGTGGTATTCCTTACATTCACACAGAGAACCGGTTTTCCTTTGGCATTATTGAGCTATGTATTGTTTTCCATCCTTTGTGGTGGATCGTGATCTATAGACCGCTATGTTTTCTTCCATGTTTTTCCTGGGATGTGTCTTTTTCCTTTGCGCACTGGTTGAGAGTCTGTTCTTTTCCCCTTTTCTACCTGTGTAAGTTCTCCAGCCATTACATTGGGGAATTGTGTGTGTTGTGGGATCATGGATGTTGGTTAGTTGTTGATTGTCACATCTTGTTAGCTTATTTTTCCTCTATCCACGCTGGGAGTTTGGCTTCTCCTCTATTTTGGGACTGCATAAGATTGCCATAGTTTTCATTGTAAGTTTGGGCTGTTGACGTACCCTATTTTTGGGTTGTTGTTGAGTTGTTTTGGCCACGCTAGGGCCAAGAACAACCCTCAGTTGTCTTTTGTACCTGAACTATACTCCACCTTTTGTTTGGGATTGTTGCCCGATTGTCTTTGCCTTCTTCACAGAGCTGTGAATGGGTTGTTTTGATGCGGTATGCAGTGGTTGGTCTTCGGACTGTTGTGAGTGGGATTAGAGGCTGGGTATGCATGAGAAGACTGGTGTTGAGGCCACCAGCTTGGAATTTATCCCATCCTAGCTCCTTGATGACATGGTAAAACCCTACTGTGTGGGTTTGGCTGATTGGAAAACCTTGGCTATGTTAAGCCCGCATTGACCCTTATTCCTTGAGGAATCATGCCCAGCTCAGGGGTGGCAGTGTTGCTGAGAGATTGATGACCATGTTGGCCTATGGTTGGGTGGAAGGTTGCAGTGACATAGCTGGTTGTGGGGCAAGTTCTTCATTAAAAGATAAGTACTCCTGACTATTTCATCTCTGCAACTATATCTATTGTTTCAGGAATTATGATGAACATGTTGAATGCTGGAATGTATATGTTTGCTTCCACTGAATGTTGAGTAACCATGCATATTTTTATGATGGATTATGCGTCTTGGTATGTGTTTGTGCCAGAAATTGTTTCCAGGCCACAAAGAAACAAGCCAACACAATCTCAAATATTGAATCAAACAAAACTAGGGTTTAGGGTTTTTTGAAAGGTTTTCTTGGTTATAAAGTTTGAAGACTGAAGGGAATACATTCATAAGCCAAGAAGGAACTAAATCATAAATAAATAAGAACAGAGATGCATAATATAATCACCATGTACCAACATAATATAACCTTGAAGTTCATTCACAACTGACAAGCATTACACGCAAAGAAACCATAAACCAGTAATGAATTTATCAACCATGTAACTAAACAAGCTAAAAATGAAGCCAAAACACAGAATGAAGGGTAATATGGATCATATATTTCATAATTCTATTCATCAAATACACATGAGAGTCAAGTACTTAGCTTATCAATAAGTCAGGAGACCTCCTCAAGCTAGCCAAAAATTGAACCCTTTGTTCTCTTTCTCCTCTTCCTAAATACTATTTTTCAAAAATTCAATTAGGGTTTAAACCCTAACTGTTTCTAACCTACTCATCGATGGGATAATATCAAAAATTTACAATTTACAAAATAAAGTGTTTCTCAAAAAGAACATAACAAGTAACTGCCTAACTAATAATACTCAAAGGTCTTTGGTAGCTTCTGCCAATAAGGCTATTCCATCCAAAGCTTGGGCCTTCTTCCTAGCTCTTTTCTATTCAGCTTCCATACTTGCTATCCTTCTTGAAAGTTCTTCATTATACTGTTGTAAGCCACTGATATTCTGCTTTAATTCTGCACATTGTAAATCTGTGTTTCTTTTCCTTTTAAGAGCCTCCTTGGAGACTGTAGTGAGCTCTTGATAATGATCATTTACTTCTTGCAAGTCCTCCCTGAGTCTTCTGTTAGCTAGGATCAAACCATCATTGGTTTATTGCATGTACTCCATTTGATGCTTATATTGTTTGATCGTTCTTTGCAGGTTCTCCTTTTTTGAGTCCAAATCCTTCCTTGTTGTGGTATCCTGTAGCTCACTAGGAAGCCAGGGGATATTTAACTTTCTGAAAATGTCTTCAACTTCTGGCTGCAGCTCTGAAGATACACCATGAACACTAGGGTTTTCCTGATTAACTGTTTTAGTTGGTGCAATTTCCTCAATCAAAGGCTTGTCTCTAGAATAAGAAACTTCAGTTTCCTTTCTTTGTTGTTCCTTCAACCTTTCAGCTCTCAATTCCAAAAACACAGCTGATAGTTTTGTCTCGGTGAGACTGGACTCTATCTTTTCATCTAAAGAAACTGCTAACTTGAATGCTTTCTTTCTTTTGCAATCACCTTTTCTAAACTCTATCTTTTCATCTGAAGAAGAAGTACCAAGCACAGTTACTGCTTTTATGTTTAACTTAGGGTTAAGCATCTTTTTCATGTTCAGCCTCAATTTGTTTTTGGTCCTGGTTTTAGGTCTCCATCCTGGGGCAAGATCTCCCAGCATCTTCAACCTTCTTCCTTGATGTCTAACTGTGGCAAACTCCATAGCTTTAACCTTGATCTTCTTTTTCTTTGGCCTCACTGTCTTATCTTCTTGACTGGAGAATTCCCTGTATGTACCAACCCCAGTTTTAATTTTGACTGTCAATTCATCTCCCTCTAGCAAATATCCTACATCTTCAAATAAAATAGTAATAGGGCTTCTCTGTTGGATCTTGGCATCTTCTTCCTCCACTGCAACTTTTTCTGTGACAATAGTTTTCTCATTCATGACAGCTTTTGCATGTGCCCTATTTTGCATAGGCTGATCTTCCTTTTTTATAAATAGCAAACCTTTACCTTTACTGTCAGCTGAAAATTCTTGAGGTTCATAGTCTTCCTTTAAAGGTTCTATCATCTTTTCAAGTTTAACATCTTTTTTATCTTCAGACTTGACCTTTTTACCTAGTTTCCTAATTAGGGTCTACCCCTTGTCCACATGTTTTTTGGTTGGCTCTTCCTGCTTAATTTGGAAACCATACCAAAAAAGAAAATAGTCCCATGTCTTCCCTTCTCTTTGCAGAGCAGTACTAATAATTATCTTGATTAATCCATGATGAAAAATGGACTGTGTAGTGTGATCATGATGCTCCTTGACCCTGCTTGACATCTTTTGCAAACTTTTAAACAAAAAGAAAGGAAGACTCATCCTTGATTCACCAACAAGGTGCTGTAGAAACCTAAAATGATATTTAAATACATAAGCATATCTCCCTTCACAGGTAATATCGCTTTGAAGGACTTTAATGGGCTCTACCCATTCATCTCTGAAACTCTGGATTAGTACTCCTTTGCTCCAGTCTGGAATAATGCCAGGTAAAAGATACCTTTGGGAATTTAAGGTGAATGGAAACTTTTTGAACCACATTTCTCCTTCATTTCTGACTCCTATTGCTTCAGCAACTAACTCCTCAGTCAACTTAAACTTCAAGGTATCAAATGATACCATGTCTTGGTTATAACATTGGGCAAATCTATAAGAGACCTTGGTGTTGTAGCCATCAATCTTTCTGAAGAAATCTAACCATCCAGCATTTTGAAAAAGCTATGCACAACCTGGAAACTGGTCAACCCAATTCAGCTCAGTGGGCTCAACCCTGTTGGTCTTCCTACTTTTTCCCATCTACTTTTAAAGTTTTGATAGTCTGTTCTATTTTGAATGAAAGAAATATTTTACACTGATATCAGGTGGTTTAGGTCAACAGAGTACCCAAAATCCTCTCACAAAGCTGCTACTAAATTTAACTATCTTCCAAAATGTTCATTTTGATACAAGACCATCTTTAGAATGCCTGGAAACATCTGTGTGTTGTGATTCTACACAAATAGCACCCTTGGCCCATTCCAATGCTACTAATGAGCTATCTCTTTGCAATAGGGATTCTGTATTAGAGCTCACAGTTGCTCACTTCTTAGATTCAAATTGTGACTGTTTAACTAGGGGCTGCGATGATATGAGAGCAGTGTTATATGTGCTAACTTTTATGCTTCAACTTGCATTTAGCACAAAAATGATCAGCCTCTAGCACCTACTCATACAAAATATGCATGCAATTGACATGCTCAGCTAACTTGTTGCATTGATTACAGGTAACAAGTGAATTTGTGGAACCCTGGTCGCCATAAACAATACAGACCTTCACCCTACCAAATTTGCTGGTCTTGATAAGGAAATTATTCAAGGTAACTGTTTCTTTTTTAACTTATCACTTGCCCAAACATCTAAAACCTTTTTTAAACTAATATCTGAACGTAGGGAGATTGTTAACAGCATGAATTAAAGCTTTCCTTAATCAATTTGAACATAACCGGCTTTAATGAAAAAACCCCCAATTTGGCAGCCACGACCAGGTTTACGCATAAAACCTCACTCCTGGACGGCTGCAAACGTTGGAAATTAATCCTTGGAGTATCTGCCTGTTGAATTTAACTACCCATGTGTCTTCATGTCTTCAATTTTCTTCCAACTAGCGCAACGCGAAAGCCCTAGATCTCCTCTGTAACTGCAAATTCTGAATTTTAAGCAGATGTCTTCGCTCCACTTCGCCTCCAGCGTCATCATGCATATGTGTATAGTTTCTTTCACATCAATTTCAGCTCGTTCCTCCTCCTATCAAGGTTCACCCAACCTTAACTGCTGATTTACCACGATCTCATTCACGTCTCAGACCACACCTGTTTGCATGATTATTTCTAATGGAACATGTATCAAAATCATCTACGCATGTGATTAGTCATCCATAAATCGACATCATGGGAGAAATTTGCTTAAAAACCAGCGATTTTAGCGCCCGCGATATTCTTGTAGCGCCGTAGTGTAAAAATTTAGTTGTTGCGCTACAAGAATATTTTAAAATCAAATTTGGCACTTTTTTAATCATTAATTCTATTTTGAATGAGGTTTTAATGTTAAACTTTGATCATGGTTCTATTTGTGAACCAATTAATCCACATAATGTCCTATAGAACCCTTCAAAACCATAAGAAGAACAAACCTAATGAAAACCTAAAGCAAAAATCAAAATTTCACTTAAAACCAAAAAATTTCTAAAGTAAGCAAATAAGCAAACTTAAAGTAAAAATCACAAGCGAAATATAAAACTTAAAGAAAACAAGTTCATGACTTAACATCTGGCTCCAGCTCCGGGATGAAGTCCTCCCTGTGAGGATTCAAGAACCTGTAGACCAGTGCCTTCTTTTTTTGCTACCTACTAGTCTGCAAAATTTCCATTGGGTTATGCTGTCCTTATTATGCTTCACTCACACCGGTATATACAATGAAAAGTGAAAATCTCCTCAAAGACTGTAAAAATGCTTGAGGAATCGTCCATTGACTGGACTTGACAATTACTCACCTTCCAAATACTGCAGGACAAAAGTGTTATTTTCCAGAAGCTTAGACACTAGGAAAGGGCCAAACCAGAGGTTGTCAAATTTACCATGCTTCCCTTTTTGCTCTTTCCTTGCATCCCACCTCAAAACCATATCACCAACTGAGAAAGTGTTTTCTTTGATATTCCTGTCAAACCTACTTTTGATCTTCAATCTGTACAACTATGCCCTTTCTTCTACCTTTTCCCTGTTCCGCTACAATTCTATCATCTCATAAATCCTTCTCTGCATATCATTTGGTTCTTCTTGGTAATTCTGAAGAAACTTCATTAGTGGGACTCCCAATTGAACAGGTAAAACTGCTTCTGTACCATAAACTAACTGGAAGCGAGAAGTTCCAATTGCTTGTTTGACTGTTATCCTATCAGCTCATAATGCATATTTCAGCATTGAATCCCATGATCTCCTGTTATGCTTGAGCAACTTTCTGATACTCTGAATGATGTTCTTAGTCAAGGATTCAGCCAAACCATTGCCTTGGGGATAGTAAGGAGTTGAATGTTTTAGCAGGATACCATTCTTTTCACAAAAGGCTTCCATTGCCTTGGACTTGAAATCCTTGGCATTATCTGTTACTAATTTCTGAGGACAGCCAAACCTAAAAAGGATATTCTCTTCAATAAATTCCATGATTACTTTGTCTGTGGCATTCCTAGTAGGGATGGCTTCCACCCATTTGGTAAAGAAGTATGTTGCAGTTAGGATCCATTGGTGTTGTCCTGAGGAAGTTGGATTTATTTCCCCAATAAAATCCAAACCCCATTGCTGGAAAGGAGCATTTATTGCAATAGGTTTTAGAGGCAATGACAACAATTTTTGTTTGCCTACAAATTTCTGACAAGGGATACAGGCTCTTACCTGTTGATAAACATCTACAAACAAAGAGGGACAATAGTATCCAGCTCTTAAAATCCTATATGTTGTTGTCTTCCAGTACTTGTGACCTCCATAAGCACCTTCATGAGATTTAGAAATCACTCCTTCAATTTCAAATTTATCCAAGCATCTGAGTAGAATACCACCTGGGTCCTTCCAGAATAACTGCTCTTCTACTAGACAATACTTAGTAGCTTTAAGCTTTAAAGATCTAGCATCTTTCCTATCAAAATGCTCAGGACATTGCAAAAACAACAGAAAGTACACAATGTCTGCATACCATGTGGATGCTGAATAATAGTCCATGATCTTCTCTTTTTCTAAAATTGCTTGATCTTCGTCCTGGGCTAACTCTTCAACCATGACATGCAATCCCAGAGCTTGACAATTTGATTCAGCCAGCAGCTTGGTTAAACCTTGTCCTTTGACAAGTTTGGTAGGTTTGATATCTACATCATACTCCATGATTTTAGCAATCCACCTGCCTCTTTTCCCTTCACTATCAGGCTGTCTTAAAACATCTTTTACAGTAGCATTGGGCACAAATGAAATAAATTTAGAGTGCAGAAGATATATTCTGAAAAACTTTAAAGCTTTTACCAGAGCATAGGCCTGCTTTTCTAAGATACTGTATTTTAGTTCAAAATCCCTGAGAGTTTTGCTGAAGAATGCAATAGGCTGCTCCAGTCCTTCCTTATTCTTCTGCAACAGAACAACTGCTATTGTATCCTTTGATACGAATGAGAATGTAAGAAATTCTCTTGTAAAATCTGGGCTTACTAATACATGAGCTTCAGTAAGAGCCATTTTGATCTTTTCAAATGCATTCTTTGCCTCAGTGGTCCACTTGACTTTCTAATCCTTTTTCAACATGACTGTGGTTTGTTTGATAGTCTCAGCAAAGTTTGGTATAAACCAACGCAGAAAGTTTCTTTTACCAATGAATGATTGGACATCCTTTTTACTGCTCGGTAAACTTATTTTCAATATAGCTTTTACCCTTTCAGGATCAATCCTTATACCATAAGCAGACACTAAATGACCAAGAAATTTACCTTCCTGTATAGCATAGTGTGACTTCTTTGGATTCAAGGACAAGCCAAATTTCCTACATTTCAGGAAAGTCTGCTTCAAATGCTTCAAATGTTCATTATCTGACTGTGAGAAAATAGTAATATCATCCAAGTAGATTACCACAAACTTGTCCTTTTCTCCAACAAAACCAATATCCATAGCCGTTTGGAAGGTGGCTCTAGCATTCATTAGACCAAAGGGCATCTTATCATACATAAAAGTTCCCCAAGGAGTAGTGAAATTTGTCTTCTCCTTATCATCAGGATGCATAGAGATCTGATTGTACCCTGAGAAACCATCAACCATAGAGATCCTCTATGCCCCAACTACTTTCTGCAATATTTGTTCAATTTTAGGTAGGGGATAATTATCCTTTAGGGAAGATCTGTTCAAATTTATGAATTCAACACACAACCTGATTTATCCATTCTTTTTCTTAACAGGAACCAAATTATCCACCCATGAAGAATACCTAAGAGGTACTATGATCTTGGCATCAAACAGCTTCTTCACCTCTTTTTCAATAACAGGAAACAAGGCTGGATTAATCCTCCTTAATTTCTGATGAAAAGGTTTAACATTTGGTTTTAAAGGGAATTTATGCTGTATGATTCCTGTGTCATAAGTTCTCAATTCCTCATAAGACCATGCAAAAACATCTACATGTTCTTTTAATAGTTTAATATACATGTTTCTTTGTTCAGTTGTAAGTGCTTTAGAAATTTTAACCATTCTACGATATTCTGTTGAGCCAATGTTACAATCCACCACATTCTCTTCCGAGGACTGTACAACAGGTTTTAAGAATGTATCATCCTTCGAAAAAATCCTTTCCAAAGGTACTAAACCCTTTGGAATGAAGTTACTTTTTAATTCAATAATTTTATGTCCAGCAATTTCATTTTCAGCAATCTCTTCCACCTGTCCATCCTCCTCATCTTCCTCTTGATCAATCATGGAATTTTAAAACTCATGAGTAAGCTCTAAGAACCTCTTAATCTCAATGTCATCTTCGAACACTTTCCACTGCCTTACAATATCAGGTACAGATGGTCTATACCTCACTTCAATGGGATATCTCAACTGAGTGGTCTTGGGGATTCTAAAGTGTGTAGCATCCAAAGACAATGAATCTGTAGTTTGATTATAATCTCTTGGAATATAGGTGATGTTAAAAGCTACAAAGTAATTTTCAATAATGTCCCATACCTCATTTCGATAGACTTTCAGTAAACCCTGCGTCACTTGATAGTTTTTCTTCACTTGCTGAACAACTAATTCAGAGTCGCCAAATGCAGAAATATGCTGAATGCCCAACTCTTTAGCAGCTTTCAAAACTAACAACAAAGCTTCATATTTAGCAGTATTGTTTGTAGTAATAAAATCCAATTTATACATAAGCTTTACTGTTTCACCTCCTGGGGATATGAGAAGAACCCCTGCTCCAGCACCTTCTTTGCAAGAGGATCCATCAAAGTATAACTGCCACAGCTCATCCTGGTGTTCTCTGCTACATTATACTGGATGTTCCTTTTCTACTTGTAATAAACCAGCAGTGTTGTCTTCTTCACTGGAATGTAACATGCAAGTACCCAAGTCCTTATCAACAGCATACAGTGGGTGATTGGTAGGGCTCTTGTCATCTGTCACAATATAGGAAAACTGAAGCTCTTTGTATAACCTTCTGTTTTCTCCTCCAAACACAGGAATAGTAGCATATGATAGATCCATTTGTAAGGTCCCACCAACCTTCTTTGCCCAAGACCTAGAGAGAAGTAACCCAAACTTCGGTGTAATATCAGCTACCACTACATCCATGATCACACTTTTCATGGGTAACTGAGCCAGGCTAACAACTATGTCCTTTATTACCCCTAAACACTTCACTGCTCGGGAATCAAAGGCATACAGATCATGATAGGGTTTGGTGATACTCAGACCTAAAGCTTCCATAACAACCTTTGGCATTAAATTGTGTGATGCTCCCGAATCTAACAAAAAATTATGTATCATTTGTTCATGGACTGTCAGGGTGATGTAGAATGGAGGCGAAGCACCTGCTTCATTTTCGGTCTTTTTAGCCAAGGCTAATCCAATGAAAATCCTGGAATTTTCTTCTTGCAAATTTACCGTATCAGAAATGGACTGATTGCTTGCTGAATTCATCATCTTAAGAACTGTCTCTTTATATGAAGGATTTCTCATTAATTCAGTTACAGGTACAGGAACCTTTAACTTTCCTAATTCATTCTCCAAACTGAAATTCTGGACAGTTTTATTTACCTCTTTGACCTCTATGGTCTTCTTTGTTTTTTCTGAAACTTGTTTCTTTTCTGTCACAGGATCAGATGATTTCTTAGTAGGGACAGCTGCCTTCTTTTTCAGGATTTGAACCACCTGTTTTGGACCTGACCTCAAATTTACAGTCTTCTTGAGCTCATTTTGACAGACATCAGCAGTAACAGTAGTCATTTTCTGACCCAAATCATCTTCTGTCTCAAACATATCAGCATCATAGCCTTCAACATTTAGAAACTCCTCTTCAGTGACAAAACCCCCATGCAATCCTTCTCCAAAATGATTCATATCTTGGTCATTATCTTCAAAGATCAGCTCATATTCAACCTCTTCCTCATCAACAACATTGTTTTGAATAGGTGGTGGCACTCTTTTGTCCTCATTTTCTCTCCTTTCCTGCTGAATATCATTATTCCTATGTTCTCTAAGCATGAAACAGGGAGCAAATTGCCTTCTGAACTGATTCTGATTATTAGGATTTCGTTCACCTTCTGGAGCAGGCTTGCTGGGATTTTTCTCAAGCTCTAATTTGTTCAACTTTACAGTCAGAATCTTCACCAACTTAGCCATTTCATCAATTTTCCCTTCAGCAGAATGAGAAGCAGAACTTCCTGAAGCTGCTTCCTTCTTTCCTTTTTTGTCATAAATCTGTTGAGCTATTTCTTTCTTCAGTCTATTTGAAGCTAATATGTTAGATTCTACCTCCAAAGCTGCATCCTACATATTCAGTAAATAAATAGGCCTCCTTTCTCTTAGTAATAAAGAGAATTCATGATCGAAAGAATTTGTGTATGTAAGTTTTGCAGATGCTTCTGTGGGTTTTATTTTTGCAGGAATTCTACTGTACATTTTGTTAAACCTCTTTGAGAAGTCTACAATAGTTTCATCATTTTTCCTCCTAAGGGCTCCAAACTCAGTTATATAATATGTATGGTCTTTGGTGTCACCCCATTGTCTCATGAAGAGATCACGGAGTTCTTCAATGATAGTGATTGAGTTAGCAGGAAACTCTCTTAACCATTTCCTTACATCTCCATCAAGGCTCTGCATGAACATTCTCATCCATACATCCTTGGCTTCAATGTTTTGGTTATCAACATAACTAAGGAAAGCTTCCCAGTGTTCTTCAGCTGTAGTTTCCCCCTGTTCATTAAACCTAGGCAGATATTTTTGATAGTCACCTCCAAGCAGTGCATTTAAAGGATGGGGCAAGACCAATGGTGCATATCTGGCTGCAACCATCCGGTCCATCATGTCTATGGGATGATTTTGGACTGACTGACTTTGGTGATGAAGAGGTTTTCCTGGAACTTGGCTGAAAGGGATTTTTACCTAATTTCAGCTGAAAACGAGGTATATTACCAGGAAAGGCAGTTTTGGCTTTTCTGAAGGATTAAGGATTAGTAAAGACTTGGAAACTGCTATCAGGGATAATAGGCTTTAACCAAGGTGAAGCTTCTTCTTTTCCTAGCACAGCTGAATATGATGAGCCACCCAACTAGTCAGGGTCACACAGGGCTGGTAAAAACTGAGACCTTCTAATTTTCCTTGCTGTCTTTAATAGTTGTTCGGGGTCTACAACACCCAACTGCAATGGTGAAGTAGGTATGTTCCTAGTTCCAACCCCTCTAGTAGCCACTTTGTCAAACTTTGGTGAAAAGTATCCTTAAAGATATGCTGGTTTAGGTTCACCTCCTAAGACCAATGAAACGATAAGTATCCTAGGGAAATATTTGTTTTCAACTTTGTTCCCCGGCAACGGCGCCAAAGATGTTTGTGCCAAAAATTGTTTCCAGGCCACAAAGAAACAAGCCAACACAATCTCAAATATTCAATCAAACAAAACTAGGGTTTAGGGTTTTTTGAAAGGTTTTCTTGGTTATAAAGTTTGGAGACTGAAGGGAATACATTCATAAGCCAAGTAGGAACTAAATCATAAATAAATGAGAACAGAGATGAATAATATAATCACCATGTACCAACAGAATATAACCTTGAAGTTCATTTACAACTGACAAGCATTACAAGCAAAGCAACCATAAACCAGTAATGAATTTATCAACCATGTAACTAAACAAGCTAAAAATGAAGCCAAAACACAGACTGAAGGGTAATATGGATCGTATATTTCATAATTATGTTCATCAAATACACATAAGAGTCAAGTACTTAGCTTATCAACAAGTCAGGAGACCTCCTCAAGCCAGCCAAAAATCGAACCCTTTGTTCTCTTTCTCCTCTTCCTAAATACTGTTTTTCAAAAATTCAGTTAGGGTTTAAACCCTAACTGTTTCTAACCTACTCATGGATGGGATAATATCAAAAATTTACAATTTACAAAATAAAGGGTTTCTCAAAAAGAACATAACAAGTAACTTCCTAACTAATAATACTCAAAGGTCTTTAGCAGCTTCTGCCAATAAGGCTATTCCATCCAAAGCCTGGGCCTTCTTCCTAGCTCTTTTCTGTTCAGCTTCCATACTTGCTATCCTTCTTGAAAGTTCTTCATTCTGCTGCTGTAAGCCACTGACAGTCTGCTTTAATCCTGCACATTGTAAATCTGTGTTTCTTTTCCTTTTAAGAACCTCCTTGGAGACTGTAGTGAGCTCTTGATAATGATCATTTACTTCTTGCAAGTCCTCCCCGAGTCTTCTGTTAGCTAGGATCAAACCATCATTGGTTTCTTGCATGTACTCCATTTGATGCTTATATTGTTTGATGGTTCTTTGCAGGCTCTCCTTTTCTGAGTCCAAAGCCTTCCCTGTTGTGGTATCCTGTACCTCACTAGGAAGCCAAGGGATATTTAACTTTCTGGAAATGTCTTAATCTTCTGGCTGCAACTCTGAAGATACACCATGAACACTAGGGTTTTCCTGATTAACTATTTCAGTTGGTGCAATTTCCTCAATCAAAGGCTTGTCTCCAAAATAAGAAACTCCAGTTTCCTTTCTCTATTGTTCCTTCAACATTTCAGCTCTTAATTCCAAAAACATAGCTGATAGTTTTGTCTCGGTGAGTCTGGACTCTATCTTTTCATCTGAAGAAACTGCTAACTTTAATGCTTTCTTTCTTTTGCAATCACCTTTTCTAAACTCTATCTTTTCATCTAAAGAAGAAGTACCAAGCATGGTTACTTCTTTTGTGTTTAACTTGGGGTTAAGCGTCTTTTTCATGTCCAGGCTCAGTTTGTTTTTGGGCCTGGTTTTAGGTCTCCATCTTGGGGCAAGATCTCCCAGCATATTCAATGTTCTTCCTTGATGTCTAACTGTGGAAAACTCCATATATTTAACCTTGATCTTATTTTTCTTTGGCCTCACCGTCTTATGTTCTTGACTGGAGAATTCCCTATATGTACCAACCCCAGTTTCAATTTTAACTGTCAACTCATCTCCCTCTAGAAAATATCCTACATCTTCAAATAAAATAGTAATAGGGATTTTCTGTTGGATCTTGGCATCTTCTTCCTCCACTGCAACGTTTTCTGTGACAATAGTTTTCTCATTCATGAGAGCTTCTGCATGTGCCCTATTTTGCACAGGTTGATCTTCCTTTTTTATAAATAGCAAACCTTTACCTTTACTGTTAGCTGAAAACTCCTGAGGTTCATAGCCTTCCTTTGAAGGTTCTATCATCTTTTCAAATTTAACATCTTTTTTATCTTCAGACTTGACCTTTTTACCTAGTTTCCTAATTAGGGTATGACCCTTGTCCACATGTTTTTTGGTTGGCTCTTCCTGCTTAATTTGAAAACCAGACCAAAAAAGAAAATAGTCACATCTCTTCCCTTCTCTTTGCAGAGTAGTACTAATAATTAGCTTAATTAATCCATGATGGAAAATGGACTGTGTAGTGTGATCATGATGCTCCTTGACCCTGCTTGACATCTTTTGCAAACTTTTAAACAAAAAGAAAGGAAGACTCATCCTTGATTCACCAACAAGGTGCTGTAGAAACCTAAAATGATATTTAAAGACATAAGCATATCTCCCTTCACAGGTAATATAGCTTTGAAGGACTTTAATGGGCTCTACCCATTCATCTCTGAAACTCTGGATTAGTACTCCTTTGCTCTAGTATGGAATAATGCCAGGTAAAAGATACCTTTGGGCATTTAAGGTGAATGGAAACTTTTTGAACCACATTTCTCCTTCATTTCTCACTCCTATTGCTTCAGCAACTAACTCCACAGTCAACTTAAACTTTAGGGTATCAAATTATACCATGTCTTGGTTATAACATTGGGCAA
The DNA here is from genome assembly GCA_001517045.1 of Pseudotsuga menziesii. Classification (NCBI taxonomy): domain Eukaryota; kingdom Viridiplantae; phylum Streptophyta; class Pinopsida; order Pinales; family Pinaceae; genus Pseudotsuga; species Pseudotsuga menziesii. Next base: position 372,942 of record LPNX010370283.1, on the reverse strand, counting down.
ATCTATAAGAGACCTCGGTGTTGTAGCCATCAATCTTCGTGAAGAAATCTAACCATCCAACATTTTGAAAAAGCTCTGCACAACCTGGAAACTGGTCAACCCAATTCAACTCAGTGGGTTTAGCCCTGTTGGTCTTCCCACGTTTTCCCATCTACTTTTAAATTTTTCACAGTTTGTTCTATTTTGAATGCAGGAAATATTTTACACTGATACTAGGTGGTTTAGGTCAACAGAGTACCCAAAATCCTCTCACAAAGCTGCTAATGAATTTAACTATCTTCCAAAATGTTCATTTCGATACAAGACCATCTTTAGAATGCCTGGAAACATCTGTGTGTTGTGATTCTGCACAAATAGCACCCTTGGCTCATTCCAATGCTACTAATGAGCTATCTCTTTTCAATAGGGATTCTGCATTAGAGCTCACAGTTACTCACTTCTTAGATTCAAATTGTGACTGTTTAACTAGGGGCTGAGATGATATGAGAGCAGTCTTATATGTGCTAACTTTTCTGCTTCAACTTGCATTTAGCACAAAAACGATCAGCCTCTAGCACCTACTCAGACAAAATCTGCATGCAATTGACATGCCCAGCTAACGTGTTGCATTGATTACAGGTAACAAGTGAATCTGTGGAACCCTGGTTGCCATAAACAATACAGACCTTCACCCTACCAAATTTGCTTGTCTTGATAAGGAAATTATTCAAGGTAACTGTTGCTTTTTTAACGTATCACTTGCCCAAACATCTAAAACCTTTTTAAAACTAATATCGAAACATACGGAGATTGTTAACAACATGAATTAAAGCTTTCCTTAATCAATTTGAACATAACCAGCTTTAATGAAAAAACCCCCAATTTGGCAGCCACGACCAGGTTTACGCGGAAAAGCTCACTCTCGGACAGCTGCGAACATTGGAAACTAATCCTTGGAGTATCTGCCTGTTGAATTTAACTACCCATGTGTCTTCGTGTCTTCAATTTGCTTCCAACTGGCGCGATGAGAAAGCCCTAGATCTCCGCTGTAACTGCAAATTCTGAATTTTAAGCAGATGTCTTCGCTCCACTTCGCCTCCAGCTTTGTCATGCATATGTGTAGAGTTTCTTTCACATCAATTTCGGCTCGTTCCTCCTCCTGTCAAGGTTCACCCAACCTTAACTACTGATTTGCCACGATCTCATTCACGTCTCAGACCACACCTGTTTGCATGCTTATTTCTGATGGAACACGTATCAAAATCATCTACGCATGTGATTAGTCATCCATAAATCGACATCATGGGAGAAATTTGCTTAAAAATCGACGATTTTAGCGCCCGCGATATTCTTGTAGCACCGTAGTGTAAAAATTTAGTCGTTGCGCTACAAGAATATTTTAAAACCAAATTTGGCGCTTTTTTAATCATTAATTCTATTTTGAATGAGGTTTTAATGTTAAACTTTGATCATGGTGCTATTTGTGAACCAATTAATCCACATAATGTCCTATAGAACCCTTCAAAACCATAAGAAGAACAAACCTAATGAAAACCTAAAGCAAAAATCAAAATTTCACTTAAAACCAAAAATTTTCTAAAGTAAGCAAATAAGCAAACTTAAAGCAAAAATCACAAGCGAAATATAAAATTTAAAGAAAACAAGTTCATGACTTAACAGCATGTATTATGTTTAAGCTTTTATTTCAGCATTGATGTATGTTCATGTTCACGGGGTTGTTTTCCCTTATGATTGGTGTTAGTAGCATCCTCTTCGCCGGTCGAAGGGTCAGGGATGTTACAACATATCATAAATTACCAAGTAAGAAAACTAAACTAAATTCTGCTTTATTTCCTACTTTATTATTTAAACTAAATTCGTATTTTATTAGTTGAAACAAATAAAAATTCTTGTAATTTAATTCCTATAAACTAAAATCATGCAGCTAAATTCCTATCAAATTACCTAAAACATAAAGCTTTAATTTTAAAAACTAAACTTTATCAAATTATCAAATTACCAGACATTGAAACTAGGGATGAGACCTGCAATTGTATACTAATTATATGAGAGCTGCAAACACATCCGAATCATGTGAGAGAGAGCTACAAACACATACATATTCTATGAGAACTGAAAATGATTATTTTTAATTTCTTTTAGGACGCCGGTAGTCAAGCCAAAAAGTAATTGATCCGTCATTAAAGCCAAGTTTACAGGTAAAGAGATGTTCTACAGGCAACATACCAGCTTGTTTAAATAAAAATGTTAATAAAATAAAGAAACCTCATTTAAACTAACTCTGCATTAAGAATTGCAAAAATGAATTCTACAACAATGATATAGTCTTACAAAATTAATAAAACAGATCAAACTAAGGCTTTAATTTGTACATGTAGACATTATGGGACCAACAAGAACCAGACTACTAAGGTAAGTCAAGCCAGTGAATTGTTTCATCGACAAAAATCAAGCCTAGTGCGGAACTCAATACTAGAATAAGTGTTGGAATGAGTACCATAATGCAATACTATATAATATTTCATAGCACAAGAGTTTCTAGCATGATGATTGTTTTATCATTGTCAAAATTGTATTTAATACATCAAAAGTAATAGATTACACATCTTATACATTTATGAGCTTTAATTAATATAATAAAGTAAAAGATAGTCATTTTAAAGATAGATGTCAAATTGCTAGTAAATAGGCTATGTAATTAATGAAATAAAGTCATGAAAAAGAATAATATGTGGAACCCATCATCTACTTCCCCTGAAGGTGTCTATTATAGGTGCACAAATTTGACTAAAATTCTTGATGAAATTTCTATAAAAGCTTGCAAGACCATGAAAAATTCTTACCTCATACACATTCCTTAGCCAATTCAAAATTTCTTGCACCTTCTTTGTATCCAATTTTAACCCTTCTTTTGAAACCACGAATCCCAAATAAATCAATTCTTTCTTCAGGAAACTACACTTTTTCATATATATCAGCAACTTCTCTTTTTGCAAGGTTTCCAACACCAATTTAAGATGTCTCAAATTTTCTTCTTTGTTCTGACTGATAGTGATCTTATTAATTGCTCGGGAGTCAGTGCACATACACCATCCACCATCCTTCTTTGGGATAAGCACAGTGGGAACTGCACACGGACTCAAACTTTCTTTCGCCAAACTTTTATCCAATAGCTCTTGTATCTACTATTTGATCTCTTCATTCTCTTGAGGAGTCAGTCTATAGGCTGCCTTATTAGGTAAACTTGCACCAGGTAATAAGTCAATATGATGACTAATACTTCTCACAGAAGGTAAAGCATTTGGTAACTCATCCACTATAATATCAGCATACTCATCAAGCAAGATTCTAACTTCATTAGGCAAATCATCCAAATTTGTAGAAGTTAAAATTACCCTTGGTTTTCCAACAAGGGAAAATTGTAGTTCTTCTTCTTTCTTGAATTCTTGTAACCGTTCCTTCCCAATCATCAACAAAATATTGGATCCTGAATCTTCTTGGGCTGCTTCATCTTTCATAGGTAACAATGTATGCTTCTTTCCATCATTTTGCAAAGAATAAGTGTTTTTCCTTCCATCATGAACAACTTGTATGCCATATTGCCATGGCCTCCCTAAGAGTATATGACACACATCCATAGGAATTATATCACATAATACCACATCTTTATAAGTACCAATTTGAAACTCCAATTACATTGCTCATTCACCAAGAGCTGAGGTCCTTTGTGCAACCAAGACACTTTATAAGGAGTGGAATGTTTCATCCTATTCAATCCCAACTTCTGTACCATCTCAGTGGAGAACAAATTATATGTACTACCACTATCAGTAACCATCTTACAACACTTACCTTGTGACTTACACTTAATCCTGAACAAACTCTTCCTCTGGGATGGTTCATGCACTTCCTTCTCTATTTTCACTAAAACTCTCTTCATCATAAGAGATTCTCCTTCTTCAAGAGAGTTATTCACCTCTGCTTCTTCATTGGACTCCTCATGATCCTCAACAATATTTTCATTCTTATGAACTATAGTTTTGTTCTTTGGGAACCCCCATGACATGTGTCCAATCTCACCACATGTATAACATTTCACTTCTCTACTTCTACCTCTTCCTCTAACATTAAACCTACTGCCTCTGAATCCTCCTCTTTGGGGTGCCTAGTTACTATAACCTTCTTCCTCATCTCTAGGAGTCTGAAACTTACCTCTTTTGTTTGGAGATCCTTTCCCTCTTGTTGTACTTCTCCCTCAATTCTTTTGGTTATGTTTTCTTAGTAGCTTCTCTTCTACCCTTGAGGCTGCTTGGTAAGCATATTTAACAATATTCAAATTCAACAAGTTTATCTCATCTTGCATCTCATATATTAGTCCATTTATATACTTGGTCACTGTTTCTATATCTCCTTGTATTTGTCCATCTCTAATACTCGGCCTAAAGAATTCTTCTGTGTATTCTTTAACAATCATACCCTTTTGTCTAAGATTCTGTAGATGTCTAATGAGAGTCAATTGATAATCCTTAGTCATAAATTGAATTTTAATTTATCTAACATTTGATCTTTCTCTATGTATCTAAAGTTCATCCCACTAGATAGATGCATATCCTTTCACTCTGGTCACTGCATATTCCACCTTCTTTTTATCTTCAATTTCTTCAAAATCAAAGTACTTTGCTAGCACATTGATCCATTCCATAAGTTCTTCGACATTCAAATTACCTTCATACATAGGAACTTCAACTTTAAGACTGTTATTATCTTTTACAAGCATCTTCAATACCTTCATGTCTTCAGCAATCTCCTCTTGCTCATATTCAAAGGATTCTCCTTCATCACTGGTATCTATACTCTATGAATTCCTTCTCTCCATAGCCTCCATCCTAGCTTGGAGCTTCCTTAAATCCATTTTTATGTCTGTCTCCGCAGCAGGTCTTCCTCGACCACCTCCTACTAGAACTCCATGTGCTCGTCCTCTCCTTGGTGGCATCTTTCTATAGGCTATGATATTTTTCTATGATACCAAAACTAATGGCGGGTAAGAGCTATCAAGCCTAAACTGATCCAGATCAACCTAAATCACTGAATAAAATCTTCTTCCTCAACTTCAATTCTGCAACCAGCTTTTCGTAAGCTTGATTCCGCAACTAGCATTCTAGAAGCTTGATTTTGCAATCTCAGTTCTACAACTCAATTTCCGCAATTGAGTTTCCACAACAACTTTTCTGCAATCAGATTTTGAATTGCGGATGTGCATTCACAATTTCCTCGAGTTGGGATTCTGTAATATTCTCTCACAGGTTTCTTTCCGCAACTCCTGTGAGCCATCGATTTCTTGCGGAATCTATCATGTCCGTTGATCTATGATAAAGGGTGGAACTTCACTTTAACTTTACGGATCTATTATCTCCTGTTCACTTTTCTCTTGCAGAATTCAGCCACAACCGTAGATCAGTCTAAGTTACATATTTTGAATTCAAATTGTTAGGGTCAAATTGATCAGTGAAACGATCATTTTCCTTCCTGTTACATTCATATGAACACATCTCCGTCTGCATGATTTCTCTAAAAATTTATATCAATACTAAAAATTCATAGAAACAGATAATTTAAACACACTTCTGGTTATTGAAAAGAAGACAAAGAATTCACAATATTCACATAGAGGCTATTACTTTTCTCTTCATTTCATTAACCACACTGCACACATTCACACTCACTACCTCACTCACTTACACACGCACTGCCTCACTGCCTCACTCACTTAGACATTCACACACTCACTGCCAAATCTATTACTTTTGACACTTAAATAGAACTCCATCAGACTTGTCAGATCTGACACAATAGGATCTGAACTCCTAAGAAAGTAAATTTACAACTAACCTATCCTCGAGTACCCTCTTGCAATATTCAAGGACATCAGTGGCGATTTGTCATTATTACAATCAAACAAATCCTATCTATAAACCCAATTTCAAGTAATCAACAATTAACCATATCCTTCTAGAAATTATTACATGGAGGCAGAAAAATAACATTTCCTATTTAATAAAAAAACATAGGACTTTGACTCAATGCTCCTGCATCAGGAACTAAACTAGGTTCTATTCTTGGATTAAAAATTGGCATTATTCTTGGTGCTACAAAGGAATCCAAACTAGATGCTAAAACTACTATTTTAAATGGTGCTATGCCTAGTTCTATTCTTGGCGCTAAAGTAAGTGCTAAACTGGACACTAATTAACATTTAGTTTAGCACCTACTTTCAAAAAAAGGCACAATAGCATCGACTTTGCCTAGAAAATGAAGAAAATTCAACTAAACGTGTTAGAAGATGCCAAAATGAGAGCTAAAGGATGATAATCATAGGTTTTGTTGTAGTGTATGAGAAAGTGTTATTCATATTCGACCCTCTTAGTGTGACAAAGAAAAAAAAAATCTTTCATACCATGACAATTTATGAATTTTCTAGTGCCATGTGTTCATATGGAGCTTATGAGAATTTGTTCTTATTTTAACAATGTTGATTTTATTCTTTATGCTACTTTTAATTAAAACAGAGAGATACTTTTGATCTCATGGATTAAGGTTGACAACGTCCTTATAATATCTTAATTTTCTATTATCCACTAATTCTTTATCACTCCAAAAATTATCCTTGAATTTGGATGAATAATTCTTTTGATATTATCACTTCCTCGCCTCCCCAATGATTTAGCCAAGAAATGGTGTCTTTATGCCAATCTTTCTTAAGGGGAAACTAGTTTTTACTAGAGTCTGGAGTAATCTTAAGAACCCTCTTGTCTCCATTGTTATTTATCATGTTCTTGTACATTAGATACCTAGTCATAGCAATCCTCTCAATGGAAGCATAGACTATCTCTTATAAGAAGTATACTATAGAGTGTATTGCTTTTAATTTTGAAATCTATTACTCTTTAAAAAATAAAAAATAAAATGAAAATTTCCAATTAATAAATCTTGAATAAACCATATACTACACTTTAAAAAATATTGTTTGTATAAATGAATGGTTTATAGACAAAATTGACTTTTCCTCTTAGAAAATTGTATGAAATCATATGTTTGATTCTTTCTTTGCATTATGTTATATTCAATGATTTATATACTTTTGTACTTTGATTCCTTTTTAACAGTTAATGGTAGGAAGTAATCATATAATAAATATATAATGACAAAATGACTTACAACAGTATTGCAACCATGTCTTATAAAAGAATGGAAGCTATTTATCATAACCTGCATCATATGAAAAATGTTTTCATTTGATTAAAACATTTTCATTGAGTTAGGCCCGATGGGTAGCTTAGTTGGTTGGTGTTTCCGAGTCCAAGACTAAAGAAGTCGAGGTTGGAGGTTAGATTCTTTGGGTCCTTTGAGGTTAGGGTACTAAATCTGGAATTGATGGGGTGAGGCCCATTCGGGTGCCCCCCCTGAGAATTATTGGCATGGATTGTAGTGAGAATTTCTCCTCACTACAAGGGTAGGAATGGCTCCCTTGTGCCTATAGGGCACAAGGGTAGGTTCCTACTCTTAGAAAACAGGGAAAAACGGAATGGAAATATGGCATAAACAGAGAAGTGAATTAAACTAAGATAATTTACACAAGAATAAGCAAATGGCAACTACTGTAAACTAGATCTAAGAGCTAATAACAGAAAATAAAGAAGGAGATGAAGCCCTTGTGAACCCCTCTGCATAAAATGGGTTAGGGTTCTGCCTCCTTGAAACCTGCAAACAACCTAAGCTATTACAATGGCAAACCTACAAACAATGTCAATGAAAAACCTACAAATAAAAAATCAGTTAGAAAGCAAAACAAGTAAATAAACATGAAAAGGAATTATACCTCACTTAGCTGGAAATGGGCCACCATGCCCTAGCTCATGGGAGCACCTCTCTCTTGGTTGGGAAGCAATGGCTTGATGAGATGGAGATGGAGGAGAGGGAGAGTGGGTGGTTTGACAGCAAAAGGTCTCAAAGCATCCACAGGCAGCATAACAATAGGCAAGTGATGAGTGTCTTGAGAGTGACCCCCCACCCTCCTTTTATAGTTTTTCCAAGGGATTTTAGGGTTTTAAGCCCTTGGTCAGGGCTTTAGCCCCTTTTTTGGGCCTTTAGCCCCTTCCGCCATAACTTTAGCCCCTTTTAGGGTTTTAGCCCCTTTTTGAGGGCTTTAGCTCCTAGGGGGTGTTGGGATATAATAAACCCACTCATACACTTAGGATAAAATAATTAATCAATAATGATTAATTATTCACCCACTAGCTTAATTAGTTGGAATCCACTTAAAGTCAATGCATGCCATCCATATCCTAGGAATGATTTATTTCTGATTCTGGGTTCCTCTAGAATTAGTATACAGGACCATATAGCAGATTCTGCTTTTTCTGCTTTTACTGCTTTTTCTGCTTTTCTATGGATAAGATAAAAGCTAGTCAACTAGGAAACTGGGTGCTTTTGTTTCCAACCCATCCCCCATTAGTTTTTCTCCATTAGCATATTATTTCCATCTCCTTGACAACTCACTCATGCTTTTGCCAACTCGTGAGGTGCTTGGTATATTGGAAAGTGCTTTATGGGGTTTATCATAATTAGTAAGCATGCTTTTATGAGCTAGCTTGAGTTGTCTTCATGCAACTCCTTTTTCCTTTATAAGGATGTATTACCTATGTAATAATATCAATTATCATTTATTGATCATTCATTAATGTGTGTTCATCAATTATTCTTCTTCTCTCATTATGCTAATTCTCTACAATTCTCTGTGAGGTTAATTGTGTGCCTAGATGCTTAGCCAGTTTATGAAATTCCTTATGCCATCAAGGCTTTATAATTTCTACAGGGGGCTATTTTGGGCTCTTTTTTGGGGGTTTTTAGCCCTTTTCTTCATCCTTGGGCTCTTTTGGAGGTGTGGGGGTCAAATGGAAGGTCTTATGGAGTGAAATGAGTGTTGTGAGATGGTGTCCTTGGGTGGTGTAGGCCATTGAGAGATATGTGGGGTATTTTTGGATTAACAGATTGCCCCCTGATGTGTGAGGGCAGGAGCTCAACGTATGGCTGACAGACATCATAGGATTTGCTATGTAGAGGTGGTGCTTCCGGGGCTGGGGCATGGTGGCTTTTGGTTTTTGTATTAATTTGGTTCCCATCAATGGATGAGATACAATAAATGTGTGACATGTATATGGACGAAGCGGGCATTCCCATGCTCGTGACAATGTCAAAAGAACTATTTGATCTATGCTTTAAAATACAAGAGTCGATCATATACAACTGATGTTACAATCCTGGTTGCCTCTATGTGAGGCTGAATACAATACTGATCTAGTACATTGGACCCATGGCATTCTCATGGAATGCTATATCTTCATGACTGATGGTCTGCTGGATCTGGTACATAGATGTGTGGACTCACTGATTGAGAGTCAGAGTCTCTGTGGTACAAGTATGATGCATCAATCATAAAGGTATATCGAAGCATTGCCGGGGCTTCATATCACTATCTCCAATGCAACCCAAAAATCACAAGGGACATAACATGTTTAGGTCCCTCGAATGGACTCACCAATGTGCTAGAGTCAAGTGACATCTGGGGTCTTTGACCAAGTACTGTGTGGAACAAATCCTGTACGAATCTCAACGGTGCGATGATGGAGTTGAAATCGAGCACGTGAGAGACAACCATCCCAAGAGGCACTAAGGACTCCTCTCAAGTGGTCCAAGGAACTCATCAATGATGTTAATGAAACCAAGGTACAGGGACCTCTAGGTCTATCCTCTGGAATATGTGTGTTGGCGTCAACAGAGAGAGACATTCCCCTAGTCAAGGAAATGATGTTTCCTTGACCAGGAACGCAATGGATAACCGAAAGATGTGAAGCAATCTGCGGACTGAATCACTAAATTGGGGAGGAGGGGAGGGAAGGGAAAAACTGAATAGGGGCAGGGGGGGAGTGGGATACTCAAACTTCCTTTGTTCAAAGTATGACAGCAGGGCAGACTAGGCAACAAATGAAACTTAACTCATGGGAATGAGATCATAGCTGTAATACCGGGAATGTCGCTGCAGATGGGAAATACTTGGAGGAGGTGGACAATTTTGATACTGATGGGATCCAAGGAAGACACATTGTAGAGTACTCTAAACAAAGGCGACCCAATGTGGGGATGCTTCCAACTTGTTTTCTGTGGGGTGGTGTCTAGGGACACTGTTGTGGTACGATCTCATGGATTTTTGGCAAGCCCGAGAGGGTAAGTGCTCCATGGTGCTTTCAATTTTAGAGAGTTTGAAAGCACGAAGAAGACTCTAGTGGGGGCTCTTTTTCGTTGGTAGTCTCCTGTGCCCGAAAAAGGATAAAAGTATACATAGGAGAGCTCGCCCATCTTGGAGGGGATGAGAGACTTCTTTACCGTTGGTAGTCCAATCAGGCTAGAAAAGGTTAAACCTATACTGACTGGACGGTCATTCAAATACTTTTACAAGCATGAACGAAACCAAGTTTTGTCGACGATCTTTTCTTGTTGAGACAACTGGAAAAGAGCTTAATGAAAACCGGTGGTGAGCTTTTTCATAAAGTGCAGCCCCTCTACTCGAGAAAGCACAAAAGTATGTAGAGGGGAATGGTCTTGGCTTGAGTGTGCCAAGGAAGTCCTTTTCATGAGATGGTCTACATGGTCCGCAAAAGGAGGTAAACGAGACGATGTACACACTCTTTCCTATACTTTAGCGAGCGGGAAAGGAAGCAGCTGTGCTCGGTGATCTTTTTCATTTTTTTAAGGAGTCAGAAAAGAGCTTAAACGAAACTCCAATGTGGTCAACCGATTGCGGTAGCACGAGCAGTGCCGCATGTCGGGATGGTGGACAGAGGTCCAAAGGTCATCGGCATAGTATGGACAGAGTAGAAGGCTCTCAAACATACCAATACATGTGTGGGATAGATCACAGCAGAGGCTCGCAAGTCGGTGCGGCAGAGGCACGCAAACCGAGGTGGCTCTCAGACAGAGGTCAGGAGAGCATGTGTGTGTGTTGCGGTGGACGAACTTGACTACATACGATGTGAGTGCAAGTTCAGGGGCACTTATATGCCAAATATATGTAAGAAAAATAAATGGTTTTGTGGACAGTGGTCCAGAGGTCCGCGTAAGGTGTGGTGAACAGAAAAGACGACTATATGCTAAAAATACAAAATAAAATTTAAAATTATAGTCCTTAACGAGTGGAGGCCCGAAAAAGGCTACATGAGTAGCAGTCAAGAAGTGTGATACAAGTACATGTCTGTAGACACTTGCATCATCATGTCGTGGCTTCGTAAATCGAGGTGACTTGTGGGAAATAGTCCCAAAATTCATTAATTAAACATGAGATGGTGGTCTCATAAAGAGATGGAAATGTGAGCCCGGAGGTGTGAGGGGTGTCTTGAACAGGTTCCAGGTGACTTTGGATTAGCAGCTGATGGTGCTACCCTGACTTGTGCTAAAAAACGTTGAAAAACAAGAAAAGAAAACGAAGCGACTCATAATTTGGTGATGTTAAGCGTAAAATCTCTTGAGGTAGAGCCCATTGCAGGGGTTCTCCAAGAGTTGTCCATCAGAGTCAATAAGGGTGTATGCCCCTTTGCCGAGATGAAGGTCATTGGCAAGGCAGGATGACGAAATCTGGTATTTTATGGGAAGAACCGATTCCACACTATGGTTTAAAGGGAATGGGGTAAAACCAAAGGTGGTCTTACAGATCTCTCTGTCATCGCGTAAGTGGTGCCAGGATAGATCAGGTGGATTTTCCACAAGCGATGAGATGGAAGGGCAACTGGTGCTAGAGATCATATAAATGGTATTGGTTGTTGTTTTTGTGGCCTTGCCCCCAGTCTATGTTGGAGGAAGAGGGGCAGGCCTAGAGACAAGAGGAGTCTTTAATGGACCTGGAGGTAGGTGCAACATCATCTCAATTGGCTGGACATGAGTCAAAACATCCTGGGGCCTTAGAGGTATGGTAGGTGGTTCAAAGTACCACAGAGGATCTCCTAGTGTGAAATCCTATAGATGGAGGGTTTCCAAGGTAGACTTACTCACGATCCTGGATGGTAGGAAAAAGAAAAGGAAAAGAAAAAGGAAAAGGGTCATGTTGAGTGGGAATGAACCCCAATGTTTCCCTGGTAAATGGGTTTTAGCTTGCAACTGAGGTTGTGGCTGTGGCTGGGGTTGTAGCTGCGGATGGTGCATGTTGTCCCATGGGTATTCTATGGGGTTCAGAGCTTCATGTATCTCCTCATCATGTAAGCAACGAAGATACAGGTCTGATGGACCGTCGTTGGAGGTGGAGATGAGCGTGTCTGTAGAACTAGACATCATGTAAATTGACATGGTGTCTGAAGAAGGAGGTGGTGGGTGAAATTCTTCGATCAAGGTGATCTCAGACTCAATGGAATGGTGATGGAGGTCAGCGAGCTCCATTTGAAATTCGGGCAAATATTGGCAATGGTGGGAGTAATGTCCATACAAGCCGCAAAGGGCGCAAGCATGGTTTGTCCTCAATGCCTTGTTCCTGACTACTGGTGTGGTTGGGAGTTCAACCACGGGGAGGTTTTTGTTCGTATCCATGGCATCCAGATGTGCACGGATCACTGGGATTTCAGGGCAATTCTGTGTTGGATGGCCTTGTTGTTCGTAGACGGCACAAGGTGGGAATTTGTCATGGTTCTATGGTGTCTTTGTTGTTCTTTCCCCTAGCCCTTTTGGGTTGGGGCGACGTAGGTGCAGGTGGGGCGGTTGGCTTATGCATACCGGGTGGGGGGTGAGACTCAACCGCAATAGGTTACACCAGAGTTAAAACAACCCGGGGCATTGTTGGTTGAGCTGGTGGATCGAGAAACCACATCAGGATCCCCAACATAAAGTTGGGTAGGATTAAGGTGGCCATGACCGGCTTGCTCATGGCACCAGGTGGGGTAAAGAGGAAGGGAATTGTATGGACTGGAGATGATCCCACATAACTCCCAGCTAGTTGCATGTGGGGGTGAGGTTGTGGTTGCGACTGCATGTAATGCTGCTGCTGCGGGTGATGTTGCGGCTGCTATTGGCATTGTGGCTGCGGACAATGATGTGGTTGTGGTTGGGGCTGTGGCTGCGGTTGTTGTTTGGGTGCAGCGGTGCTTGACGAGACCATGCAAAAGTCTGCAGTTTGATTTTGTGTCGGTGGTGGTGACACCAATGGGAAAGGAGCTGTCATGGTGGGATCGGTAAACAACCCAGGGCCCACATTCAATGGTGGGGAGGCTGGTGTGTTTTCAGCCACAGTGTTGGTTGCAGGGATGACGTTAGCATGTGTGGTCACCCCTTGCAGCTCAGTGGTGGTGATGCTAGGGATAATGTTGGCAGGCGCTATTAACCCTTGCGGATCATGGTAGGTGGGCTGGTCAACCGTCACAATATTCCCTTCATGGGGGAACATCATGAGGCGAAAGACAGTTGACGTGATGGCTCGAATGGCGTACATGTAACTCCTCCCAAGCAAGAGGTTGTAGTCTAGTTGAGAGTTGATGACCTCGATGTCGATCAGGACTGTCTTCCCGGCTAACATGATAGGGACATGGGGGAGGATTCCTTGGGATTTAGTGGGATGTCCATCATAAGGCCGTAGAGTCATGGAGGACAGTTGCAGAATCAGTGATCCAAGCTTCTACCAAACCAAGGTAGACATGACGCATGTGGATTCCCCCTCATCCATTATGCATCAGTGCACAACCAAGTTCCGGATGGAAACCAAGATTTGGAAGGCAATAGTGAAGGGCATGCGCGACTCTCTGTTCTCTATGTCAAACGTGATTAAATTGGAGTCGGAGGGGTCTACTGCCCCTAGAGTGGCTAGTAAGGCTTTCTGCTATGTTGGGCACATTTTAAGTACCTCAAGAGTGGACATGGCGGTTGGCGTTTGGGCCAAATCATCCACAATGCTATAGCTTACTGCAGCTCTAGCTATGGCATTATTGGCGATTATGCGTATGGGGGGTGTGGGAATGGGGGTAAATAGAGAGGTAGGTTGGTTGTCTTAGACATGGATTTTGTTGATGAGTCGACAGGTTCGGTGGTGGTACCGTACTGATTTCATCTAGTCTGTAAGTTGACCTCTTCAGTGGTCATGACTAGCAGGTGGTGAACACCTATTTTGGTGCCCCTGGAGTGTTGGGATTGGCCTGGGGAGGGGGAGCAGTTGCCACCAATCCTTGGACTGGTAGTGGGTTTTGAAGCACCATGGGAGGAGGTCCTTGTGGTGCTTGGTTGGGTTGGGATTGATTGGGAGCATTAGCAGCCTGTTGGGCCTCATTTTGAATGGCCTGTTTAGCACGAGCCATGAGGGGACACTCAAACGTGTAATGCCCATAGAAATCACAGAGTGTACAAGGTTGGTTTGTGCACAACGAAGCATTGTGTCTTGGTGCATTCTGCCGTGGGGGGTTTTGGGCCGGTCGGTTAGCCGCGACATTATTGGGAGGGTTCGGTTGCTGGCTGCCTCCCTGCATTTGGTTATTGCCTTGGTTGCGGGGCTGGTTGTTTCTAAATTTCCCTTGTTGATTGTTGGGGGCAGGCTGGTTGGGATGGTTTTGTTGTGCAAACACTTGTCCCAATGGAGCGGGTGGAGCGGGGGTGGGGGCTTGAACTTGTTGTATAGTATATTTGTGGGGGTGGTGGTGCCACAAATGTGGGAATTTTCCCTACATACTATTGTGTTGTCCAAGCCATGGCCTAAGCCTGCTACGGTGGCGCAGGTTGTGCATAAGAGGTTGTTGCTCCAGACTGGGACATCATTCTAGCATAGTCTGGTGCTTGGTTTTGGTAAGCAACATTAGCAGTGTTGCTTGGTTGCGGTGCAACGGCAGGTGGTGTCGTTTGAGGCTGTTGTTGTTGGGAGACTAACCCTATGATGTCGTCCACAGCGTGGGATGCCCTTGATGTGTTGCAGTAGGAGGTACTCAGATGGAGAGCGTCTGGAATGACAGTATACAAGTATCTCGACTGGGCATAGATGAGGTCAAATTGTTGGGCCTTTAGTATGGCCTCTTCTTCAGATTGGGGACGTTTAGATGCAACGTCCTTTGCAATGGGTGGGAGCAAAGTCTTGAGGAACCAATCCAAGAAGATCCTATCATCAAGTTTTATCTTACACAAGCTACGGCACCACTGCCACTCATGGATATGATCAGTTATGTGAGTGGCGGTGCTTTGGCGACAAGATAGCAGGATCTCCACCCCCTCGTCATATCTGACAGGGAGTTGGAAATACTGTAGGAACATGAAGGCTAGGGAGTTGAAGTTGGGGTACTTGGCTTGTGGCAGCTCAATGTACCATTTGGCTACAGCACCTGTAAGGGTACGTTGGAATAGCCTCAACTTGATGGATTTGTCTATGATGCTATTGGATGAGCACCATAAATGGAATGTCATTATATGATTTTGGGGACATTCCCTGGCTTTGCCTTCAAACTTTGGGATGTCTGATGGCATCTTAGTTGGCATGGCTGGCCAGAAAGCTTGGTGGTAGATGGGGTCATTTTTTAATATAGCCAAGTCAGGCAAGTTCAGACGAGCCATGAAGGGCAGATTTGACCCCAAGTTGATGTGGGATGGGGCCACAATGGGGGTGGGGTTTGTAGGTGTATAATGCATCTGCATGGCTGGGGGTGCTAGTGGTGGCACCATGGCAGATGGGCCAATGCCCCCAAGTGTTGTGGGTGGGATGGTATGGGTAGCGGGGGCATTTCCCCCCCGTATTACAGTAGGGGCAATGTAGGTGGATGGTGCACTGCCCCCCTATGTGGCTGGAGGGGCAGTGTGTGTGGAGGGGCCACTACCCCCGTGTGTTACCACTGGGCCAGCTTGGCTGGTCACTATGGGTGGTGGCAATTGGCTAACGACAGTCTACATGACTGTGCTTGGACTGCTTGCCAAGTTGTGGGTGACAGGTTGTGATGTGGACATGGGTCCACTTGCTAAGGTTAGGCCAAAAAATGGATCTGGATTTGCACTAGCCATGGGGCTTGATGGTGCGGTGTGGAGGTCTGGTTCAGAATGATATGGGTCTGAATCAGAATCAGAGGCTGTGTGGCCCTCTGGCGATGTGGGAGATCACTGAGAGCGGCTTTGATGGTGCCGATAAAGTGTTCCAAATGGTGGTGGTTCACCTCATAGGCGTGAGGAAGATCGTGGAGGATCAATTGTGTTCGCTTTTGTGTATGAAACTGGTGGGTATGAGATTTGGACCCCAGTTTCAATGGCTTCCTATTGGCTGAAGGTGGTCTCTCGGCCACCAAGACTGCCAGAAGACAACGCTTGGCTTATTCCTCACAGGTGCTTCTACTCAATCGAAAGGGGTCACTGCCCGTTTCGCTTGGCAATTCCTCTCAGCAGCCAGCTACATTGGCGTTCCTGTGGTACTCCTCACAATGAGTTTCTAGGCAAAGCCCATGTACTTCCCACAGTATAAGTAGTGAGGGACTTATGTCCTCAAAGACTACAGAATTGATTGAACTTAGTGTAAATTTGGTAAATTTTAAGGCTTGCTCAGCGTCATGAACTGAGTTGTGTTAATTATTTGGTATGGTGTGTTGGTTTGCTTGTTTGTTCTGGTATTTGGTTTGCAATATGGTTTATGAATTCATGGTAGATTTCATATCATGGTTTTGTATGCAAACATAAACAAAAATTTGTAAGCAAGTATAGTGATTAACCCTGGATTGTTGTCCTAACTAAATGTCTACCTCTAAATGATATTCTTCTTCAACCAAGAGAAGGTGCTGGGCTCTCAACACAATGGGACTAAGCCCATCCGTAGATCCTCAAGTCACATCCCAGGTGCTAGGTTGGTCAACAGGGAGGACGCTTAGCACCGTGAGAAGCCCTCCTTCTCTACCCCCTCTACCTTCCACGTCACCTGGTTTTAGTGGTTTGGGAAAAATACCATGGAGCTCCTAGATCTATACGAGCTTACCCTTCATCGTATCCCAGAAGACCCAAGAGGGTGATGACTGGGTAGAGGAGGAAGGGGGCAGCAAGATGGTTATTTTTAAATTACTTTTAGTTAGACTAGTTCATTTTATTAAGCCTTAATGATTGATTTAGCATATACACATTGTTCATGGATTGATTTGCAGAAAATAAAAACTGGAATTGAAAAAGACCTGCAATGGTGGACAGAGGTGGCTGGGCCGCACTAACAGTCCTCTAAAACTGAAAATTACTATCAATTAAACTTAAATACAACTTCTGTGTGACAGGCCACACATTTTTGACCAAATCTAGCGAGGGGGGCGCGAGATTTTTCCAGAAATGAGCGAGGGGGTCGCATAGAATGCGAAAATAGCTGCAACCTAAGCTTCTAGGATAAAGTCGCACCTGTCTGGGGATTAAGTGTGCCCTTAGTGCACCTGTTGTCCAATTAAGAGTGCCCCAGTCTCACCTTTTCCCCTGATAAGAGCTCCCTACTCCAGAAAGGGTTTTTTTGGTGATGCAGGGTCAGATCTGGCCGACAGTAACTGGTACTGGGGTCAGTCCAAATTGGCTCAGCCTAGCAGAGGCTTCGGCACTGACTAAAGCAGGAAATAATGCAGATTTAAAGCAGATCTAACATAAGATTTCTAAAACCTAGGGTAAAATTGAAAAAACTTGAAAACATGAAATTTTTGGACCAGGGATCCTTTGGGATCGACCTAGTGGAGTCGCCAAAGCTGTAGTGAGAATTTCTCCTCACTATAGGGGCAGGAATGGATCCCTTGTGCCTATAGGGAACAAGGGTAGGTTCCTACTCTTAGAAAATAGGAAAAAATGGAATGGAAATATGGCACAAACAGAGTAGCGAATTAAACTAAGATAATCTACATAAGAATAAGCAAATGGAAACTACTGTAAACTAGATCTAAGAGCTAATAACAAAAAATAAAGAAGAAGATGAAGCCCTTATGAACCCCTATGCAGAAATCGGGTTAGGGTTATGCCTCCTTGAAACCTGTAAACAACCTAAGCTATTACAATGACAAACCTGCAAACAATGTCAATGAAAAACCTGTAAATAAAAACATCAGTTAGAAAGCAAAACAAGTAAATAAACATGAAAAGGAATTATGCTTCACTTAGGTGGAAATGGGCCACCATGCCCTAGCTCATGGGAGCACCTCTCTCTTGGTTGGGAAGCAATGGCTTGATGAGATGGAGATGGAGGAGAGGGAGAGTGGGTAGTTTGAGAGCAAAAGGTCTCAAAGCATCCACGGGCAACATAATAATAGGCAAGTGAGGAGTGTCTTAAGAGTGACCCCCAACCCTCCTTTTATAGTTTTTCCAAGGGATTTTAGGGTTTTAAGCCCTTGGTCAGGGCTTTAGCCCCTTCCGCCCTAACTTTAACCCCTTTTAGGTTTTTAGCCCCTTTTTTAAGGCTTTAGCTCCTAGGGGGCTATTTTGGGCTCTTTTGGTGGGGTTTTAGCCCTTTTCTTCACCCTTGGGCTCTTTTGGAGGTGTGGGGGTCAAATGGAAGGTCTTATGGAGTGAAATGAGTGTTGTGAGATGGTGTCCTTGGGTGGTGTAGGCCATTGAGATCTATGTGGGGGATTTTTGGGTTAACATGGATGTAGGGATCCCTCAATCTCCTAGAGATATGAACCACATGAAAAAAACATTTTCATGGAGCTTCAACACATCGTTGGTTTTTAATGGCTAGCATCACTGATAATGCATTAGATTGGATAAATCAAAACAATTTAGCTTTGAATGGTTACTCAGAGCTAGGGGAATTTATCTTTCTTTGACCAAGTGAAGGAAACACCTTTGTTGGGTCTAGCTGATTACATTACATTCAGAGAAAAGAGAAGATGCTCATAAATTCATTAGTGTGTTACAATGGTTAATGTTGGGTCCATTGTTTTAGTAGATGTTGGTAGAAGGCAGGACTATAAAATTGTTGTAGATTTGTTTAAAAATGTGAAACTCTATAATGTTTATGGAGAGTGAAACTTATTTAGTGACTAATTTGTTTTATACAAGAATATATGAGTTTTCAAGAGTGAAAATTGAGTGTTCGCTACCTATTTAAGAATATATGTGGTGTTGATTTTGAAAGTTGAGAGCTCCTTACATTCCTCACTAAGTGTTTTTTAATTTAGTTGATTTGATTTCGATTAAAATTAATAGAAATAATAGAGAAAGCTTAAATTCATTTATTTGTTAATTTCTATTTCACAAAAAAAGTTAATCTAAATTAAATAAAATTTAATTATTTAATATCTAAAATATCTAAAATATTTTAAAAAAAATTTGTAGATAATTATATATAACTTATTTTACAATATTACGAAAATATCTGATTATTTTTCAATATGGAACGTATTATTTTAGATTATTTTTCTTCCTACTTAAATGCACTCATGATAGAGTTGTTGTGGACATACTCCTACATTCTTTTCTCTATTATGGAACCAAATTTGTAGGCCTTAAATGCCCTCCCTAAGGTTCTGAACCTACCTACCCTTAAAATAGGTCATACAAACTAATAACTCCATTTTTTTTCATTCAAAAAATACAATAATAAATGATAAATCCTTTAAAAATTATATATATATATATCCCGAATGTGGGTGCTCAAGAGAGTGAGGATGGATGGTGCAGAGGAGATAGGGCACGTGCCAATGCAGGTGGCATCCCCTCCCCTACAAGCCTCCAGGATTTACATGCACTTGGTGTCCTTTGGCTGCCATGAAAGACGCCTCAAGTGTGCTTAATCTCCCCCACGCTGCTAACCTGATTCGGTGCTGCTTCGCAATGGCGTCCATTACTTTTCCTCTGTACCAGCCTGCTAGTCTAGATCTCCTCACCATGTCGAATCGTACTTGGCTTGGATGCCAATGGATTCTTCGTCCATGGAGAAATTGTTATAACATGCAGGATCCGGAGCTCCACAATCTGGATAAGAGCCATTACGCCATCGCTCAGATGAAGAGGTTTAGTTGTAGAGGCTCATTCGCTGGGGTTCTGTCACCGAGTTTTCATTGCAGAAGTTCTTTCACTCTTCCTCATTATGAGTTGCTTCATTCCCCCTGGCGTATTGGGATATCTTCTCAGCAGACACCCTAGACAATAGTAGCCTAGCTTGGCCTTCACTCACCTCCTCGACGATGTCTTCTATTAGGAAAGGTGTGAACGATGCATATTGAGAGGCTTTCTTCCGAGAGGAAACTCCAGACCACATTCATGAATCCATCACAACCATGGAGGCTGAGATCTACGGGGAATTCAAGCTCAAGCTTGGGCCTGAAGTCACCATCTCGAACTATTGGAGGCTGAAATTCATTTTAGTGAGAGCTATGAGAGAACGGGAAAGCTTTGGGGATTATGTGAAGCTCACTATAAGCACCTTCAAGGAAGACGTTGAGCGAGGTTTGGTCCATATGATAGATCTCATGGAGCTCTCAGAATGCCCTTCCAACGTTCCAAGAAGGAAACCAAAGAAGCTAGCACCAACAAAGTCAATGAGGACGAAGCTGGATCTTCCATAAAAATCTAGCAGCCCTTCCCAGTGACTCTGGTTTTGCTCTCTTGATGGTTTTTTCAGCACTTTTTTCTTCTTTAACCTCTTTAGATGTATGAAGATGCCAATGTATAAAGGTTGGGAAGCTAATGCTATGGTTAGATATTCGGTCTGGGCCCTTTTGCATACCTCTCTCATTTGGTTCCATGACCAACGCCTAACTCCATGCTTCTGGAGTCAGCCACGACTATGTAATTTTTTTGTCATTATGCAATAAAAAGAACACCTCTTATTGATAAAATAAATAAATGTATATATATATATAATATATAATATATTTTCCAAAATTTCTATACATAAAATAAACATAAGTATTTAAAATTATGATTTATCAATATGTTTTTAATTATTTGTTTTTTTAACATTTGTCACGGGCCATGTCTATGGAAAAACACACCCCTTTCACATAACAATTTTGCTAAACTACTTTCTAATAAAAAAAATGTTAAAACATATAAAACTTAGATAGTTACATTTACTACCATATTTTTTCAATTTCGAAAACCTATTTCGCATCCTTCATCACTTATATCTATACTCATTTATAAAAACGTTTTTTCTTCGTCTTCGTGAGCAGTTAATATATTTGGAGACGTCGTTTTGTATTTTCCACCTTCTCTATCCCTTTTGTCATATTTTATCCCATTTTCTATTTTTAACAATTTGTTTTTTTGTTTGTTTTTCTTTTTTAATTTTTTTTTACAAAGAAATTCAATTTAAAAAAAAATAAATGTTTTAAATAAACAAGTTGCTTCATTTTTTTTATTTTTTTGGTATTTATATTTGTAAGTTAGAAATATGTTTAGAAGAATAGGTTGCACTGATACAATCTTTCTTGGATAATTATCATCCTCCTACTTTATGTTGATGATATTGTTCTTATAGCAAGGCATCCTTTTGATCTTGATAAGCAGTTAAGAATTCTTAAAGATTTTTGCTCTAACATGGGTATGATTGTTAACACCGACAAGACAAAAATCATGGTTATAAAATCTAAGAAAGACACCTATGCAAATTTTATTTATGATAATAGAAATCTAGAGGAAGTAACTTCTTATAAGTATCTCGGAATTGATATTCATCACAAGCTCAATTAGAACTATAGCATTGAGAAAATGATTAATGGAGGATAGAAAGCTTATTTTGGGCTTGAAAATAACTCTAAATCAACCAATCTGGTCATATGGGATAAAAAGAAGTTTGTCTTTGAAACTCTTGTCATCCATGTTGTGTTGTATGGTTGTGAAGGATGTGGGTGCAACATTTCTAGATAATATTGGAGGAAGATTGAGCAAATATAGAATCTATTTATAACTTATAACCTCAAAATTAAAAGCAATAGACCTTATCCTATTCTCCTCATAGAAGTGATTTGTTCCCCCATCGAGAGTATGACTGTGACTAGGTACCTGATGTACAAGCATACAATAAATAACATGAGAAACAAGAGACTTCCTAAAATTGCTTTAAACTCAAGTCGAAGCCAATGAAGTGTAAAAACTTCTTAACTCCTGTAATAAATATAAAATTCCCACAAATATTCAATAGCCCACATTGTGATAAAGAAAATAATATATTAATGAAAGATGATATTACAATGAAAGGGAGGCTTGTATAAATCCCACACAAGGGTTGGCTTGGTGACGAGACATAACATTTCATAAGGTGTTTCTTCACTACATTTATTTATTAATATTTAATTTATTGTTTGTTTATATTTATTATTTATTTAGGTGTGTAACATTGCCTTCCCCTTAAGGGGAGCTTTGTCCTCAAAGCTTTGTTTTAGTGAAGGAATTTATCAGTTATTTTTGTTCGCAACATTTCCTCGTGTATCGCCAAAACTGTAACTCTGAAACTGAATGAAACATTGTGATATAATTTTCAAATCCCTAAACTGAAATGTTGCATTTCCTCGGAAGTGATCCACCCGAGATTTACCTTTATTGGAGCTGATTGTTGGTCGCTTTGTTGTATAAATATTCATGTTTTCTGTTTAGGTTAAATATTTTGTGTTCTTCCGCATAATAAATCAAAACTTCCTTGTTTATGTTCATTTTGACCCCATCGTTAGTCAAAATGAATTCTATAATTGGGGTGTCGATAATGAATTTTAATTGTTCGCTTTTCTGCTGGATTGACTTCTTTTTTAACTATGATGAGGATTGAATTTGTTTATGTTTCTTTTTCATCAAATTGAAATTGTTTTTTGAAGAGTCTAGATGCTTTGTTCTGGATTACCACACTTTGAATCTCCTCTAACTTTCCGTCTTACGACTTTATCCTCTTTTAACTTCTTGATTTGTTCCTTTAATTCTTGATTAAAAATTCTCAGGTGCTGGTTTCCTTCCTCGTTATCCTGTAGTTTTCCTTTGGTGTCTTCGTTCGATTGTTCTGTCTTCTTGGTACTCTTTAACTTTTTGGTTTTTCAAATTGATGTCTTGTTATGGTTTTTTAATCGATATATTTCTTCAGTGTTATTTGATAACATGCTTTTGATAGTTGTAATCTCCAACTTGTACGTTGTTTTAGTGTCGTCTTATTTTTGTTGGAGTTCACTAATATGTTGGCGAAGGTGGCAATTATATGCTTCTAGGCATCTTACTTTCATCTGGATGTTCTTGATTTCGTCTTCTTTCTATTTGATGATTTTTTTAAATGTTTTATTTCTTCTTCTAGATCATTATTGCTTCTATAAGGTGATTCTTCGACATTTTTTGAGTTTTTGATTTTGTCTTCCAGGTTTTGATTGTGACTTTTTAGATTTGAAATTTCCTTCCTTATTTAATAACCTTTTTTGGAGTTCTTTCTTTTGATGTTTTAAGCTACAATTCTCCTGTTTTGCTAAATGATTTCACAATTATTGCTTCATAATTGTGAATTGAAGATCTTTATTGGTCACTTTATTTTTCTCTAAATCATCCAATGCTGCTTGTAACTGTGATTTCATTTCTGAATATGTATGTTCCATCATTTGGTACTATGTCTTTATTTGTGACTAGGTCTTTCACCTCACAATGGATTTTAGCCATCCATATTCAGAGTTTCTCTATGTCTCAAGCGATGTTGGTGTAAATATACCATGGCTTGGTTAAACCATTGGTGCATTGATGAAAACAACATTTTGCAGAATATTAATAATTTGGAAGATTGGAAGGTCATTAATCCTAATTTGGAATATTGGAAGTATCTCTTGGTAGTAAATAGTTCACGGAAGAAAATTAATATAACCACGATTAGAACGAACTCTCATGAACTCCATAGCAAAACACGACGTTGGTATATTCCTAAAACTCCATGGGTTGGAAGGGTTTGTCATATGTGTGAGTGTATGAGCATTGAGGATGAAAATCACTTTCTCTTAGAGTGCCCTGTTTATACCCACATTAGATATGAGTTTCATATTATTTGTTACAATACAAACATTTATAACCTCGTAACTTGCAAAAACTATAGTGAGCTTGGAAAGCTTCTTGGGAATCTTTTTGAGCACAGGAACAAGATTTTAAAGTAAACAAAGTATTATCCTTCTTAAAGTTCTATAATGCAAAGTTGGTTCGAGTGGAGGTTAATCATCATCAATAAAAATCCTTCATTTGCAAAATTATTCATCCATTTTTTAAAAATAAATTTATTTATTTAATAAATATCTTTTTTGAAGTTATATAAAACCTTTAAAAAATTAAATTATATTACCATTGAGATATAAGCTAAAAGGTTGTTTAGAGGAAGCAGGTTTTGCTGGCACAATCTTAGCTGGAATAGTCCTCATCCTTCTTCTCTATGCTGACGATATTGTTCTTCTGGCAAGATGTCCTTCCGATCTTGATAAGAAACTAAGGCTTCTTAAGGATTTTTTCTCTACCATGGGTATGGCTGTTAACACTGACAAAAAAAAAATATGATTATCAAATCCAAGAAGGACACTTACGCTAATTTTGTGTATGACAATAGCAACTTGGAGGAAGTGTCTTCTTACAAGTACCTAGGAATTGATATTCATCACAAGATCAAATGGAACTATAGCATTAAGAAAAGGATTAATGGAGGGTGGAAAGATTATTTTGGTTTTGAAAATAATTGTAAAGCAACAAACCTTGTGATGTGGGATAAAAAGAAGCTCATCTTTGAAACTTTAGTCACTCATGTTATCTTGTATGGGTGTGAGGTTTGGGGTTGCAACATTTCTAGAGAATCCTGGAGAAATATTGAGCAAATCCAGAAGCGTTTTATAACGTATAGCCTAAACATTAAAAGCAATACACCCTACCCTATTCTCCTTATAGAAGTGGGTCTTTCCCCTATCCAGAGCCTAGCTATGACTAGGCTCCTATTGTACAATCACAAAAGCAATAACATGGGAGACCATAGACTTCCTAAACTAGCTTTAAATTCTATCCAAAACCACCTAAGGCTCAAGCGAGGTTGGTATAAAGATACCAGGGCTTGGTTAAATCGTTGGGAGACCGATGAAAATGTTGCATTGCAAAATATAAATAACATTAAAAATATTGTCACTTCTAAGTTTAAGGAGAAAATGTGGTGTGAGAAAGATTTAGAGGATAAAAGAAAATAAAGATATTATAAGGAGGTCATCAACCCTACTCTAGAAGATCAAAAGTATCTCTCGGTTTTAACTAGTTCAAAGAAGAAAATTAATACAGACAAGATAAGAATGAACTCTCATGAGCTTCATAGTGAAACTGGTCATTGGGAAGTTCCTAAAACACCATGGGTAGAAAGGATTTGCCATCTCTATGAGAATATGAACATTGAGCATGAAAAAATCCTCTTAGAATACCCTGCATACGCCCACATTAGATCTCAGTTTCATAATATTTGTTGTAATTCTGACCTTCCTAGCCTTTTAACTTATCAAAGTTATAGTGAACTTGGGACACTTATCTCCAAGCTCTTTGACCATAAATATACAATTTTAAAACAAACTAAATAATGCATTTCTTTGGGTCCGATAGACCAAATTTTGGTCTGAGTGGACATTAACCATCATCATCATCATCATAAGATCCACCGAGTTTTTTTTAATAAAAATAAAAATAGATTTGTAAATATATTTTTAATGTTGTTCCTACACATTCAAACAAAATAAGGAGTCTTCTTCCTATATTCTTACAAATTCATGTTTTCTTATTATTTATCTTAGTGATGTGATTGAAAAATGAGGTCCTAAAACTTATTAGGAAGAAATTATTATTAGAAGTACATATAGTGATGTTGAAACTAATTATTTGTCGTGACATTGTATTCCATAAAATCAATTTCAGTCGTTTAAAAATTGGATTTTCTCTCGATATATGAAGAATAAAGAAAAAAATGATTTATATCAATATTTTTAAAATTTTCTATATTAAACTAAGTGAATATGTTTTTTTATATATTTAAAAATAAATAAAATTATTTTTGATGTCTTTTTATTACGTCGGTGCAAGTTTATGAGGGTATCTTTTGATGTGTTAGATGCAATAGAAAACTGAAAAAAATGAGTTTCCCTCAACTTAGATGGATATTTTGACATACATAATAAATCTTGATTTGAGTAGAAAAGATGAAATGTAGGAAATTGAATCACATTTTCGAATATTTAAATTTTGTTTGAAAATGCTTATAACTATCTCTAGTTTGACTTTTATAATGGGTAAATTTTTATTTTAGGGCAAATGATAAGGTATACATATTTGTGGGTGCATCCTTGGAGTGCCTAAATGATAGAATTAACCTAGAAATATTGGTAGATATATAGAGAACAAATAGTACTAGCGCAACACTATTTTTCCAAAATAAATTTAATAATTTCTAATGTTTTAAGAATTATTTAAGTGATCAAACCTAGAAAACAATACGCCTAGTGTACGTATTTTGAAGGTCTTAATGCAATATCATGAAATGATTTTTTTATAACTTGTAGAGGTCGGTGTCTAGTACTACAACATATAATTTTTTTAAATGTTTGGGAAATGAAAAAGTTATGAAAGAAACACTAACTATGTGCTTTGTGAGTTCAGAAGTAGTGATACAAGAAAATTAGTAAAAACATAATATTTTTAAGAACAAATTACATATTTAGAATCTACAAAAAAATGTGATGTTGGTCTAAAACTTCATAAAAATTGATTGTGTAGCATACTATAACAAGCGATAAAACACATGGATATTGAGAGAATGGGTAAGATGCCCAATTAGCCATGGTTTACCATATTCCATAGAACATGTTTGATTAACCCGAAGCTAAATCAGAAGTAGACACATAGAAAGAGGGATGGTTCCTAAACATGTAACAAGGCTCGAACTAAGCGCTAAAAATCATGATCCTCTTCCTTTTAAATTCAAAATTTCCATTCATGCCAATCTGGGTGCCATGAAAATCAAAACGTGTGCATGTTTTAGCTCTACAAAACATGCAAGTTTTTTGTAGAGATGAAACACTTACGCATTTCATAGAGCTAAAACACATGCAAGTTTTGGTAAAAATCAAATTTACCTTAATAGAAACAAGGGGGAGGAGCGAGGTTTGGGGGAGAGAAATATATAGAGATCGGGGTTAGGGGGTAAGGATTTAGGGAGGACTAGGG
>LPNX010370283.1:311680-335866 GCA_001517045.1 Pseudotsuga menziesii | reverse complement strand
AGAGGAGAGGGGAGGGGATTAGGGATATGGGGAGGATGGTAGAGGGGGGATATAGATGTGGGGTGTTAGGGAAAAAATGATAAAAAGGGGTGATAAGAGAGAGAGAGGAGGTAGCATGGGGGGGATAGATATTGGGTTTTTGCTCATTTATCTATGCATAAACAAAGATGAGATATCTATCGATAAACTTCATGCTATAACAAATAACTACATATCATTAAAATCATTGCCTATATTGGGATTATGTTTTTCAACAACACCCTAGGACCCCCACCTCTAGTATATATTCGTTTCCTTTATTACAAATCTCAAAGTTGATCCTCCAAGGACATTAGTCGACACCCTATAAGTTTTATGAAGCATCCTAATCCAAGCATTAACTAAGGTAGATAAAACTTCCCATATCGAAGAAGTAATTGTGCTTGAGTGAAGGGTACAATTATACTAAGGTCATGACAAAGGAGTTAAACACCCAACAACACCAACATCAAGGTAGATGGAAGGGTTTATGCACTTGATTAAATTCCAATCGCATACTCATACATGATAGAATCTAATGGAAATATTTCCATCCCGAAACCCTAAAAATAGTTAAATGTATTGAATTCTGAATGAGATCTAATATTCTAATTTTTAGCATATGAAGTCCAATGAGGTTGGAACCACTCTCAAACATCCCAAAAAAATTAATGGTAATATTAAAATTTTAAGTACAAGGATACAAAATGAAATATAAGGAGAATGCCACTTTTACTTTAAGAATTTAAATAGTATTTTAAATTAATGTTACTATTGATTATTGTGGTTCCTTTATTTATTATTTAAAAAGTAGGAACAATAACGTGTGTGCATTTATTAAACCATGCATGTTATTAATGTGCACATGTTAATAACATGTAAGCATTTTTTTATATATGAACATGTGCGCAAACTTCTAATTTAAAAAACGTTTGGTGCGCAAATGACTTTTTCCACCTACGTGGTGGATGAGTTGTCCACTTTGGTTTTTGGGTTTAGGTTCATATTATCAAACCTATGATTTGGACCTGTAACTAACAAAACACATTCACTTTTTCATTCCCCTAATTTTCAACCTCAAATCTACATATATCTTTTACACTTGAAATATAAAAAGCTTATGAAAAAAAATGTTGTTTCAACTTAATAGCAACATCAATAATTTTAAGCATAAACGTTAAATTTTATACAAAATATCATGTCACAAATGCATAAATACATAAATAATGTGAACCCTAAAAATTATGCACCAGTAAATGGTTCTAGTAATAATGTACTCCTACTCCCACATATTGTTGGAAAGGGGTTGGGGTAAGTTGCGCAGCATCCGCAATGTTGCACAAGCTTAGAAGACACCGTGCAAGACAAAGATAGCGCGATAGGCAGAAGATAGACTAATTTTGATTATTTTGTGTCACTTTGTGTACTTGTTGACCATTTTTTGTGGATATTGGTCATTAGTCAGTTAAATCAGTTAGGAGTTAGTTAGAAGTGGACCATGAATGTAAAGGTGTGAACCTATATATAGAAAGAAGAATTGTGAATGAGATACCAATTGATAGAGGGATCAATACATGCATAGAGAGAACAAGTTATTATCTGTCTGAGATGAATTGTTATCTGTTTTGATTTGTGGGTAATTGCACAGAAGTATTGTGATAAGACAGATGTTGATCTGAATCGTTGTTTTCTTCTTTTTCTATCCTTCTGCTCTTGCAACCCCGATGATGAATTCTAAGTGAATCTGAATTATCGATTTGTAATGCAATGTTTTACTGTTTATGAATGCTGTCATGTTTTCCGATATAGATTTGTTACTGTTATGATTGAATGATGCGCGATAATGAATGGATTTGTGAGAGAAGTTGATATGATATGGTTGTTGAACTGATGAACCGTCGATGCCATAACCCTCTTCTATACTGCAAAAACTTGGTTCCATCAGCCCTCTCTCGAACATCTCAGGTGAGACTTCATCCACTCTGTGGGTGTTGCTGAACGGGGTAAAACCCATCTGGACCGATTCTTAGGGAGATCGCGGTGAGTCAAGTGTCGACAAAGGGGGTCCCTGTCGACTGGGTTTGGTTGGTTGAGGGTTGAGCCAACAAATGATTCCATTGCTGGGACCTTGTTGTGACTGAGAGGAGGGGATGTGGTATCTGACACGACCATAAATCCAAGATTGGTTTGATCAGAAGCTGCAAGAATTTGCTAAAGCAAAAAATCAGAACCTAGGATTGACCACAAACAAGTGGTTGGTGAACTACATACACGAAGGTCCTCACGAGTATTTCTTCTATGAGTTTCCCATTATACTGTACAAGTGGTTGGCACGGTTTACATACAAGAAGAAAAATTTCCAAGGAGGAGAACCAACATCCTGGACCCCTGAATTGATCTAAGAACTGTAAGAAACTGACAACAAAGCATCGTGAGCTGTTGAGGTCTGGTTGGATAGCATCCTAGAAGGCTACATTACAGAGTTCGCAGTTGACACTACTAAGTCTTACAGGGAAGTAGAAAGGTATTTTTTCAACGGGCCTAGAGGTAGGTTTTTATTATCTCTACAACTATCAATTAAAATGCTTATCTGCGAAAAGGGAATACTGAATATGCAAAAGGAATACTAAAGATGCACGTAGAGTAGTCAAACTCTGGTTTGTGGAGGTGGTGGATACCGCGGCTAAAGGGGGGAGATGAATGGGAAGATAAGGGGTAGATGGGTGCAATTTTTGACGAGACTATGAGGAAAGTTGAGGAATAAAGTGGTTGTACAAGGGGAGGAGCAAGGTTTCAACAGGAGAAGAAGCATAGGATAGGGGAAGGTCTTGCTACGATCGAAACGCAAAACTGCGAAGGACAACCACACGGGACGAAGAAACCATATAATGACAAAGAGGGTGACTAGACCCAGACTATGCCCAGGAAAACGACAAGATCAAACCCTATCAACAACATGCCCACACTTCCGCGCACCACTTCAAACTCAGGAAGAAACACGAACTCTATGTCGTCTTGCCCAACGTGTCAACAACATTCTAGTAGTAGATCAGTGTCAGTAGGAAG
Organism: Pseudotsuga menziesii; assembly: GCA_001517045.1. NCBI lineage: Eukaryota > Viridiplantae > Streptophyta > Pinopsida > Pinales > Pinaceae > Pseudotsuga > Pseudotsuga menziesii. The sequence goes on along the minus strand of LPNX010370283.1, from coordinate 332,782 downwards.
AAGGCCAAGGATGGTAGGAGATGACACTAAGTTACCTTTGTTTCATGTGAACGCGGCTGATGATCCCGAGTAGTACTGGTTCCTCTACGAGGCAGTGTGGATTGTTAGACAGGCCATCGATGATGATGTCAAGAAAGGCCAACTGACGACTACCCTACGGGGTCGTGCACTAGACTCGTTCATGAAATTAATTCAAGTTCCTAGGGGGACACCTGCAAAAACATTGGATGAAGTCTGACAAGGACTGATCGAAGAATTTCGGAAGCCTAAGTCTGAGGCTCAATACATTACTGAGTTGAAAGAGATTAAGTCGTTTCCCAATGAGACTGTTTGGGACTTCGACCAGAGATTCAAGACATTGATGGCATGGGTCAGCTTTAAGATGAGTGATGTTCATCATAAAGAGTGTTTTATTGCATCCTTGGTACCTCACATCCGGCAACCACTGATGCAGCAGAAGATCGCAACATAGACCGAGGCTTTGGAGATTGCAATGAAGTTGGAAGCTTCACCGGTTGGAGAGAATGCAGTTGGCATGAATCAAATCTAGGCACAACTGGAAAATATAACGCTGTAGCTGCAAGACATCAAGAAGGCGAAGGAAGATCGTGATGATCTTTGGTGCACTCAGTGTCACGCAGATGGACACACCAAAGATAACTACCCAAGTTTCTGAAATTATCTAGTTTCAAGAGTGCCAAACCCATTAAGTTGCGGCAGTGTACCATGGTGTCACATATGTCAATTTTATGGGCACCGACACAAAGAGTGTCAAAACTAGCCAAATTATATTGTTCTTTTTGTAAATCGGTGGGACATGAAGACAAATACTGCTGGGCATATGATCTGCTACAGGAGAGAACATATGATTCATACTTTGTGAAGGGCGAAGATCATCGCACAATCCAACAGCCGCAGATATAGCCTTAGACTATAAATTCTTGACCACAGTATACACCGCTACCTTCGATGCAATTTATACTGTCTGGCCGCAGCCATAGTTCACACCACAACCGCAATTTGCACTGGAGCCGTAGTGTAGTCAAATGATGATGCCTTAGCAATCGTACGCAGTCACAGTATGTTCAAGCTACACAGTATGTTTAGCAGCAGCCCAATCCCATGCCGCAACAAGTGTCTCATCCATAGTACCAGCAACAGGGATGATTCTGTGAAGGATTCCGAGGAAGAGGAGGAGGCTTCAGACGAGGTCATAGATCAATCCAATGTTACAAATGTGGGGTATTTGGGCAATATCAGAGAGATTTCCCTCACTTTCAATGCTCATGTACATATTGCACTGTGATCAATCACACGGTCGAAAAATTCCCATAGTTAATCGCAAGATGGCAGGCTGGGAACGTCCCTTAGTTGCAGAGCCCGAACCAGGTCCAGACTCATAATCAACTGCTAAAACAGAACCAATTTTCAACCCAGAATCAAGTTCCAATCCAAAATCATATGGTGAACCAACCTGTGAACCCCTCATTGAACCAAAATATGTCGTTGACTCAAAATTCCCCAATGAACCAGAATCAAGGGCCGATGGTAGCACCAATCTCAGCGGAGCCCAGAACAATAGATGTCGACATTGCCATTGTCACCTGTGGATGAGCCACAATAGGAGAGGATGGGCCCCTCTCACAAATTTGACTGGTTGGAAAAAAGAAGGCCTCATTCGTTATCACAACTAAAAAGGAGATATTTTTCGGAGCACGGGATTCAATTGGAAGAAATCTTGGTAAGTTGCATGTCATTGAAATGCCTTCTGCTTTTGATTCTACACTAGAGGCAGGACCATCGCGACAGCATGGTACCTTGCATCAATTCTTTGAGAGTTTTTTTATCGCTAGCGAAAGACCCAGCTGCTTTGGTTGAGATTGAAAATTTGTTGCGCCATCTGGGTAAGGAGTCCACTGTGAAATTTTTACATAAGAAAAATACATGCAAGGAGATGCATATGGATATTCAGATTAGAGACTATGAACTCAACTCGATCATTCTATATCTAGTGTCAGACATAAATATCTTGACAAAAAAGACATGGGAAAATATGGGGCAGCCGACATTGGGATGGTCCCTAATGCAGCTACGATTAGCCAATCATACGAAGGTGCAACCAATTGGACGGGTATCTAACCTAGTCGTAGATGTTGAAGGTATGAGGACTCGTGCTTATTTTGACATAATTGAAGTTGTTAATAGTGAAGGATCCTACCTCGATCTGCTAGGGGTTGGATGGGCCAATGATAGCATGGTAGTCATTAACTTCAAGAAGCGGATGATGACTTTCAAGAACCAAGATATTCGGGTCATCGCACCTATGGAATTTGATGAAGGCCAGTGATACATTGAGCCAGTAAAAGATGAAGTTTTCAGGGGGTGGGATCATTCCTACAATATCTCTGAATATCATTTTCACCCCACATTTGACGAAGAACTTGGTTGGCACAACGCTAGTTCCACGTCTTTTGATTTTGAGGATGCGTTGGAAAATTGGCAAAATCGGATGCATGAGGTGTCCTTTAGGAAGTGTAGATTAGTCACGCAATTATTGCGCCATGTTGCAACGAAGATTGTGGAATTACCAATGTATGAAGGGTTTCTTGAAATTTTTGCATTCTTAGTGGAATTTGAAGAAAAGGTCTCGAAACCGCAGCGATTGTTGGCACTAGAGGAGGCACTAAAGGCTACTCAAGCGTGCTGCTGGGAAACTCACAAAAAGACAATTACTGGATGGGGCCAGTGTCAATGATTGATGATAGTTCGCTTCAGAAATTCAGAGGCATACCATGCTGAGAGGTATGATGGATGGAATGACCCTAGAGGTCAATTGAGGGAATTCCAAACATTGTGGGCATAGTGACCAAGGGATGAATGGGTCTATTCCTTTATTCACACCCTAGATGAAATGCCAAGATCATGGTATGTAGCTGTGGAGCTGTGAAGGGACATAACCAATTGGTAGGAGATGATGGTTTGTTTTGCGCAAACCTTTCACTTTGTAGATGCTAACCTCGATGTTAATAATGCACTTCAGATTATTTGGGACGTGGTCCTAAAAGTTGTACCAGTCGCATACCCTGTGAATCCACATGTGCATTTCCACATGCAGTCGATAATGCAATGCTATAACATGTCTAGAGATCCTGAAGATGATGATGAACTACGAAATATAAATATCTCGGAGATAGAAGGAAGTCAAGATGTTGCAGCACCAGATGTACCAACTAATCCCAGAAGTCAGCCGTTGAAGATTCTAAAGGTTAACATTGGGACAGAGGAAAACCCAAATTTTGCCAGTGTTAGGGACTATTGGGATGAGGAGACCATGGCAAGAATCACGGACCTGCTACATGAATTTCAAGATCTCTTTCAGACTAAGTTCTCAGAAATGAAGGGGATACTAGGTAATCTCAGAGAGATGAAGATCCTGCTAAAACCAGATGCGAAACCAGTATGACAGAGACCATATCACCTGAATCCGCGATGCAAAGAGAGAGTCAAGGATGAACTTGAATGAATGCTGGAGGTGAGAATCATTGAGCCGGTAGAAGAATCAGAATGGATCATTCCCATGGTGGTCCAAGACAAGAAAAAAGGTGAAGTTCAGATTTATGTTGACTTAAGAAAATTGAATGATTCTTGTATGCATGACCCATTTCTGACCCCTTTCACTGATGAAGTACTTGAAGGAGTAGGAATTCAAGAAATGTACTCTTTCACAGACGGATTATCTAGTTATCACCATATCAGAATCGCTAAGGAGGATCGACACAAAACTACCTTTGTCATTGAGTGGGGCTACTTCCAATACACGGTGATGTCGTTTGGGTTGAAGAATGCACCCGCAATATTTTCCAGAGTTGTTGTCGCAGCATTTAAATATTTCATTTAGAAATTCCTACAGGTGTATATTGATGATTGGACAGTGTATGGACTAATCAGGGATCATTTGGCCAACCTTCGACTGATGCTGGAGAGGTGTCGACAGCATCAGATTGCGTTGAACTCTAAAAAGTGTATTTTTTGTGCACCATTCGGGATACTGTTGGGACACATCATGTGCAAGCAAGGATTACTAGTTGATCCTGCAAATATATCGGTCAAGAGTTTGCCACCACGGACCAATGTAAATATGCTTCAGGAAACACTGGGAAACACTAGGTACTATTGCAAATTCATTAGAGGCTATGCTATGATCACTGCTCCCATGGAGAAACTATTGAAGAAAGATGTTATATTTAATTGGAGTCCAAAATGTCAAGGTAGATTTGACATGCTGAAGGCCAAAATGGCCTCGGCACCTATACTAGTATTCCCAAATTGGAACAAAGAGTTGCACGTCCATGTTGATGCCTCTTCTGTTGCTTTAGGAGTAGTGCTCACCCAGTTGGGTGAAGGATATTTGGATCACTCAATCTATTTTACTAGTTGAAAGATGTCATTTGCCGAGAGAAACTATACGACCATGGAGTGGGAAGATATGGGAATGGTCTATGCACTATAGAAATTCAGGCACTACTTGTTAGGCAGCCACTTCAAGATGTTTACTGACCATTCGGTGCTGAAGTATTTGGTCAACAAGTTTGTGTTGGGGGGAAGATATTTTGTTGGCTACTTCTCTTCCAGGAGTTTGATTTTGAAATAATTTTCAGGCCGAGTCGTTTGAACGTTGGCCCTGATCACTTGTCCAAAATTGAGATAGGCGAAGAACCTACCAATATCAAACAAGGACTGCCTGATGCACAACTATTTCAGGTTGACATGGCTGATGACCACTATGCTCCAATACTTCAGTGTTTAGCAACAGGAGTGGCCCCATAAGAGCTTTCCACAAGTCAAAAGAAACAACTGGTAGTCAAAGCTTTTGATTACCAATTGATCGTTGGACACCTGTATAAGATGGGACCAGATGAAATACTACGATGCTGCATCCTACCACATGAATAGGAGTAGATTTTGGAAGAAGCACATGCAAGTGTTGTTGGTGGACACTATGGGGGTCGTGCTACTGCAAGGAAAGTGCTTCGCATAGGGCTATGGTGGCCCACCCTACATAATGATGCAACAGAATATGTGCGGAGTTGCAATGTATGTCAATGCACTGGGAAACCATCACGGTGAGATGAGATGCCACTATTACGATAGGTGACTTTGCAACCTTTTAAGAAGTGAGTGGTATACTTTGTGGGTCCAATCAACCCACCCAGAAAAATAATTGGTGCGCAGTACATAATCACAGCAACATACTACTTGACAAGATGGGTAGAGGCTGCCCCAGTTGTGGACTGCACTATTGCGACAACATCAAGATTTCTATTTGATAACATTGTGACGCAGTTTGGGTGTCCAAGAGTATTGATGAGTGACCAAGCCATCCACTTTATCAATCGCACAGTACGAGCATTGATGGAGGAAATGTAGATACATAACAAGAAAAGTACACCATATCATCCATAGAAAAATGAGACTGTAGAAGCATTCAACAAAATCTTGGAGCATGCACTTACAAAAGTATGTAATGCTAACCGAGATATCTGGGATTTGAAGATTCCAGTTGTGCTATGGGCATATTGCACCACTTGCAAGAGATTGACGGGGAAGACACCGTTCAAATTGGTATATGGGCAAGAAGCAGTCATGCCCATGGAGTACATCATCCCCAATCTATGCATTGCAGCCACGACAGACATGGATGATGATATCATGCTAGAAGAACGCGCAACACAATTAATACAGCTTGAAGAAGACCGTTTTATTGTAGCATTCCATTAGTGCGACGAGAAGGATAGACAGAAGGCATGGCATGATCACCATATATAAAAAAACAGTTTCATCAAGGAGATTTAGTTCTGCTCTATGACAACAAGTTCTTGAAATATCCAGGTAAGTTACAGATGCATTGGTTAGGACCCTATCTTATTAACTCTATTACCTATGGGGGTTTCATTTAATTGCAGCAGTTAGATGGGGTGGTGCTTCCAAAACTTGTGAATGCCAGCTGCTTAAATCCATATCGAATGGAGAAAGAACCGCGCAATTCCTAAGGCACTGCGCAATGAAAAAAAAACAAGAGAGAATAGATAGAAAACGGAAGGGCGTGCTAGAAGGAATGGGCTGCACAAGAATAGGGGGAAGTAGCATACTTCGGTAGCCAGACCGTGACAGCCGCAGGGCTGCGATTGAAGTCAAATCAGCAATAAATACGAAAAGTTAAGAGTAGTTAGTCGATGGCGCTTGTTTAAGCGACGCACATTTATGGATTATCCGACCGTTGGGTTGGCAGAATGGATGAAAGATTTGAGTAATTAATGCAGGATTTAGTTATGATCACTGCTGCTGATATAGTAAGATGAATGACAGATCATCTAAATGCTATATGAAGGGGTCCGACACAAGATGGAAGCACCATTGAGCTAAGTTGCACTTGCAAAGAGTGAGTGAGATAGGACTGCAAAGAGTGTTGAGTGAATTGGGAGAATTGTAGGGTGAATGTGAGAGTGCCTCACAACTATGAATAAGTGGCGTGGGATGCAAAGTAACCCCATCACAGTTGATATTTCTAGTGAATGAGACTCACCCATTTGACCAGTTTCCATAGTAGAAGAAGTCACCAGCATGTAGATTGGGTCATCCAACATCCTTACGAAGAAACAGGGGGGGGAGAAGGAACGCTCCCCAGTGCCAAGCAAGAGGCAGAAACAGACATCAACAAGGGAAAAATAAGACAAAGCTGCCCAGGTAGGGCCATCCAGCTCTGGAGTGGTAGAATCCATCGTACACACCGGGGTCTTTGTTAAGGACATTCCTGGATACATTGCTCCCACTTGACCTGGTGTGAAACCTCGGCGTCTGACCAAAAATCAAAAGTATCAACCAAAAATGTTGTCGCTGCTGCAAGGAATGACATGCACCATTGACATTGTCCTTACATTGATAAATATGAAATATGAGGACCATGATTTTTTGTTGTGGAAGGACGTAGCGGATGATCCCTATGAGTCACTCCCTTTAGTCGCAGGAGGCCCAATTGTGTGTATACCATAGCCATGGGCGCAAGGGCTAAACAAATCTGGGTTGTTGGGGATTATCAACATGTCGCATCTTGGGCCATTGAATGAAGAAAATGCGTGTGTCAAACAGATTTTGGCGTCTTTTCATGGAGGAACAGTATGGCTGGACACACCAATCGTGATTACGGTGGACTTGATATCGAAGATCAGATGGTTTCCAAAGGATGGGGCAGACGCATCACAATACTTCAATGGAAGAGATAATGATAAGTGGATTGCTACACGGTTGAAGGAGAGGTATGATTTGCAGTGCGACGATAGAACATTTCGCATCGACAGTATTAATGAGAGGGCTGTGCGTAATGGCGCACAGATTTTGGAAAGTAAAATTGTTAGAAAGAATCGCCCTATTCAGTGCAATTCAGAGGTGATTACATGCGCGCAGCAGTGTGCTAAGGGATTCCAAATGAACTGGTCCCTGTTTTTGTTGAATTAGTTGAGAGAGGATGCGGTCACAGTCCAGGCCTGGGAGAGGCCCTTTACTTACAGTTGCTTACTGATCTTGATCGCGTTAGTGGCTTGGATGGAGCCAGAAGACTGCCAATGCATGGATGTGGAGGATGTTAAAGTATGCAAAGGCGCTTGATACCAGAATTTGTGGTGGGTAGAAGAGGCCAATCGACAAGTGGACTGCCCGATCCACTTTTGGATCTACTAGGAAGCATTAAAAGCAGCATCTGTCAAAATTCCATGGCTATTAGACACAACAACGGTAAAGTATCAATGGATTATGTGGTTCACCATTTAGCCACACACTATTCTGATCCAGGATCTTGGCGACCCAGACAAGCAATGGCTGCCAATGGCGTATAAGGTGACAGATGAAGACTTTGATGCAACGGTTTAGGATTGGCTGGCAGAGTGGTGTGAACCAGTAAGTGTTGAGGAAGTATCGACGAGACCTCCCATAGATGCACCAGAGGATCCAGTCAGAGGAGCCGAACAACAAAGTCACCACGACTCTGATGGCGAATCCTCCACAGAAACCCCCATCGACATTAAGGTGCAACACATCTTTAAAGAGATTAGGATGAAATAGAAAATGGACTAGGATGCCAACAGTAGTACCAGATCCACGTTTGAAGCACAATTACAGCGGCTTATTAAGGTCGTCATGGACTCATCTGACATTGTCGCAAAAGAAATGTGGAGGTCTACTCAAGAAGGTTTTGCTGAGGTACACACAGAGCTAGATTCTATATATAATATTGTCGCAAGAAGAGGACTAGAAAGTGCATTTGTGTAGGAATTCACATTGATTTGCACTGAGTCGTGGGCTAAGAACGTTCAGGTTCCCCCGACTGGGATCGACATTGGATGATAGGATATCAACTCCTCCCTACAACAACTACAGAGCATTGCATTGGAAATCAACAAACTATCAACGTGGACGCTAGTACACATGCAACAGGTCGCCAACAAGGATTTGGTTGATAGGCAGAAGGAGATTAGCGACCAGTACCTGGAGGCACAAGATGAAGACAAGAAACTGAGGAAGGAAGTAGAGGAGCTATGATAGGTAAAGGAGTAGCTAGTAGCAGAAAGAGCACATGAGATCAAAGCATTGAAGACGGTGCATGATGAACTGAAAAGGAAGGTTGGTGAGGAGATTACTGCATTGAAAAAGGAAACCTGTCGCCTTGTTATCGAGAAGGCACCACTGTTTGCTAGCAGAGGCAAGGTCGAAGAGGTCGTTGCTAATGCATGTCAACACATCCACGAAATCATGGTAGAGCTAGACGTCGTCGCCAAATCCAAGCGACTTGGAGAATTCATCGTGTAGCTACAGTTGGACAACAGCCTGTTAAAGGCCATGGTTTACCCACCGACACCACCAGAGCAGGTTGCAGAAAGAAAGAGTTCCATTGAAGAGATTGCAGTGCAGTTTGAGGACATGGAGCAAATGCAAAGAAGGTCACAGAGGCAACGACACAATTTTCGGGTAGTGTCATTCCAGCTGAGAAGCTCAATCAACTCACCAAGCAGTTATAGGAAGCAGAGACCCAGTTGGAAATATTGAAGATGATGCTAAGGACAATGCCACCAATTGTATCGATCACAAGATCTGCAGAACCGAAGGAGATCTAGCAGTGAGTTGCAAAGGCACAGGAGCGACAACGAAAACGTAGTGACCATCTTAAGGAGTTCTAGGAGATTGGCACACAATTGTTGGGAAAAGCAGCCGTTGCACTGCAAGCGGTGCAGGATGGCAAGAAAGAGGTCAATGCCATGCCAAGATGGTGGAGCACTTGTTGAAGCATGATCGCCTTGCATGTCAGGACATTGTTGAGAAATTCAAAGCGCAAGTTACCGAAATTTCTGAGCAATATGAAGACTTCAAGATTAAGATAAATGAGTACACTAAGTCTGTCTGACGTAGCTCAAGGACAAGCCACAAGACTGTGTTGGGGGCCTGTTGGAAAGGGGTTGGGGTAAGTTGCGCAGCATCCGTGATGCTACGCAAGCTCAGAAGACACCGCGCAAGACAAAGATAGCGCGATAGGCGGAAAATAGACTAATTTTGATTATTTTGTGTCACTTTTTGTACTTGTTGACCATTTTTTGTGGATATTGGTCATAGTCAGTTAAATCAGTTAGGAGTTACTTAGAAGTGGACAATGAATGTAAAGGCGCAAGCCTAATATAGAAAGAAGAATTGTGAATGAGATACTGATTGATAGAGGGATCAATACATGCATAGAGAGAACAAGTTATTATCTGTCTGAGATGAATTGTTATTTGTTTTGACCTGTGGGTGATTGCACAGAAGTATTGTGATAAGACAGATGTTGATCTGAATTGTTGTTTTCTTCTTTTTTCTATATTTCTGTTCTTGCAACCTTGAAGATGAACGCTAAGTGAATCTAAATTATCGATTTATGATGCAATGTTTTATTATTGATGAATGTTGTCCTGTTTTTCGATCTAGATCCGTTACTGTTATGATTGAATGATGCGTGATAAGGATCCGTGAGAAAAGTATATCTGATCTGGTTGTTGAACTGATGAACCGTCGATGCCCTAACCCTCTTCTATACTATGAAAACTGGGTTTCGTCATCCTTCCCTCGAACATCTTGGGTGAGACTTCATTCACTCTGCGGGTGTTGCTGGACAGAGTAAAACCCGTCTGGACCGATGCTCAGGGAGGTCGCGGCGAGTCGAGTGTCGACAGAGAGGACCCCTGTCAACTAAGCTTATTGGTTGAGGGCTGAGCCAACACAACCAATTTGTCATATTTTAAATAATAACAAACGACACTAAACAATTAAAAACAAAGTTAGGCCAAACTATCATCTTCAATTTGTCATGTTTTAAATAAGAACAAACAGCTGTCAGCACTAAGCAATTAAAAATAAAGTCAGACCAAGAACAGATACGGAAAAGCTGCTAGGTACATACTAAATACCTTCAATTTTTCATGTTTTAAATAACGACAAAAGGCACTAAACAATTAAAAACAGATTCAGACCCAGAGCAGATAGGGAAGAACTTCTCAGTGTAAAAAGTCTCCAACACATAATACATACTAAATACGCTTAACTCTGCTGCAACTTTGAAAAACCTTAAACATCTCTGTAACAGCTTGATAGTTCTGCCTTGTTCAACCTGGAGTTTACTTGGACAAAACTGAAAGCCAAGATTATTCAATAGAAGACATAAAAAGGCTTTTAAGAGGCTCTTCAATTTTGTCTAAATGCAACGTAATCTCCCAGAGCCAACAAAGGTGCCGCCTTCACTGGGTCGAAGCAAGATAAGTCCCCCTTGGCTCTGTCTAAGAATTCAGCACTGAATTGTTTTAATTTTTTCAAATCCTTCAACTTGGGATAAGTGGCCTTCTCACTAATCAAATCCTCTGCTACAGTCCTGCCCAATTCTTGCGATGATTGAGTAACATCAACTATGTTTTCTGCAATGTGAAACAGAAGCCCCACGCAACTCGCATACCTCCGAATTTTCTCGATCTCATCCTCCGAGGCACCATCGATGATCGCCCCACATACAGCCGAGCACCCCAACAGCACTGCAGTCTTGTGAATGTGAATCCACTCCAGTGTTTCAATTAGGTCAACAGAAGAACCCCCGGCCCCCTCACTCATAATACGTGCAATGTGCTCACCGGCAACCCCTTGAGAGCCTGAAGCTCTACCCAATTCAGATACAACCCTCAAAATCCTATCACTGCCTACAGTTTTGCTTGTAGAGGCTACAACGTGCTGAAAGGAAAATGAATGAAGTGCCTTCCCTACAAGAAGAGCAGCAGTTCCATTGGCAAATGCGTTAGGGTTTCTAGGGTTACTTCCCTGTAAATCATCATTAATGTCCAAGCAAGGGAAATCATCATGTAGCAAAGTCATTGTATGAATCATCTCTATTGCACAGGCAACAGGCATTGCAAGCTCCTCCGTCCCTCCCACAAGCTCACATGCAGCAATACACAGAACAGGACGAACTCGCTTCCCTCCTGGAAGAAGAGAATACCTCATGGATTCATGTAATTTTTCTGGGAAACGAAGTGGAACAGCCTTATCAAGTGCCTCATTCACTGCCATTGCCTTGGCAAGCATTTACTCGTTGAAATCGAATTCAATGCTCTTCTTCGTTTCTTCGTGAAGATTCAGCAACTGAACAGTTGTGTTTGAGTGTCCAGATAATGGAGCTCTGTATAAAGATAACTTCTTCTTCGAATATCCTCGGAGGCCCAGATGCTCGCCATTAAAAGCCTCCAGTGAAGTTCGAGATTCATGAAAATGTTTCGATTCGATGGAAACTCTGTTCATAGGATGCATGTTATAACAGTTAGCTGCCATGGCCGCGATACCACAGTAAGCCATGTCGTCGTTGAATTTATTCTATAATATTTAGCTCCTAGTAGCTACTCTAAAACAGAATTTCGAAGAAAGCATATAAATCTTTGAATGCAACATAATGTAATTGAAGTATCATGCATCTGATTTCATAAAATTTTGTATCAACCAAATGCTTCTTTTATCGATGACTGGAAAATCTCATTTTCACTGGAATAATGGAATTCAGCCGATCAAATCTATAATTAAATACAACTTGTGTAGCATGTGTATAAGTCCAACGTGTGTATAATTGCAACTTGCATGATTTGATTTGATATATTGAGATGTATAATAAATTATTAATATATGGAAATTTTTTACTAATTGAATTTTGATAAAAATAAAAAATTTGTTTTATTCATGTTATTGTTTTCATGATGCTATGTTGTTAAATCAAAAATTTATTACATATGGTGTATGGTTTCAGTACAATGAAGGTTTACTTCTAAGGTTAAGAAATAGAGTCAATGGATTACAGATATACCTTTATCTAACAGGTTTTTTTATTACTACAATTTTAATTATCAAGTTCATATGAATTTAATTTAATTGTTATATCAGTATTGGACTTAACCTAATAGTTATTCAATATAACCAAAATTAGAGTTGAAGTTAAGCTAATAATTGTATATCTTAGTTAAGCTAATAGTCATTTGAAGAATGGTTGGAGTTAAATTTATAGGTATATCTAATAGTTATATCAAAGTTAATATATAAGGAATTGCACTTCAAGTAAAAGTCGTACTTGGAATTGAAGTTAAGTTAATGGTTGTATCAACAATAAATTTAAGCTCATGATTGTATCTAAAAACTGAAGAGTTATATCTAATAAGTGACTGTTATTTTTTATTTTTTTGAAATTGTTAATATGAATTTTGGATGACACCTATATAATCAATTTAAAAAATATATTTGTTTTATTATCTTTCATAAATAAAAAATAAATAAAAAACATAAGATTAATCCACCAAAAATTCTAAATTATATAAAAAACTTGTAAAAAAAATATGTTAATTCACTTACAATGTGTTCTACAATAATATTAACATGGCTTTACGTCACAAAGCATTATATCGTTTTTATTTAAAAAAAAGTTTCGATCATTGCGGTTATTTCAACGTGTCACTAATTAGGAATAAGATAGTGGAATTGAGTTCGGCGCGCTCCGCGAAATAATAATCAATTTCAATTTATGTCAGATCACTACATTACAATTTCAATTTATGTCAAATCACTACAGTAATTTAAAGTGAATAGCTGTTTTCAAACCCACTTTTTATGAGTCACATTTTTGAAATTATCCGACTACATTCATATTTTTAAACACATTTACAGTAACACTGAATACTCATTTTATAGATTAGTCTCTCCATCATCATCATACGGATACGTACCAATAATTTATTCTTCTTCAGTTCCAATGCATTATCAATTAGTGACCCTATCATCATCTATGGAATAAGTTAGCTATGGAGCAAACCTCCCTCCATCGGATGGAGGAGGACCAAAGTCAACATTGACTTTGGTCCTCCTCCATCCGATGGAGGGAGGTTTGCTCCATAGCTAGCCCACGTTCACGTTCAGTTTCAGGGCATTATCACTTAGTCATGTCAATGGAGAAATAATGAAGATTATTTAATAGAGGAAGAAGACTCTTCATTCATGAGATTTATATTTACATGTACTTTTTTTTTTGAAAATAAAGATTCATGTAGTTTTTTTTTTCAAAGAAAAAATTGTAAATTTCTTTACATTCTTCACATGGATAATAATATCCATTATCCTCAAAAGTATTACAAAGAATTGAATCAAAATATTTGCATCCGATCATATAATCTGAAAAGTATAGTTAAAGCACCAACAAGATTAAAAAAAAACATATAATGGCAAAAATATCACCCTCATATGTTCTATAAGTTTTCATAAAAACTTCGTTGAGATAAAGTATTTCTCAAGAACTATCATACTGAGAACAGCATAACATATCATCTAATCATCAATCATCAAAGATCTGTCCATCAAAACTTGAAAATATCAAAACATAGATCAGAAAATCTGATAAGTTTCATAAGAGGAATCATCTCTAACTTCTTTAATGTGCCAATAACCCTCGCTGATCCTCACTTCGTCCTTAGCTAAAGAAGAAGCTAAACTGTTCCTTTCATGATATATATGCTGTAGCTACACCAACTCAAAATAGTTAGAAAGTGTGTGGACTTCCGGTAGAATTAAAGATAATTCTAAATTGTGCAATCTGAATTTACCCTTGGCCCAGTTAATAGCTAACTGAGAGTTGCCAAAAATCTGAATTTTAGCAACTCTCAAAGTAAGCAGTAGTTTTAAAGAACAGAGTTCAACGAAGTTATTAGTTCCAGCACCTAAACCAGCTTTAAAGGAGAAAGAAAGATTATCAGTAAGCAGTAGCTTTAAAGAACAGAGTTCAACGAAGTTATTAGTTCCAGCACCTAAACCAGCTTTAAAGGAGAAAGAAAGATTATCAGAAAAATAAAGAATACCTCCAGCCTCGCAAACTGATCCATCCTCTGCTGCTGATCCGTCAAAAAAACCCCATGGATAAGTTTTATCAATAGATTCTGCAAAAACAGGTCTGATTTTCAGAGCAAAGTCCCCTTGTGGGAATGATCTCATCATACCCAAACTGAAAGAACATACCTGTGAAGGCTTCAAAGATTTGTTATCAAAACAACTTTGGTTACGTGCCTTCCAAATAAACCACAGAACAATGATAGGCATGGATCTAATATGCTGAACTTGCATATTAAGGTACCAATTCTTTAAGCAATCAGTCACAGATGACCCAAACCAAATATTCTTGATGTTTAACTTATCTTCAATATCAAGCCAAACACTCTTAGTAAAATACCAATCCACCCCAAGATGAAAGTTAGATTCATCCTCCAGTTTGTACAAATGGAATCTGCCAGGTCTTTCAAAACCTCTTCTAACTAAGACATCCCAGGTGAGAGCCTTATCAGAAAAGAGAAACCAACAGAAGAGTTTTGTTTTTAAAGGACACTTAAGTTTTCACAAAACTTTCCACCACCAGGAAAGATCCCCACCAAACCTATCCTGAATCAGATGTACATAGCCTTCTTTAGGAGAATAATTTCCAGTTTTAGACAGATTCCAAACAAGTTTATCCTCACAATTAGTAAGTCTGACATGGCTAGACTTAAGGATAGCAAGAAAATCATTCCAGAACAAACTATCTTGTGAATCAAATCCAAGAGTATGTGCAGAAAACCAACCTTGTTCACATAGGAGAGTCGTACTGGGGCATCCAATATCTTTTAAAAAGAAAATACCAACAGAATGCAATTTTTCTAGCAAGTAAGGAGGTAATAGATGTCGCCATTTACAACCTCCCGAGGGATCAATACCAATCCTCAGATCGGCACCATTACCAACCTTCCAGACAACATTATTACCAATGAGATCAAAGGCCCATAAGACTGCTTTCCAACAAATTGAAATCTTCTTTTTCTTTTTAACAGGCTCCCGTATCCAATCCAAAATGGAAAGTGGGAGAATATATTTCTGGACAGCAATCTGATCCCATAGACCCAAGCTTGCTACAATATTCCAGACACTCTTGGCTGCAAGGGCTTTGGAGAAAACTGATGGAATTTTTAGACCCCATCCTCCCAGGAATTTAGGACATGCCAATGGTTTCCATGAGGTCCAGTGAAGACCAAGTGAATCCTTATTTCCTGTCCACAAGAATCTGAAACATAACTTCCTGATTTTTTCAATGACCCCCACAGGGATCCAGAAATGCATCCAGTAGATAGGAATGGATTCAAGAACTAATTTGACCAAAGTGAGCTTACCTCCCTTGGTTAACCATCAAAAGCTCCAGTTTAGGATCCTTTTCTCCACTTTAGAAATAAGGCAGTCCCAATCCTATAAAAAATAATTGCATGGTTTAAGAAAGAAACCAAGATACTTCAAACCTTTCTCAATAGCCAACACAGGAAAGGAGAAAATGTTCTGTAATGAGATGATCTCAGAAACATCCAGACTAGAATGATAAAGTGCAGATTTCTTTTCATTAATCTGCATACAAGAGGCTTTGCAATAAATCAGTAAAATCTCATACAAAGAAGATAATGATTGTTCTGATCCATCAGAGACTATGATGACATCATCCACAAAGAGTACATGAGTTAAAGATATATTATTTCCAAAAGATATACCATGATAAATCCCCTCATCTTTTGCACAGTAAAGAGCTCTACTCAAGCCTTCAGCTATAATCAGAAAAAGTAAAGGTGCCAAAGGACAACCCTGTCTTAACCCCCTTCCAGCTTTAAAAAAAGTTGAGGCAGCTCCATTAATAAGGACATCAAAAGAAACAGAAGTTACACTGCTCATAACCCAGGAGATGAATAAACCAGAGAAGCCCATTTTAGACAAAATAACCCTCAAATAGGTCCAACTAAATCTATCATAGGCTTTTGACAAGTCAATTTTAAGAACCACAGATTTTAACTGTTTAACATGAATAGTATGTAAACCCTCCTGTATGACTCCTACCGCATCATGTATCTGTCTGCTAGGTAGGAATCCAAACTATTCACAGGAAATATAATGACCCAAAACTTTCCTAATACGAAAGGAAATAATTTTCCCAAAGATTCTATAGCAGAAATTACATAAAGCAATAGGCCTGAAGTCCTCAAAACAAGAGGGAAGATTGACCTTGGGGATCAGTACAAGGAAGGTGGAATTAAAGACAACAGGAATTTTGCCTAGTTTTCTGGAATCCTCAATCACACGAAGTAAATCCAGACCCAAAACATCAAAGATTGCCCGATAAAACTCTACAGGTAGTCCATCCAATCCAGGACTCTTATCGCTCTTACTCAATGTAAGAATGGACTTGATTTCCTGCAGAGTTACAGGCTTGATAAGTTCCTCATTCTCTTCCACTAATATGTCTGAAGGAAAGTACCCAACACTTTTGACAACTTCAGGCAGATGGAGATTTCTCTCCTCCTGGAATAAAGTCTCAAAATGTTTGACCCCAGCCTCTGTAATATCCTCAAAACCTTCCACAATAATACCATCATCTTCAGCTATTTTCCAAATAGAATTAATAAATTTCCTGTTATCAACAAACTTATGAAAAAAGGGAGTGTTTTCATCTCCACAAAGAAGTCACAAATCCCGACTCTTCAGACAGGCCTCCTTTTCACGATCAAGTAAAATTTTCCTTTTACTATATTCCAGGTCAACCAGGGAAGTTTTATCAGCCTCCGATGCAAAACCATGACCTAGCTTATGAAGATCAGCCAAAAGAAATTCGATGTCCACAAGATCCTTATCCTCCTGTAATTTCTTCGCGATCGAACAGGAAATAGAAACCTCTTTAATTTTCTTGAGATTTGAGGCAAAATGTGCAGCAGGTGATATCTCAAGGTTATCAGAATAACCAATCCATGTAGTATTTAAAAGAGAAACAAAGTCTTCATCTTCCAGCCAAGTAGCATTAAAATAAAAAAGGGCTGCGTGGTCTAGCACCTTTAGTCATGACTTGCATAAAGACAGGATTATGATCTGAATCCCCACCACTTCCAATCCATTGTCTAAGATGCAGATCATAGTCCAGAAAGTCTGAAGACAGAAGGATCCTATCCAACATCTTACAGATGTTCTCACCCCCAACTCTCCGATTGTTCCAGGTAGGAAGAAGTCTTGTTGGAGCAATATCCACTAAAGATGCAACTTCCATCTACCTAATAAAGAAATTAGATAGATTATCAGCTCTAGCTTTGTCCCCCCAAATCTCAGATAATCCAACATAAAAGTTCAGATCACCCCCTAAAATCAAATTAGAACTTGACAAGCCCTCCATTTTGAACAAATTAATCCAAAATAGTTCCCTGTCAACATAAGGACCATACAGATTAAGGCAGACAATACGCAGATTAAGCTCAACAGAATGGAGCGTAGCGCAAATACCCGATCCAAAAGCCCAAGCATGAAGTAGTTGTATGACATTTAAGAGATTTACAATTTTTATTAAATGTCTTTTAAGTTACAAGATTCAAAATTTTATTTTGACTAGGTATAAGTGTATATATATATGTTTATGTATGTATGAATATCAAATATTTATTCAATGTAGCTTGAGTGTTTGGAATGAATGATTGTTAGCCTCCCCACCAATGTTTAAATTTTGGAAGCAATATGTAATCTCCCCATACCTTAATTAGTTATCTTAAGGTTAGAACCCTATGTTATCTTAATTATTTAAACTCTACAAAATGCTTATGTAATTTTAGTTTATATTTGTATAACCCCAATATTTATAAATATTGTAATTTTCTTATGACGATTAAGTTATATATATGTTTATTGGGTTGAGAGGGGCTCTACAGCGCACAGTATGGGGGAGATCTTGTAACATTATGTAAGTTACTCATGTAAATGTTGGCCATAAAAAATAAAAAATTTAATTATCCTCCAAAATACACGTGGGCCACAAAAACAACTTAATATGGGGTAGATGTTGCAATGTTCCTACCTTACAAAACAACAAGAAAAAACAACACAATATGGGAGAGATGTTGTAATTTTTCTACTTAACAAAATAATAAAAATTAAAAAATGAATTATCCACAAAAACAATGCTGGTCATGCACATTGTTTTAAAACCATGTGCAAGCCCTCCTAAACAACCCATGCTTTTATGAGGGCCTTGCACACGGTTTTAAAACCATGTATGGGGGAGATGTTGTAATGTTCTTTCCTAAGAAAATAAAAAATAATAAAAAATATTATATGTCGGCCATAAATAGTATTAAATATTAATAATAAAATATTATATGTTGACCTTAAATAAAAAGATGTTTTTTGGTCTCAATCACACCAAAGCTGATAGTTGAGTGCAATACTTAAGAGGAGGTTTGCACCTCCAAAGATTTGATCCCTCTCGGAGCTTGATAGAGCCTAGGATTTGGATCTATGCTGGTTGCGTTGAGAGGTGCTCTACAGCCCAGTATGGGGGAGATCTTGTAACGTTCCTTTTGTAAATGTTGGCTACAAATAATATTATTGATTATAATGGAGATGTTGTAACATTTGTCGAGTATGAGGGAGATGTTGTAAAGTTACTTTTTACTTGCAGATTATGATGTAGATGTTGTAACGTTACTTTTCAATTCTAAAAGTAAAAATTAATAAATATATTTTGTCGGCCATTAACAAAAATTAAAATAATAATAAAATAAAAAATTGAATTATCCACAAAAGAAAATGTTGAGGCCTCCTAAACAACCCATGGTTTTATTGTACTTAAACAAGCATAAATCCAAATCCTCAGCTCTATCAACTACCGAGAGGGATGAAATCTTTGGAGGTGTACACCTCTTCTTAAGTATTGCACTCAACTATCAGCTTTGGTGTGATTCAGACCAAAATGCACATCTTTTTATTTAAGGTCGACATATAATATTTTTATTATAAATATTTAATACTATTTATGGCAGACATATAATATTTTTTATTTTATTAGGAAAGAAAATTACAACATCTCCCCCATACATGGTTTTAAAACCATGTGTAAGGCCCTCCTAAAACTATGGGTTGTTTAGGAGGCCTTGCACATGGTCTTAAGACCATTTGCAATAACCTCCTAAACCATGTACAATAAAACCATGTGATGTTTAGCAGGCCTTGCACATGGTTTTAAAACCATTTGCAAGGCCCTCCTAAACCATGTACAATAAAACCATGGGTTGTTTAGGAGGCCTTGCACATGGTTTTAAAACCACGTGCACGACCAACATTCTTTTGCGATTAATTCAATTTTTTATTTTTTATTATTTTGTTAAGTTAGGAACATTACAACATCTCCCCCATATTGTGTTGTTTTTGTGGCCCACATTTTTTTCGCCGATAATTAATTTTTTAATTTTTTTACTAAGTTTGTTAGATAGTAACATTACAACATCCACCCCATATTAGGTTGTTTTTGTGGTCGACATTTATTTTGAAGGATAATTAATTTTTTTTTTTTTTATGGCTGACATTTACATGAGTAACGTTACATCACGTTACAAAATCTCCCCATACTAAACTGTAGAGCACCTCTCGACGCAATTATTAAAAATAGATTAGCTAGTCTAATTAAAATTCATGTAAAATCTTCTATAACATTTTGTAAATATTTATATGTATTGAAATTTTATTTTTTCATGATTTACCCTCTGCAATTTTTCACATAATCTTAAATAAACCATTATTTTATTAAATAATGTTAACTTAGTGATAAGGAGTAGCTAAAATAATGTTAACTTAATGATAAGGAATAACCAATAGCATGGTTGGGTGGTATGCTGGCTAGAAGGAATAATAGGGGTGGCACCGTGTTTCACATGCTAAGGCGAAGGCACAAGAGGTGATAATTTGTCTTCACGAAATAACAAACAAACAAGTAAATTGGCCACCACCAAATATGATATTTTAATGATCAAACCACAAAATCAAATAGTACAAATAATTGAGTACGAATACATAGAATAAGTTGAGTACGAATACATAGAATAAGATTTGGGATGAAAAAAGTATGTAAAATAAAAATAAATATGTGATCATTATAACTATATATTAAAATTAAAATTATAAATGAATATAGAGTTTAATACTGTCAGGTGAAATAACTCCTGAATTCGTATTATTTTTCCATAGAATGCCTTTATTTATACATCTACAATGACTCTTGGGATCACACATCCGAGAGTCTCTTCATATTCCTAATATTTACAATAACGTATAATCCCGATGGATTATATTCCAACAATCCCCCCCTTAATCCGAAGGGGTGTTAGTAAATCCGAGCATGTTTCTGAATCTTTCAAACTTTTCTCATCCAAGCGCTTTGGTGAAGATGTCTACAACTTGATCATTTGTGGAACAATGTCGAAGATGGACTGTCTTGGCCTCTACATGATGTCGAATCAAATGATACTTTGTGTTGATGTGTTTGGTTCGATCATGGAATCTGGGATTCTTAGTCAGCTTGATTGCAGAAGTATTGTCGATCAATAATGGAGTGGAGTTCTCTTGTTTTTCTTGCAAATATTCAAGTATCTTCCTGAGTCATACTATTTCTTTTGTTGCTTCAGCTGCAGCCACATATTCTGCTTCTTT